>CM053581.1:285217909-285324887 GCA_028627135.1 Pseudochirops cupreus
CAAAATTCTTATTTCTCTTCCCAATTTTTCTTCTACTTCTCTCATTTGGTTTTCAAAATCCTTCTTCATCTGATCTCTAGCTTTAAGGCAATCTTCATGCTTATTGGAAGCTTTTGGTGGGGGAGCTCTGGCTGTGCTGTCCTCCTGCAGCTTTCTGCCTTGGTCCTTCTTTTCCCCATAGAAGGAATCTAGGGTTTGGTTGCTGTTCTTACTTTGCTTCTTATGCTTATTCTTATTCATGGTTGGTCAGTCCGTGTTTTTTTTTTTAAAATCTCTGTGGAGCTCTGCTTCCAGAGGGGAAAGCTCTGTCCCAAATCGATGGGGTCTTCCCAGCTGCCAGAGCTCTTAGGAAGTTGCTGGATCCCTCCCCCACTTCTGGCTCACTGAAAGAAAAAGAACCACAGAACCAAAGTCCAAGACCGCGATCTGGATCCAGGCGGCTCAACACGAGAGCACTTGGCCTCTGAATGATCACTTGGTCCCCCTGCAGTCTACAGGCTGAGAGATCCAAAGCAGCAATGTGGAGGCGGGTGCAGGATCTCTGCTTTCCACTTCTCAGCCCTGGAGGCAGTTTGGCCAGACCACTTTTCTTCCACAACCTTGCAAGTCCCACTGACCTAATTCTGGATACTGCCGCAGCTGCCACCAATCCGCTCACCCAAAGCTCCAGCCGGGGCTAGGCTCCTCTTGTCCAGCCACCTTCCGGCTCCTCTCATCCAGCCGCCTCTGGAACACAGCCACGGTTTCATGCCAGGCTGGTTTCAGTTCACAGTGCTGATATGGTTCCTCGTAGCTGAGCTGACTTTAGGGGAAAGTATATTTGCATGTGTTTTGGAGTTCTAGAATTAGTTTAGAGTCATATTTTATGGGTATTTTGGGGTGGCTATGTGAGAGCTGTGATATGTTGCTGCTCTTACCTCTTATGTGACTTTCAAAATCCTTCTTGAGCTTCTCCATGGCCTGTAACCAGCTCATATTTTTCTTGGAAGCTTTTGATGCAGGAGTTTTGCCCTTGTTGACTTCTTCTGGTTCCATGTTTTGACCCATATTTGTCCTCAAAAAAGGATTATGTGGTCTGATTTTGCTTCCTCTGCTTGTTTATCTTGCCAGCCAATTACTCTGACAGAAGGTCTCATCTCATTGATCCTATTCTTTCTCATGTATTCTAATCTTGGTATCATTCCTAAGTTCCACACCCAATACCACCCTAAAATTTCTAGTCAAGTTCAACATATCTCAAAGCTATGGTTAGCAAGTTATGCTTTGAAACCCATTTGAAATGACCTGATGGTCTCCCTTTGGTTTTATTCTATCTACATAGGATACCAAGGTGAGAATTGTAGGGATATGAATAGATTAAATTTGGTGTTACTATTATGTGAAAATTTTCTAATTAATTATGAGATATTGTTAGAGATGCTGCTTTCCTATTGAGTTATTAAAATGAATGTGATAACAGTTTTAAAATAATTGTAATAATGAAATGCCTTTTGCCTTAAATTGGAATTCTTATGACTTATTAAGAGCTTTGAGGACTGAGTCTATTTCCAGGTATTATCATTGGGAAATATTATTGAGCCATTGAGCTATGAGGTCAACAGTCAATGAGAGTGACATCTACAAATTACTACAGGTGAAATTTTGTCTCAAGGAAAGGTGGAGAGAGTGACTTTTGGCATGGGCTGAGGTAGGAGTCTCCTGACCTGATTTCCATTAGAATGGAATATTTTCCGATGTGATTGAAATTATAAGCCTGGCTATGACATTCAGTCAATACATTTGACTACTTACGTGACTCTTACCTGGAACTGACATTAAGTTCCTTCTCTTTCCTTTTAAAACAAATTTTTGTAATAATGGCAGGTGGTCAGTGGATTAAATCTTTATCTTACAGGCTAATTCTGGCATACATCTTAGTTACTATAATAAGATACAGATAGTTATTGTTTAGTACTATTCAACCTGAGATTATAGCCATTCTCACATCTTAAACTACTAAATAAGTGAGTTTTGTTGCTTGCTCTCTGCCTGTCATGTATACAATAAAGTCCTTGAAATATCTCAAATTGTTAAGGGAATAATTGAACAATATTTCAGCAGTTTACAGGACCAATGCCTAAATCTATTTTCTAGTGAGGATAAATCAGAAAGATTTTCTGTTAAAGAAAAGAACATCAGTACAATCAGTTATCTTAAAAGAGAGTAACTTATGGTCTATTTTATCTTGTGATGTCCAATGTTACTTATGTTTATTATTCTTTTGCTGCAATTGTAGTAAGATAAGCATCTTGAAGGTAAATTCATCTATGCAGCCATTAAACTTAGACAAAGAAGTTACCTATGTAAAAAGAGTGATGTTGGTAAGATTCGATCCCTAGCAGTACGGGCAGTTAATGAATAGCTAAATTTGAGTGAATACCTGGAGTGAAGATTGCTTTAGAAAATAACAAGGCCAGATGAACATACACTGAATTGTATTAAGATCAGTTCTGTAAAAAGCTTGTAGTGGAAATACCTGGAGGAACCTCTGCAGGTGGCTAGGCCTTTTGTGAAGACCCCCTTTCAGAGCTGCCATCAACTGAGAGTCACTCCATGAGAAGCTGTTTCCAGTGACTACACAAATCCCTGAGATACCTGGCATCTAAAGCTCAACTGAATATTTAATGGACATTGGGAGTGGACTACTAGGGCACAAAATCACTTGAATGTTTTATTATCTGGAAGATTTACTGAAAGGAACTGCCTCTGGTGGATTTTTGTCACCCTTGAACCTAAGTAGGGGACTGCCTGCTCTGGTATTTTGTGTAATCTGTAGAGAATAGCCCTCTATGCAGCTTAACAATCCATAAAGAACCCCTAGGTCTTTTTTTGTAACAAAGGAGAATTGTGATAATGATTTTGATACCCCTTCTCAAATTAATCAGTATTTATTCAGTTTATTGTGATTTGATGGACATCAGTGATTTTTATTAATGAATTAAGCAGAACAGAATCAAGTTTAAGTTAATCAGGTATGTTAATACTGTTAGGATAAGAGTTATGAATGATTAATCTACAATGCATTCATGATTATATTATTTATATTTATCAGCTAGATTCATATTGTTAATTGGAAATGAAATAAAAGTATAATTGCTATACTACCTTCCCCTTCACTCTGTAAAATAAAGTTCATTTGCTGGTGCAATACCTCTTTACCCCTATGAATCACTACCATCTACTCCCTATTGATCTTTGCTTCAAACCTATAACTTCTTTGGACCGTTGTTGCATATTGTTGGTCGAACACTAGGGTCTTATGACTTTTGGAAAGGCCCTGTTGAGAAGACATGTAGTTGATGACCCATGGAATGTCTCATGACCTGTGAAAGGTCTATTAATGAAGTGGTGGTGATTGATGGACCTGTCCCTTAGCCAACCATAAGGTTTCCCTCCTTCTGGAATTAACCAAATCAGTGAATTGTAACTCATCTGTCTATTTTTAGTGCTCTCTCAAGTATATAAAAAGAGATAGCACTCTTGGACCCAACTGATCAGGCACCACTGGTATCCCTAATAAATTGAATATGCCTGGAGCTCTGTTTTAGTGAATTTAGTTAGGGATTGGGATTTTATGGCCCACAACCCCTAAGGGAGACAATAGTTGACATTTATAAAGTTCTTTAAAGTTCGCATATTGCTTTATATGCATTGTCTCATCTGATCCTCACAATAACCCTATGTAAGGAAAAGCAAACAAAACACAAACAACAAAATAACCCTATGAGGTAATTTCTATTATTTTACAGATGAAAAAACTGAGAGGTTGTTAGAGCAAGTGAAATTAAGTGATTTCCCAAGATATCACTCTTTCTCTGTGTCTGTCTTTGTCTCTGTCTCTGTCTGTCTTTCTGTCTGTCTGTCTGTCTCTCTCTCTCTCTCTCACACACACACACACACACACACACACGCACACACATACCTGGGAAGTGTATGAGGATGGATTCAAATCCACATCTTTCTGTGTAAGAGCTCATCAGTCTTTCCACTGAACCTTGCAGCCTTCCTGTGGAGAAGTTTGGCAGTCCCACTTAGAGATCAAAGAGACTATGGAGACAACTCTTTAAGGGAATAGCTAAGAATTCACTGAAAAGATTCTAGCCTTAAGAAAGGCAATATTGGGCTGAGTAGATGACACAACTTCAAAGTTGTGGGTGGATGATGAAGCAATAAAATTGAAATATAAGGGAGTAGTTGTGATTGGTCTGCTTAACGAAGCTAGAACACAACTGAGTCTTTCATACAGAAGGTGCTAACTTGTTCTAATAAGTAGCCAGAGCCTGGTTTTGTCTGTAGCCCGGCTGACAAGATACAGGAAGTAAATGACATAGGAGTTTTCATTAAGATCTAAGGACTAAGGTCTACCCCCAAAGAGAATAGAAAATTTGAGGTAGAATGGGGCTAGGAAGGTAGAATATCAGAATTGCATGAGACCTAGAGGGTAGAAAGTCTTTTTTGTTTGACTTCTTCTTAACTTTAAATTTTTATTGACCTCTTGTTTTTGTATCACTTGAATTTCTTAAAATATCCCTTCTCACTCACACATCCAGCAAATCATATCTTATAACAAAGAATAAAAAAAAAAGGTGGTGTGGGGGAACTAGTTCAAAAAAACTGACCAATATGTCAGCCGTTGTCGACAGTACAAGAGACCTAGCCACCATCAACAAACCCTCTCATTTTACAGATGAGGAAACCAACCATGATCATGGTCATTCATGAACAGAACCCAGGGCTTCAGAATGTTTTCTTTACTTCCCAACAATATCACAGCAGAATGAGTGACTGATACTTTATAAACAGACTTGGTATCAATGGTAACCCACTAAACTGCTATCTTACCCATTCATGAATTTCTTTTACTTGGAGAAAACTCCCAGGTATTCAAAGTGACAGAATATTTATCCTATACTGGTAAAGAATTGAATTGGTCAAAGTCCTTAGCCAGAGACATACATTTTCTTCATGTGCCTCAAAAAATTCATACTTCAGAGTAAATTATTTCAGTCTTTCTTGAAAGTTTTTTTTTCTTTTTTTGGAGGCGCGAAGGCAGGGAAATTTGGGTTAAGTGACTTGCCCAAGGTCACACAGTTAGTAAGTGTTAAATGTCTGAGGCCAGATTTGAACTCAGGTCCTCCTGACTCCAGGACTGATGCTCTATGAAAAGTTTTGTGATATAATGGAAAGACAAGTCTATTTGAAGACAGAGCATCCAGGGTCTGACCCTGTTTCTGCTACTTACAACTTAGGTGCCCTTAAGTTTTGTTTCGGTTTCTTTTTCTGAGATGAGGAGTTGGAAAAGATCCCCTCAAAGTTTCTTCCAACTTTACATCTGCAATCCTAGGTGAAATGTCTAGAGAATGACAAGATGGATCTTGCCATTGTCATAGAGTAATTACTACAATTAGGATAGATGAGTTGCAATAGATTCTCCTGGCAGGGAGCAGTAACTCACCAAGGTGTTGGTATTGTTACAATGGGTGTACCAGAGGGAACCAAGCAAAAGTCAATGATTAATTACTAATACCAGCCCTTCTGTTTCTTAACAAGCTTTGCTTCTTGCATATTATCCCAGATGGAGCAAGGTGTCCTAATGTGGAATGCCACCACTGGCACCCAGAAAAGGAGGAAGAACTTTGGGGCTCTGGGTTTACTGAGATGTAGAGGAGTTGTCAGAGAATATAACTGGTCCCTTAAATGGTTTCATTATTAAATCCTGAGGAAGAAGATAGAATCATAGCATTTCAGTTCAACAGATATATCTATGAGGCAGAAAATCTAAGCCATGGAAGATGTTCTGATGAAGGATGTACAGTCTTGTTTCAGGCTCTTTGAGCTGAGGGAGACATCAATTATAAGTTGGAGAAACTAGGAGGATGCCAGGATAGCAAAAGCAGATAGGGATTATGCTGTAGTGATATCATGTCTACTCTGCTGGAGCCCTGTGACCAGTCTTCATAAAGAATTGATTTATATTCTTCTTGCTAGAATTCTGCAACTGTTCAAACCGGTTGGAAATAGCCCAAGACATGAAGAAATCCTGTGTGAATAGTGACCTCCTTTCTTTGATGATGTAATATGGGAGAAGTGACAGAGAGGAGTCAATTACTAGGTATTAAGTGCCTACTATGTGCCTGGCAATGTTCTAAAGGCTGGGCCAAATAGAAATAATACTTGTCTTCAAGAAATTTGCATTCTATTGGGAAGATATGTACATGAACAAATGTATACAAAATGCACGCAAAATGAAAGAAAGGTAATTTGTCATAGGAAGTCCTAGCAGTTGGGGGTAGGTGGTAGGTAGTATGTGTGGAATTAGTAAAAGCTTCATATAGAAGGTGATGCTTGAACTGAGCTTTGAAGGAAACTAAAGGTTCTAAGAGATAAAGGTGAAGAGAGTGTATTTAAGGTATCAGAGACTGCCAGGGTAAAGCCATGAACATAGCAGATGTATGCCATGTATGAAGAATAGCAAGGCCAATTTGGTTGGACTGTTGAAAGCACTAAGAGGAATAGCATACAACAAGACTGGAAAGTTAAGTTGGGACCAGATTGTAAAGGATCTTAAGTGTGAAACAGATGAGTTTGTATTTGATCCCAGAACCACAGGAGTTCAATGAATAGGGAAATTATATGGACTGATCCATGCCTTAGGAAAACCAGCTTAGAAAATATATGGAAAATGGTTTAGAGAAGGAATAGGCTTGAGGCAGAGAGATTAGTTAGGAGGCTATTGCAAAAATGTGCATGAGATTTCATGAGGACCTGAAGTAGGGTGTTGGCTGTGTGAGTAGTGGGAAAAGGATGGATATAAGAGGTCTTGGGGAAGTCAAATTAACAAGACTTGGAAACTGATTTGACATGAGAAGGAGTAAAGAATCCAGGATAACTCACAAGATGTGAACATAGGTGACTGGAAGGATGGTTGTACCTTCTACAGAAATAGGGAAACTTGGAAAATTAGTGATAATGATGAGTTCTGTTTAGGGCATTAAACTTGAGATTACTATGGGAAAACCAATTCAAAATGTCCAATAGGTGCTTGGCAATGTGAGACTAGAGTTCAGGAGAGACTAGAATATGTAGATCTGGGAGTCAACTCATGAAAACTGAAGAGGCCACCACGTGAGGGTATATAGAAAAAAGAGAGAAGGATCTGGGACAGAATCACCCTGCCCTTGGAAGGACTTTGTGCCTTTCCACCTTCATGCTTTTTGCTCATTCTCTTTCCTATGCCTGGAATGATTCCCACCTGTCCTTCAGAGCCCAATGCAATGGCCATTTGTTACTTGAGCCCATGGTCAGTAATAACCTTCTCTCTCAGACTTCACCATAGCATTTTCTATCTGACCAATGCACTTAACATATAATTTAGTTATCACGATTATTGATGTATATTTCATAGTTCCATATTAGACTCCCATGAAATAACCTATACAAACTCTGTATGTCCCTTAGCTTTTGTCATAGTATTCTGGTAGATACTTAATACATGTTTATGGAATTAGCCTTAGCATACATATCATATATCAATGCTTAAAGAAAGCTCAGAACATAACAGAATGGCTTAGCTGGAAGGGACCACAGATCTAGAACCCAACTCCTCACTTCATGGATGAGGAAACTGAAACCTAGAAAGGATAATAAATTGTCCATGGTCACCTGGCCAGTTAGTGACTAATCTGGCACCAGAACCCACAAATCCTAATATGACATTCATGAGTTTATGAAACTCATACCACAACTCTATTGGTGCAATCAGTTAAAAGCAACTTCTTCCTCATCCTCTTTGTGGTGCCTGCCTCATAGCTCTCCATCTGGATCCCTCCACCTACAATGAGCACAAATTCAACCTATCTGAGGTAGAATTTGCCATGGAATGTCAGAGTTGGAAGAGACCTTAGAATGAAGATTAGAGATTTCCAGAATTGGAAGGACTTTTGGAACATAGAACTTGAATGTCAGAGTTGGAAGGGACTATAGCAACTATCTTGTGATACTCTTTCATTTTATAGGAGTTTATGATGTGGGAAGTGACTTGCCCAAGGTCACAAAGCTAGTTCTTAAATTCAGATTTTGGGAAACAATCTTAAATTCTATTTGTCTCTGTTGCTCTATCATCAATTAAGTTGCTGAGCAGGAACATCCAGCAAACTATTGAGAATGGAATGCAGAGGCCACCAGGAAGGCAGGCCCCATTTCTCATGTCAGGACTCTTCCAGCATTCCTAGCACATTCATAGGTGCTACAAAATGCAGATGTGCATGACACTTAATTAGTCTCAAGGCCCACTTTGAAGCTTCTTCCAAGAAATCTTTGTGGAAACCCAACTAGGCAAGAAGGAGGTAGTCTGGGAGAGTGGAGAGAACACTGCTACTAACTTGCAGGGTGAGCCTGGGGAAGTCACTTCTCATATGTGGGCTTCACTTTACTCCTTTGTAATAATAACAGTAACTTGCATTTATACATTAAGCTTAAGGCTCACAAAGCGTTTCCTTTATAACACTGATGCAGTTATTATTGCTCTCACTTTACAGATGAGGGCTCTAAAGCCCACAGAGGTGATACCACTCACCAAGGGTGGAATGGCTAAGATGGAAAGGTTTCAGGTTTGGACATCCTGATTCCCAATTCGGTGTTTGTAAGCTTGTTTTCATCATTACACCATATTGCCATGCTCTCTCTATCTGTCTCTTGTCTTTCTCTGTGTCTCTCTGTCTGTCTGTTTTCTCTCTTTAATTTTATTTTTCTGAGACTGGGTCTTCCCATCTCATCTGAACTATAAATGCAGTGACCACTCTGATTCCAATACTTGATTGGCCCAGAAACTTTAACCTACTCTGTTTTTCTGGTTTGAAAAACCATAACCAAGTAGGGATTCCTTCAATAACATCTGATTTAAGGGTCTGTCCTCAGACACTAGCTGTGTGACCCTGGGTAAGTCACTTAACCCTGTTTGCTTCAGTTTCCTTATCTGTAAAATGAACTAGAGAAGGAAATAGCAAAATATTCTAGTACCTCTGCCAAGAAAACCCCAAATAGGATCACAAAGAGTTGGACATGACTGAAATGACTGAACAACAACAGAATCTCCTTAATAACTGAGAGCTTACTGCTTCCCAAGACATCCTATTTCACATTGGGACAGCAATAATTGCAAGGACATCTTAACTGGTATGGAGCCTTAATCTACCTCTGCAATTTTTATGCATTGCTTCAGTTTTTTCATCTAGAACCAAACGATTAAAGTCTAATACCTCTTCTCTATGGCAGCCCCTTCCCAAGGCCTTGTCTTCTCTTCTTCAGGCCAGTCACCTTGGTTTCTTCTGCTGATGCCTTGTATACATGAGCTCTAATTCCTCCCTATCTGGTCACCTTCTTTGGGACATGCTCCAGCATGTTAATATCTTTTATAAAATGGTGGTGGGAGAGGGTGGTACAGAACTGGAGCCAGTGCTTTATACTGCATGTGACTAGGACAAAAGACAGTGGGACACTTACTTCCATCATTCTGGATGCTGCTATTCCATTATTATATCTAAGACAGTTATCAATCCACCTTTTGAACAAGATTAGACCAAAAGTTTCCTCAAAATCTCACCTCAAATGGCCCTGCATTCTCATATGGGGCCTTTACTGATTCCCTCAACTGCTAGTGCCACCTCTGGTCAAATTATTCCATTTTAATTCTGCATGTAATTTGCAGACACTTTATGTATACACACACAAAGGAATTTATATTCTATGTGATAAGATCATATTTACCTCTATAGCTGTATAAATTATATATGTATATATGTGTGTTTATATATATATATATATATATATATGTACGTATATATACAGAATGTAAGCTCTTTGAAGGCAGGGATTTTGAAGGCAGAGATTTTCATTGATGTCTTCATATTCGTGGTACCCAGCATAATGCATGGCATATACTAGGTGCCTAATAAATGCTAACTGATAGGTAATTATTCATTATAATTGTTACATGTTATATATTGGTTTCTTCTTTTTCTTGTTTTAGATTTGATAAAAAATAATCTGGTTTTCTAGCCCGAAAGCAATTCATTCATGCCAGAGCACAGTTTTCCTCTTTCATTTCTTCTTCTTCTAGTCACTCTCCCTAATTCCTCTGGGTCCTCTACACCAGAGAAAAAAATGCAGGAGAAGGAAATGATGAATGAGAAAGCAAAAGCTAAATAAAGTTAACAAAGAAAACTATTAAGTTATTCTTTCTATTTATACAGTGGTTCTGTAACAGACCCATGCAAAAGGCAAAGTAGAGCTTATTATTTGTATTTTTGCAGAGGAAGAACCTGAGTTCCAGAGATGAGCAATGACTTGCCCAAGGTCACACACTTAGTCAAAAGCAGAGCCAGGATTCAAACCCAAGTCTCCTGAATTCAGGTTCAGTGAATTTTCCACTAACTCTTGTGGACTCTTTTATAAGGAGGAAGTAGAGAAAGGCAGAAAATGTAGGGGAAAGCAGGAATCAGCCAAGGATTAAAGGAAGAAAAAGGAGAGAGAGTAAAAGGATGGAACAGGGGAAAAGGAAACATTGTGTTTCTGCTCATTACACAATGCTCAGTAACTCTTTGAATGAAGGAATGCATGAGTTGATGGGAAATAGGAAGTTCTCATCCCTTTACTCTTTTCAATTTCCCCCTCCTACTCAGTCTTAGCTTTTCCGCCTCCTCCTCTCCTCTACACCCCTTTCTTACTTAAACCTGGTATCCACCGAGCAAAGCTGACAAATGAAAAGGAAAATTAATTGTCCAGGGCTTGCCCAACTGATCCTTCATGTACAATAGGACTAGATTCACTGCCAAGAAAATTCCTTCCGTTGACTTACAGTCTCACAGCATCTCACAGTTGAAAAAGACCTCAGAAGTGGTCTAAACTAACTCCATGTCTGGACAGGAGCCCTTCTGCAAGAATAAAGAAATAAATGAACAACAAAAGCAACAACAAAAAGTCCTTACTTTGGAGTTAGAGGACCTGGATTCAAATTCTGACTCTGAAAGTAGTTTCTGTATGATTCAAAGGAAAGAGAAAAGGCTCTGTAGTCAGAGGATATGGATTCAGAAACAGCCTCTGATGTTCCATCCTTGTGAGACCATGAGACAATCACTCAGCTTCCCTGGACTTCAATTTCTTTATTTGCAAGATAAAGGAATTAGACTCCATGGTCTCCTAAGTCCCCTCTAACTCTGGTTCTATGATCCATAAAAGGAGAGAATTAGATTAGATAATCTCAACAACAATCCCTTCTCTAATTCCTACCACCCAAATATCTTAGATGTCTAGTCTGTGCTTGAAGACTTCTAGTGATTGGGAAGACATCATTTTCTTTTTCTTTTTCTTTTTCTTTTTGGAGGGGGGGAGGACAGGGCAATTAGGGTTAAGTGACTTGCCCAAGGTCACAGGACTAGTGAGTGTTAAGTGTCTGAGGCCGAATTTGAACTCAGGTCCTCCTGACTCCAGGGCTGGTACTCTATTCACTGCACCACCTAGCTGCCCCGACATCATTTTCTTTAAAAAAAAATGATTAAAAGAAAAAAGATTTATTTGTTTATTTTTAGTTTTTAGCATTCACTTTTATAAGATTTTGAGTTTTAAGATTTCTCCCCCTCCTTCTTGTCCCCAAAACAGCAAGCAATCTGATATAGGCCATACGTGTGCAATCATATTAAAGATATTTCCACATTAATCATGCTGTAAAGAAGAATTAGAATCAAAGGGAAAAACCTCAAGAAAGAAAGAAAAAAAAACAGCAAAAAAGGAAAAATAGTATGCTTTGATCTGCGTTCAGACTCCATAGTTCTTTCTCTGGATGTGGATGGCATTTTCCATCATGAGTCTTTTGGAACTGTTTTTGATTGCTATATTGCTGAGAAAAGCTAAGAAAGACATTATCCTCTTATGTTACCCATTTCACTTTTTGATGGTTTAAATTACTAGGAAAATTTTCTCTTCTCCCCTCCCCTCCTCTCCCTTCTCCTCCTTTCCCCTCCCCACCTCTCCCCTCCCCTCCTCTCCCTTCCCCTCCCCTCCTCTCCTCTCCTGTCCTCTCCTCTCCTGTCTTCTCCTCTCCTGTCCTCTCCTGTCCTTTCATCTCCTCTCTCCTCCCATCCCCTCCCTTCCTCTTCCCTTCCCTCCTCTCCTTTCCTCTCCCCTCCTCTCCTCTCCTCTCCTCTCCTCTCCTTTCCTCTCCTGTCCTGTCCTTTCCTCTCCTGTCCTCTCCTCTCCTGTCCTCTCCTCTCCTGTCCTCTCCTGTCCTCTCCTCTCCTGTCCTCTCCTCTCCTCTCCTCTCCAATCCTCTCCTCTCTCCTCCCCTCCTCTCCTCTCTTCTCATTTCCTCTCTTCAAACGAGATGATAGACGGGATGTGCTTTTTAAATCTTAAAGTACCATATAAATATAGAGTATTATTTTTTCTCTCTCACTCAACTGAGAACCTAAATTGTACCCTTTGGCTGACCTTGACAAGAGCATCTTAATTTAATTCAATTTATTAAACGTCTATTATGAACCAACTATGTGTACTTTACCTTACTTAGTGGATATTACACAATATATGACTACATAATCCATAATACACAATACATGAATATCCCTTTGGCTACCTGCCAACTTACAATTATGGACTGGGTCCCTGGGTGAGTGGGGGGCACAACTAATTCCAGGTCCAAGTTATCTATGAGTCTCCACTCCTAAAGCTCATTAGAGCTCACCAATGTGCTTACCTAGCTAGAAGACGCAATCAAGTCAAAGCAAAAACATTTATTAAGATGATATTATAAGAACAATAGTAGCAGAACACCCTCTCCATGAATTTGGGATGCACTCTCCCACTTCTACTCAGAGTGTCAGTGGGAGGGAGGCATGCATTAGAGTAATTAGTACAGCGGTACACATGTACAGAACACAGGCAACTCAGGCAACTCATACCTCTACACAATGCCTTTTCTTTTTGTGGTCTTATGCTATTCTTCCTGAACATGGTATTGAAGGGTTTTGTACAGGGAAATGATATCATCAGAAGAATGGAGTAGATGGTCTCTGAAGTTCTTTCTAAGCCTCAGTCTTTCATCAGTCAGTCAATTAACTAACTTCCTCACTTCATTTTGCATCAATTCACATAAATCTTCCCAGGTTTTTCTGAAACTATCCTTTTTGTCATTTCTTATAGCACAATCTCAAGAAGCATTTATTAAGCACTTATTTTATGTCAAACACTGTGCTAAGTTCCCCCATTAGAATGGGCGGATGAGCACAATTTGTTCCAATAGCCATGAAGGAGGCTGAAGCAGACATTGTGGAGAGCTTAGAGATTGATCAAACTTCAGAGATGTCAAGGTCATTCAGTGCATCATGGGTCATTGTCAGTCACCTTGACTTTTGTCCCACCACTGGATTTTGATGACTCTGAAAGAGAGTGAGACTGAAAATTTATGCAGCTCTACCTCACTTAAAACCAATTCATGGGCAAATAAAGACATTACCCCTTATGATGTCATTGGTCCTCTTCCAAAATGAAGGACAAAGAACTACAACAAGAGTTAAATTCTGGAAGTACAAAAACAAGTAGAAAGGACACATGCTTTACTACTCTAAGCTATAGAATGTTAGAAATGGTAGGAACCTTGAAAAGTAAAACATCAGAGCCAGAAGTGACCTTAGAATATAGAATCTCAAGTTGGAGAAGACCTTAAAAGACAGGCTGTCAGAGCTAAAAGGGATCTTTGAACACAATGTATAAGAAATGGAAGGAAACTTAGAATATATCTAGTGAGAGGGTTCATAATCTTTTTAGTGTCATGGATCCTTTGGCAATCTGGAGAAACCTATTTTCCAAAATATTTTAAATGCATAAAATACACACCAATATTTTATGTATTATAAGAAGTCAATTATATTAAATATAATTGTAATATGTAGGTATGTGTGAGGTGCTAGGTTGTACAGTACATAGAGTGCTGGGCCTGGGTTCAGAAGGACCTGAATTCAGATCTAGTCTCAGACATTACTAGCTGTGTTGCCTCAGTTTCCTCATCTGTAAAATGAGCTGGAGAAGGAAATGGTAAATTACGTCAGTATCTTTTGCCAAGAAAATCCCAAATAAGGTCCAGAAGTGTCATACACAACTGAATAACAACAATATGATGTGTGTGTGTATGTGCGTGTGTGTGAAGAAATTTTTTGAAGCTTCCTGACTTTATAGTTGAGGAAACTAAGACTAGAGAGAGGAAATTAATTGCCTAAAGTTACATAGACAGTTAATGCCACATTGCTTTGTGGATTACACCAGTTTGCATGGAGTCTCATAGTTCAATTCACTTGGGTAGAATACAATTTGGTTTTAGTTTCTTCATTTGTCACACAAGACAAATCTACCATTTCATTAGCTCTATAAGCTTGACAAAGGCATTTTCTCACTCTGAGTCTCTGTCTCCTCATCTCCTCATCTGTAAATAGAAGATAATAATATCTTTATCAAGAGAAAATGAATGAGAAAGTGCTTTGTAAATGGTAAGTTTCTATATGAATATAAGGAATCATGGGGTGCAGTGGTGCATATCTGTAGTCCCTGCTACTGAGAAGGCTAAGGTTGATGGATTGCTTGAGTCAGGGAGTTCTGAGCTTCCACCAGGCTAACGTCTGTTAGGTCTCCACTATAAGTTGGACACCAATATGGCAAACTCTCTGAATTAAGGGGTCACCAGGCTGTCTAAGGAAGTAAGAACAGGCCTGGGTCAGAAAGATCAGCAGTGAATTGCACTATGCATATGCCACCATACTTCCAGCCTGGTTGAAATAGGGAGATAACATCTCAAAAATACACAGACACACAGATACAGACACAGATACAGACAGACAGACAGACACATACACACACAGACACACACACACACACACACACACACACGACTAATAACAGGGACAAAGGGAGAAGGCATCCTCAAGGCACCTGGTGAGTTTATGGAAAAGTGCAGAGAAAAAAGTGCAGAATAAAGTTGGGAGTGACAAGGAATAGAACTAGAGAGGAGAGGCCACTTCTCCAACTTTATATAGTCAGTTAGTGGCAGACAGGACTAGAACCCAAGTCTCCTGACTCCCTGACTGGCTTTTCATATTGTAAATCTCTCTGCACCAGGAAAAAGATACTCAAATTACTGGTTTGAAATTCTGACTTTCAGTACTTTGTAGCCAAGATATGTCTCTTTGGGGGCTTTATCACATCCTAGAGACTTCTACCTACACCTCATCCTTAACATACCAGAGTTGAGCACTATGGGGAACATTACAACTGAGGGATGGGTTACTAGGATAGCATGTCCATTTGTTATGGGAATCTGAAGGTCTTCCCTGCCCCTAGGCCCTTTGATAGGCTTAAGTGGCTCTGAGAACCTTCCCTGATTTGAAAAGTGTACTCTGCCCCCTAATAGGCTGAATGTGGTCACATGAAGCCTGTGGGGGGAGGCTTATTCTTCAGGAATGCCCACACCTTATTACTTTGTGATTGGGCAGTGGGTCAAGAGGGCTGTGATATTCTCTGATCCAGGAGAAGGCTGTATATATCCTGATGTGAGGTTTTGCTCTGGGCTCACTTTGGAAAGAGTTGTGTGATTTGGCAAGACAAGACTCTGGGAAGCCGTTGAGCCCCCTGGCTTTGAAAAACCCAGACTTTGGTAACTCTCTGGTAACTGACTAGGTATGGATGTGAGTAACCTAGTTAGTAACTAACTAGGTATGTAATGGTGAGACAGTTGGAAGCCCATCTGCTGATCTGTTTCTTTGTCTGCTTGTAACTTCTGTTTGTAACTTGTGTTTGTATTCTCTGAAGTTCAGGGTGCTGACTTTTTCCCCTGAACTAGGTAAATGATATTTGTTTGATTGATTAAAGTAAGATTGTTAACCCATTTTGAGTTGCTTTCCTTTAGAAAAGCAGATCTAAGAACCTGTGCTAGGTGGGTATGCTAGGGTGCTTGCTGATAGACCATTTTCTTGATTCCCTTTCTTTTTTTTTCTTTTTTACTTAATGTTTCCTTTTTTAAAATTAAATTTTATGTTTATTTTTAGTTACAACATTCATTTCCACAAGATTTTTGAATTACAAATTTTCTCCCCATCTTTCCCCTACCTACCACCCCAAAATAGCAATCCCACTGAATACCCCCTCCCCCAATCTGCTCTCTCCTATATCCTCCACCATCCTCCCCTCTGACTTTCCAGTAGGGCAAGATGGATCTCCATACCCCAGTGCCTGTGTATCTTATTTTCCAGTTGCATGTAAAAATAATAATAATAATTTTTAATCATTTGATCTTAAAACTTTGAATTCCAGATTCTTTCTCTTCTTCCTTCATCACCCACCCTTACTGGGAAGATAAGCAATTCAATATAGGTTGTATATCTTTAGTTATGCAAGACATTTCCATAGTTGATATGTTGTGAAAGACTGGCTATATTTCCCTCGATCCTATCCCACCCCCAACTTGTTCCATTTTCTTCTTTGTCCCTGTCCCTTTTCAAGTGTGTGCTTCTAACTACCCTCCCCCAATCTGCCCTTCCTTCTATCATCCTCCCTCTTATGCCCTCTGCCCCTACTTTCCTGTAGGGTAAGATACCCAATTTAGTGTGTATGTTATTCCCTTCTTAAGTCAAATTTAATGACAGTAAAGTTGACCCATTCCATTTTGCCTTCCTGTTCTTCCCCTCTATTGTAACAGTTTTCCCTTGCCTCTTTTATATGAGATAATTTACCCTATTTTGTCTCTTCCTATCTCCTCTCATTGTATTCCTCTCTCACTGCTTTATTTTATTTTTTAAATATCATCCCTTCCTATTTGATTGATCCTGTGCCCTCTGTCTATGTATACCTGTACATATATATACACACACTCATATATATATTCATGGGCACACATACTCCCCTTTATAGACATATATATATATATATATATATATATATATATATATATATATATATATGTACACATATATATGCATTTATATTCCCTTCAACTATCCTCATACTAAGAAAAGTTTCACAAGTTACAATTATTGTTTTTCCATGTAGACATGTAAATAGTTCAAATTTAATAAATTCCTTATGATTTCTTTTCCCTGTTTACCTTCTCATGCTTCTCTTGCTGCTTGTATTTGAATGTCAAATTTTCTATTCAACTCTGGTTTTTTCATCAAGAATGCTTGAAAGTCATCTATTTCATTGAATAATCATATTTTCCCCTGGAACATTATGCTCAGTTTTGCTGGCTGGTAATTCTTGGTTTTAATCCTAGCTCCTTTGACCTCCAGAATATCATATTCCAAGCCCTTTGATCCCTTAATGTAGAAGCTGCTAGATCTTGTGTTATTCTGATTGTGGTTCCACAATATTAAAATTGTTTCTTCTTGGCAGCTTGTAATATTTTCTCCTTGATATGGGAACTCTGGAACCTGACTATAACATTCCTAGGAGTTTTCCTTTTGGGATCTTTTCCCAAGAAGTGATTGGTGAATTCTTTCAATTTCTATTTTGCCTTCTGGTTCTAAAATATCAGGGAAATTTTCCTTGAGTAGAGGTGGGGTGGGACTGATGAGGGAAAGGTCATATAGTGAGTGATACTTTCAGCTATAGGTGCCTTTCTAATAAGATCCCATGGTTGGCAAGTCAAAATAACAAAAGTGAGAAATGCCATATTGTACAAATTAAAAAGAATCATCCTCAAAGAGCTCTTGTTGGATATAAGGCCACATACGAGCCAGATTCACAAAGCTAAGAAAGGACTGCACTGAATTTGAATATCCTGGGTTCATTCTCCAGTTATTTTTACAAAGCTGGAATTCTTGACACACCCCATGTTCGCTCTATTCTAGGAAAGTGACTTGACTGATTCTATCTCATTACTCCTTGAATCATTCCTATGAAGTAAGGGCCAGATCTTATTACCAACTAAGTGACTTCTCAAAAGTGATTCCAGGATTTACCAAGGTTATGTCAGAGTAAGAACCAGAACCTCTGGTCTAAGATCTCACCTGGCCCTCTCACCTACTCTTTGAGTGATCTTGGGGCAAGTCCTTCTTTCTTCTGGTTCCTCCTCTATGAAATGAAACTGGATGCTTTCTGAGATCCATTCCAGGTGAATGTCCCAAGGTGCTTTTTAGCTTTAAATTCTGCAATCTATGTTCCATGCAAACTGTGAAGTGTGGGTTTGATCAATATTCCAGTCCTGGAAAGTCAACATTACCAGATGTTCTGTCTAGGAATTCCCTCTTGAGGCCCTCAGTGGTGTCCAAAGCTGACAGATGTGATCAGAGAGAAGCAGGTAAACCTGTTTCCATCTTTGTGCAATTACAACTATCAACTTCAATCTCACAGACATGTTCTTTCTCCCTTCCTTCCTTCCTTGAGGGATAACTTGCACTGAAGTTTCCCTATTCTGAACGTCTTATATACATTCTTATTTCTTCCTTATACTTTGTAACTAAGTTCAGTATTGTTTCCCCATATATATATGGTCATTGTGTACTTCAAGGTAGTGTAAGAGCTACTGGGTCTTAATACAATTGGTTGGATTAACTATTGAGACCAAATTAGAGGTGTTTTTAGTTTGGGGAAAGGAATGGTAGTGTGAAAGGTATCAAAGGGTTAAGTTTCTATAGAACTGCAAGAATTGCTGAAACAAGACTACTGAGAAAAAGGACCAGACAGTAGCCTTGGAAAGAAATTGGATTCCCAGTTCCCGGAGAACTCCTAGATAATACTAAAAATGAAATAATGTAGAATAAAATGAGTTGGCAGCAGAAGGTAGATTTGACCAATCAGAAAACAGATAGCAGCCTTGGGACACTCAGGCCCAGATAAGGAAACATCTAGGTTGGACTGAAGGGTGTTCAGTATTCTGGGGTTGTTACTACACTTGCTTAGTGGACCTCATGTATTATGTATGTTATCTAATGAAATTAGAGCCTCGTTAGTAAGAATTATGGTAATGGATTGAGATTGTTTTGCACCAATTGGTTGGCATTAATGAGAAGATTGTGACCTTGCCTTACCAACCAATGGTAAGGTGGGACAGTTGAGAGGGTGTGGAATTCTCACGTTAGGGTTTTATAACATGCTTCTCCCTTCTGGCCCTCTGTCAGATTGGGGACACCTTTTCTCATGAGATCATAATAAACTCCTTTCTACTTTCTACCTTAGGAAGCCTCTGAGTTTAATTTGGGCAAGGGTCTTTACTATCCCACATACTTCCTTCCTTCCTTCCTTCCTTCTTTCCTTCTTTCCATTTAGAAAGTGAAGTGATTTGCCTGAGATCACATAGTTAGTAAAGAACAGAGCTGACACTAAAAACAACGTCCCCTGACTCTTAATAAACTTTAGCCTTTCCACTATTACACTGTGAATTGTTACTTCTTTTTTAGAGACAGCAATAACTTGAAGACTCAGAAGCAGTCTTTGAACATTTGTCTTCCCTGAATAGCTCTTTCCTTTGACCTGCTGGTATAATCCAAATGAACTCCCAAGCCTTTTAAATTGACATTTCTAGATAGAGAAGCAAGAAGAGGTTGGTGTTACAACCCCTGAGCTCATCCCTTCTGTCAAAGCACTTACTGCTATTGCATTTCAGACATTTTAATTGCAAATGTTTGTTATAATTTCTCTGCCCACTCCCCCATAACTAAACAAATAATGTGTGTTAGGACTGGCTCAAGAAACTGGGAAAGTTTAGCCTGAAGAAGATAGTATTTAAGAGGGACGTGATAGTTGTCTCTAGGAGTTTAGAGAGCTCTCCTGGAGAAGAGGGACTAGATTTTTCCTTTTGACTCCAGAGGGCAGAACTAAGAGTAAGCAATGCCTGAGGAAGTTGAAAAGAAGCAAAATTTGGCTCAATACATGAGGAAAAACTGTCCAACAATAACAGCTGCCTCAGAGTGGACCATGCTGCTTCAGGAAGTAGCGAATTCAATTTGATTCAACTATGAACATTCGTGGTAGTATCTACTGTGCAAAGTACTCTGTTAGCCATTGGAAACATGCAAGCATCCTGGCCCTCGAGGAATGGATATCCCATTGGGGATTCCACGTGTACACTGAGAGCTAAGTACAAAAGAAGGTGAAAGTGAGATAGTACTAACCAGATGGGAAACCATTTCTTGTGGAAGGATGATATATTGGGGAATGTTGTACAGGGGATTGTACATTCCTTACAACTCAGAGAAGCTATGATTTCTGTGTTTCCCACAAATAGTTGGTAGCGGCAGCAGCAACAGCAAAACTAAATTTCAATGAATATTTATTAAGTGCATATGTGTGGATCCACATGTTGTATGTTGGGGGAAATAGAAAGCTTAGGTAAGACAAACTCTCCGCTTTCATGGAGCTCACAATTTAGTTGGGAGAATAACACATCTAAATCTATAAGCATTATGCATATTTCTGCAGGGTAAGTATATAAGAGTTGTATAAACCAAGCGCTATGTGAAGTGTAGGGGTAGATTATTACTGACTGTCGGGATCAGGGAAGGCTTCTTGGAGCAGGTGCTACTTTGCCTGGGCCTGAAAGAATGGGGAGGAATTCGGTAGCCTGGGGATGCAGGAGAGAGTGTTCAAGGTATGGGAAAAGGGAGATGACAAGATTAGAGGACGATGAACTGTCCATTTTGAGTTGGGAGCCTTGGAGAGACAAAGCTAATGATATAGAGTGATTCCATACTATGAATACCTTTGAATGCCAGGCTGGAGTGATTAGAAGTAATTCCATAGGTAATGGGGGGCTATTGAAGATCATGGAGCTGGAGAGTAAAATGATTAGAGCTGTGAATTATCTTGATTAATAGATCAGTTTTTGTGAGTTGAAAGAGGCTGGAGATAGTGAAACTAATGAAGAGGAAACTGAAGCCGGGGAAAATGAAGGCTGTACCTCATTATAGCATGAAATGATAGAAAGAGGATGGGACAAGCAGATGTATACCAATCCATCCCACTCATCGCATCAACATATTCAACAACTTACGTAGGTGGCTTCAGGTCAGAACATGGGAGGCCTCAGCACCAATACTCAGCAGATTAGGAGGAGGAAGTTATGAAATCATGATTTCTTATGCATCCCATATTCCTGTTGGGATTATTTCTCAACCTTCAGAACTAACAGTTATTTTTTTTTAAGGGATATCCACGATTGGAAATGCTTCTTTCATAGAACCATACAATGTCAGAGTTGGATGACACACAGAACATAGAATTAGACATAGGACAGAATTTTCAACACAATTAGAACCAAAAGGGACCTTCAAATAAAGAATGTTAAAGCTGGAATAGACTGAATATTGATGATGGTTTACATCAGTGGTTCTCAACCTTTCTAATGTCATGACCCTTTAATACTCGTATGTGGGCGGACCCTCCTGGAGACAGATAGAGGAGTCGTTTCTCAGTTCCTAAGACCATTGGAAATATGTGTTTTCCAACGGTCTTAGGTGACCCCTGTGAAAGGGTCATTTGACCCCCAAAGGGGTCACGACCCACAGGTTGAGAACTGCTGATTTACATAGTATACTGTAGTGTTGAAAATAATTTCCATACAACAATTATGTGAGGGTGGTAATATACCTTCCATTAGCCTATTTTTCAGCTGAGGAAACAGTGTCTTAGAGAAGCCAAGTGAGTTGCTCAAAGTCACACTGCAAATTGGCATCAGGGCTATGCCTCAAAGGTGGCATTTCACCTCCTAAACTCTTAGGAGAGTACCCTTTTCACTACATCAGGTCCTTTCCATGACACTGAGGCAATGGATGTAACTATTTAAAGAAAGTTGGGTAATGTGATTTACTGCTCCATCTTTGAGTTATAGAAAGAGCCAAGTGGTCATTTCACTTCATAGCTAAGGGAATTCTGATCCATTTATTTTATTCTTGGGACTTTTAGTTCTATGCTTTTTGAAGAAACAAATGTTTTGGGGATTCCTTTCTCCCTGAAATCTAAATGATAGTGAAAAATCTCCAGAGGAGTTTGAGGCACAGATGGGAAATCCAGCATGTTTGAAACTATGGAAATAAGTCTGGTGCAGGAGAAGAAATACTGGTCTTGGAATCAAAGGGCCTGGAATGGAACCCAATCTGATTGCTGACTCCCTGTGTGACTTTGTGGTAGTCACTTAACTTCCCTGGGCCTCTGTTTTTTCATCCATAAAATGAGGGGATTGGACTAATTGGTGCCTTCTGGCTCTAACTCTATGATGCTATGATCCTATGTTATCTTTGCTCTTCCCTTAAGATCGACGTTACATGTTATCATGCAGCCTTTCCATCGTGGAATGGGCTGTCTTGGGATATAGTAAGCTTGCCATCACTGAAGGTTTTGAGAGATAAGATGAGCTTCCTTTGAAGATTAGGTAGAAAGGATCCACAAACTGGGTAGGGGAGTGAATTGGGTCTGCTTATTTCTAAAGTTCTTTCAACAACTCAATCCTAAGAGAATATTTCTATATAAGACACAATGAAAAATGACCTCCCCCCAAATCACTTCCTGTCTAAATTTGTACATGCTTGTGAACTTGGGAAAAGTCTTGACAGGTATGTCTTGACAAATATGTGGGCAGAAAGACAGAAAGAATGGTAACTGTAGAGGAAGGAACACTTGACTAAGAGTCAAAAGATCTGGGTGCTGGCTTGTCCTCTTATTAGCTGTATGACCTCAGGCAACTCATTTCCACTCTCAGCCTCCATTCTCTCCTCTGTAAAACTGGAATAACATTCTCTAATCTGACTCCCTCATAAGGTTGCTGTGAGCAAGAATGGATGGAAAGCACTCTAGTGACTATTAGCAACCAGATGAAAGGACTCAGGATGTGTTAATTTCCTAATCAGGAAGAGCTTTGAGGCATGCTGGGAGTAATGAGTGTGATGTCACCAAGACACCATGAAGTGAAACATCAGGTAAGAAAAAAAAAGAAAGATACATGCAAATAAGCAGGTGTGTGTGTGTGTGTGTGTGTGTGTGTGTATGTGTGTGTGTGCAGGGCTGCTTATCAAAGCATCCAAATTGCTCTTCAGGTGAACCACTCAGAAGGCAAATGACTGGAAGTTTAGAACCCACTTTTATCTCAAATAAAGAGGAATTTGAGCCAAAAGACACAAAAATAGCTGTCTGATCATAGGCAAGTAGTGGCAATGAAGGTCTTCTTGTTCTTAGAAGCATGGTCATAAAACTTGGAAAAATAAAGAGTCTTAAAATTAAGGTATCATAGATTTTTGGAAGGAGATTTGTAGGACATCTTGGAGCCATAAAGTCAGAATCTTTGAGTCAAATGTGATAGAATAAAATTTTAGAGTCATAGAATTAGTGAAACATAGGCAAGGCACAGAATATTAAACTCATAGAATCTTAGAATCACAGAATGTTAGAGCTGAAAAGTGTTGTTATACATCACCTGGACTAACTCCCTCAATTTACAAGCAAGGGAACAATGACAGAAAATAATTTTGTGTCAAATAAGGGGAAAAACTGCTTGTCCAAGAATGTCCTTTTGCTTTTGTACAATAAAATATTTTTCATCACACGGAATCTAAATCTGTCTCTTTCTAACTTGACCTTTTCCTTCTTAGTATAGAAGCAGCTAAATGGTACAAGGGATAGAGTGCTGGCCCTAGTGTCAGGAAGACCTGAGTTCAAATTTGAACTCAGACACTTACTTAGATGTGTGATCCTGGGCGAGTCATTTAGCTTTTGTTTGCTTCAGTGTCTTTTTCTGTAAAATGGAGATAATAATAACATTTACCTCCTAGGATTGTTGTAATGATAAAAAGATATTTGTAAAGCACTTTGTAAACTTTCAAGTGCTGTATAAATGTTATTGTTATCATTATCATTAATATCACTACTACTACTACTACTACTACTACTACTACTAGTACTACTACTACTACCACTACTACTACTACTACTACTACTACTACTACTACCACTACTACTACTATTACTACTACTACTACTACTACTACTACTACTACTACTACTACTACTACTACTACTATTACTCTCTGAAACTAAAGAGAAGTCTAATCCCATCAGTAGTGGGGAAACTTCATCCTTGAGGCCACATGTGTCTTTCTAGGTCCTTGGGTGCGGCCTTTTAACTGAGTTCACATTTTACAGAAGAAATCCTTTTATTAAAAGGATTTATTTCATGAAGTTTGGAGTCAGTCAAAGGGCAGAACTTGAGGACCTAGAGGGCCACATATGGTCTCGAGGCTACAGGTTCCCCTGCAGCCTAACATATAGTGGTAGAAAAGAAAGCAAAAACATATTTTAAAATCCCATTGAATGGGAAGACAAGAAATTTGAAAAATACTTGGTCTTGGGCAAGTTATTTCCCCTCCCTGAGCATTAAATTCCTTCTCTTTGAAGTGAAAGTGTTGTATGTCTCACGGCTCAGACATTTTCTCAACCTTCTCATTTTTCTTTCACTGGCATAGGGATCTCTAGGTGAGAAACTTGCTCTGCCAATGCAAATAAACTTATCTGCAACCTAAAGTCATAATAGTTGGCATTTCTATAGGGCTTTAGGGTTTGCAAAGTGCTTTACAAGTATTATATTATTTTATCCTTACAAAAACCCTAGGAGTTAGGTGCTATTATTATCTCTATTCTATAGATGAGGAAACTGAGGAAGACAGAGGTTAAGTGACTTGCCCAGGGTCACACAAGTAGTAAGTGTGCAGCAAGATTTGAACTAAGGTTTTCCTGAAACTGGGTCCAGAGATCTGTCCACAACACCGTTAAGATGTCTCTTATAGATACTTGCCTGCACTACTCAGAGATTAAGTGACTTGTCTAGGGTCACACAGCCAGCATATTTCAAAGACAGGATTTCTAGGTCTTCCTGATTTCTAGGCCATTATTCTGTTTGATACACCATGTAGCCCCTCAATATATTTTCTATTTTAAGGGTTCTTCCAGCTGCAACGTTTTATGTTTCGTGTTCCCATGTCCCTTCCAGATTTGTTCTACTTAATCCCATAGGGAAGAACTAGGAAAAATTGTTAGGGCTATCACCAAGAGGCATATTTGGGTTTGGCATATGGATAAACTTCCCAACTTAAAAATCAGACTATGTTGCTTTAATAAAAGCTTTTGCTTCTAAAGGAAAGACTAGATAATTGTAGAGAGGCTTTCTGTATAGGTATGTGTTGAATTAGATGTTGCTGAGCTCATAGATCACTGATTTAGAGCATAAAGGAGCTCTAGAAGTGATCTCGTCTAGTTTCTTCATTTTACATATAAAGAAACTGAGGCTCAAATAGTCAGCTAATTAACATTTATTAAGCACCTACTATATGCTCAAAGTCAGATAGTAAGTAGGAGGGGCAGGATCTGAACCTTGTCTCTAAATCTAGTACTCTTTCTTCTGCCATCTTAAAAACTCTACGAATCTTTGCTTTCATCTCTGACATTCTACATTCCATGTCCTAATACTTTGTGGTTCTCTTCAATTCTGTATTGAACCTCTGTGTTTCAGATGGCATGTACTACTACCACTATTACTACAGCACATACCAGCCATCAGTCTATCTTAGGAAGTCTTCCCCCACATCTATCCCACTTCCACCCCCGATTCGCACAGCTGTGGTCTTACCGAAATTCCTGGTAGCCACGCCCAAGCTACTCCCTGTCACTGAGTTCTTCCACCTCCCACTGAGGCTCACCTTATCCTAAACTGCCCCTAAGACGTACTTCCTGTTGGGCAAACACGCCCACCTGGAACTTCCCCTCCTAATGGGGAGGAGTAGGGTAACTCCTTTCCCTAGCTGGGTCCCACCCAGGCAATAGGTAGGAGAGGATGCTAGTGTAATGGAAAGATCACTAGACGGCAAATCAGGACACTTGGGTGTAAGTCACACTTTCCATCCTGAATTGCTATATTAATAATTAATGGAATTGATAACCCTTGCCTTGCTTTCTCTATAAATCAGTTGTGAGGAAAGCCACTATAAACTGTAAAGCCTTAGAAATATGAATTATTTTTATCATCATCATCGTTATTCTCCTATTAGCAAACAGAGGCTAGAACATTTCACATTGCATCCAGGAATAAGAGCTTGATCTAGATTCTCTTACGGTAACAATAGATCCTCCCACTTCTGGCCTTGCACAGCAAATCCTGCCCCATCAGCGCAGAGAACATGAATGTGTCTCCAGAGATAGGTTTTAGAGTGTAGCCTCCATTAATTAATTTTGGTGCCAGACCACTCTGTTGGCTAATACCAAACTTGCAGCTACTAAAGTCCTCAGGTCTCTCCTCCATAACTGATAAGCCTCAGAAGTACATGAGCAAATGTAGTAATCTTAAGGAGTTTATTCCATAGCAGGTGATGCTCATGGTTAGGACTAATAGAATGTTGCAGCTAGAAAAATGTCACCACTAGAAAGGATATTAGTGCATGGAATGCTAGCTCATGAATAAAAGAACGATAGAGATAGAAGGGCCCTTAGAACACAGAACATAAAAGAGATGAAGTGAGAAGGTACTAACTTAGAACACAGAGTCAGAATTGAAACAGATGTTAGGATATGGAACTTATCTATCAGAATGAAGATGAAACTTAAGAGGAGATCAAGTCCAGGCTTCTTATTTTAAACATAAGTAAAGGAGACGAGAATAAAAATGTATATAGCACCTACTAGGCATTGTGTTAATTGCTTTATAATTATTTCATTTGATCTTTACAACAACACTGCATAGTAGGTGCTATTATTGCCCCTATTTTACAGTTGAGGGGACTGAGGCAAAGACAGGTTAAATGACTCGCCTAGGGTCACACAGCCAGGAAGCGTCTGAGGCTGGATTTGAACTCAGGTCTTGTTGACTCCGGTGCTCTATTCACTGTGCCACCAACTGCAAAGAGAATTAACTTGCCAAATAAGTCATGGTCAGGTTTCTTGACAAGCAGTCTAGAGGACTTGTCTCTTTCACTTGGCCACCTTTCATTAACATTTTTGAATAATATCTTATTTTTTCCCAATTACATATAAAAATAATTTTAAACATTCGTTTTTTAAAATTTTGCATCTCAAATTATTTCCTTTTATCCCTGCTCACTCCCCTCCCTCAGATGATAATCAATTTGATATATATATATATTGTACAAGTGCAATCATGTAAAATATATTTCCAGATTAGTCATGTTGTAAAAGAAAACACAAATCCCCCCCCCAAAAGCCCCCCAAAATTAGAGTGAAAATTAGTATGCTTCAGCCTGCATTCAGACACCATCAGTTCTTTCTCTGGAGGTGGATAGCATTTTTTATCATGAGTCCTTTGGAATTGTCGGATATCATTGTGTTTTTTTTAAGTTTTACAAGACACTTTACTTGCCATAAGTGTATTTTTATATATTAATATCTCAAGTAACTGACATGTTTTGAAAATATGGTTCTCAGAATTCTCTGTTTTGCTTTCCTATTGAAAATACAATTCATGGGGTAAATAAGCTTCTATATATAACCTTCATTTATGAATCAAGTCTTGTTTCTTACTCTTTGTATCACTCATTAAAATTTTAAACATGGTGCTCAATACATATTTTTGAAAGAATAAATGAATGAATAATATGTTGAGGTCCTACAGAAACCTTTTATATATGTACATTTATTTTGCTTTGTTATGTATTATTAAAAATGTAACACTTTGCAAATAAAAATAATGATTTTCTTATCTATTTATCCAAACATAACCACTACCGACTTCTTGTCTGACATCTCTAGCAAACTTTCCGACATCTTCAATGGATGTTCTTAGACAGGTCATTGTAGATGACACATCTGAAATTCAATATGTCCCAAACTGAGCACATTATCTTTCTTCCAAAACCCTCTCCTCTTTCTAACTTCCCTCTCACTCCTAAGGGCACCATCATCCTCCTGTTCACTCAATGTCCATACTTTGGTGTCATCTTCAAGTTCTTGCTCTTACTTATCTCCCATTTCCATCTACTGTAAAGTCATGTTGAGTTTATCTTAGCAATATCTCTCGCCTTTTCTCCTCTTCTACCACTTCCCGTCATTATGGTGCAGAATCACATCACTTCATGTCTGGGCAATTGAAATAATCTTCCCAACTGTTGTTTGGTCTCCTCACCTTAAGTTTCTCCCTCCTCTAGTCAACCATCTGTTTAGCTATCAAAGTGAGATTTTTTTATTTAATATTTTGTTTTCCACCAATTCCACCAATTATAAAAACAATTTTAAGAGTCATTTTAAAAAATGTTGAGTTCCAAACTCTATCCTGCCCTCTCTGCCCTCCACCCCTCACTGAGAAGGCAAGCAATTTGATATAGGTTATATATCGTAGTCATGTAAAACATCTTTGCACGTTAATCATGTTGTGAAAGAAAACACAGGCAAAAAAAAATCTCCAAGAAAAATAAAGAAAAGAAAAAGTGTGCTTTGATCTATATTTAGACTCTATCACTTCTTTTTCTGGAGATGGATAGCATTTTTCATCATAAATCCTTTGGGAATGTCTTAAGATTATTGTATTCCTGAGAATAACTAAGTTATTCACAATTGATCATCATACAATATTGCTGTTACTGTATGAAATGTTTTGCTTCTGATCATTTTGTTTATCAGTTCATTTTCATGTAATGAATCTTTTTAGTTTTATTCTGAGAGCATCCTGCTCATCATTTCTTACAGCACAATAATATTCCATCAGAATCATGAAGCAATTTGTTCAGTCATTCCCCAATTGATGGACATCCCCTCAATTTTCAATTCTTTGTGACTACAAAAAGAGTTGCTATAAATATTTTTTAATAAATAGGTTCTTTTTCTTTTTTTAAACATCTCTTTGGGTTACAGGACAAGTAGGGGTATTCCTTTATCAAAGGGTTTATATCAAAGGTTTTATCAAAAGTTTTATAACCCTTTGGGCATAGTTCCAAATTTCTCTCCAGAATGATTAGATTAATTCACATATCCACTGAGTGCATTAGGGTGACAATTTTCCCACATCCCATCCAATATTTATCATTTTTGTCTTCTGTCATATTAAGTAATCGGATAGATGTGAAGTGATACCTCAGATTTGTTTTAATTTGCATTTCTCTAATCAATAGTGATTTAGAGCATTTTTCATATGATTATAAATAGCTCTGATTTCTTCATCTGAAAACGGCATATTTATATTCTTTGATCATTTGTCAATTGGGAAAGGACATATTCTTATAAATTTGACTCAGTTATCTAAATATTTGAAAAATAAAGCCTTTATCAGAGACATTTGCTGTAAAAATCCCCCCTCTAGCTATCTGTTTTTTTTTTTCTATTCTTGGCTCCATTGGTTTTGTTTGTACAACCCCTTTTTCATTTAGCATAATCAGAATTGTCCATTTTATGTCTTGTAATGTTCTCTATCTCTTGTTTGCTCACAAATTCTTCCCTTCTCCATAGATGATGGGTAAACTATTCCTTGCCCACCTAATTTGTTTATGGAATCACCCTTTAGTCTAAATCATGTGCTCATTTTGACCTCATCTTGGTATATGATATAAGATATTGGCCTATGCCTGTCTTCCAATTTTCCCAGGAGTTTTTGTCAAATAGTTAGTTATTGGTCCCAAAACCTGGATCCTTGGGTTCATCAAACATTAGATTAGTACCATCATTTGCTACTGTGTCTTGTGTATCTAATCTATTTCACTGATCCATCCTTCTATTTCTTAGCCAGTACCAGATAGTTTTGATGATTACTACTTTATAGTACAGTTTGAGATCTAATATAGCTAGGCCATCTTTACCCACATTTTTTTTCATCAGTTCTCTTATTATTCTTGATCTTTTGATCTTCTAGATGAATTTTGCTATTATTTTTTTCTAACCATATAAAATGAGTTTTTGGTAGTTTGATTGGCATAACACTGAATAAGTATATTAATTTAGATAGAAATGTCATTTTTATTAAATTGACTCCATCTACCCATGAGCAACTAATATTTTCCTTATTGTTTCAATCTGACTTTATTTGTGTGAAAGTGTTTTGTAATTATGTTCATATAGTTCCTGGGATTGTCTCGGCAGGTACATGCTCAGGTCTTTTTTATTGTCTATGGTCATTTTAAATGGAATTACCCTAGCTGTTATACTTTGTTGGTAATATGTTATGGGGGTTTATTTTATATGCTGCAACTTTGCTGAAGTTGTTAATTATTTCAACTAGCTTTTTGGTTGATTCTCTAGAATTCTTTAAGTATACTATCATTATCTGTAAAGAGTAATAGTTTTATTTCCTCATTGCCTATTTCAATTTCTTCGATTTCTTTTTCTTCTCTTATTGCTACAGCTAACATTGCTAGTATAATATAGGCTAACAGTAGTGATAACAGGCATCCTTGTTACATCCCTGATCTTATTGCTAGCTTATATAACCCCACTATAGATAAAGCTTGCTAATGGTTTTAGATGGAAACACTTATCATTTTAAGGAAAGCTCAATTTATGCCTATGATCTCTAGTGTTTTTAGTAGGGATGAGTATTATACTTTGTCAAAAGATTTTCCTGCATCAATTGAGATAATCATATGATTTCGGTTGGTTTTGTTATTAATGTAGTCAATTATGTTAATCATTTTCTTAATATTGAACCAGCCCTGCATTCCTGGTATAAATTCTGGCTGGTCATAGTATATGATTCTTGTGATATATTGCTGTAATCTCTTTGCCAGCATGTTATTTGGAATTTTTACATCAATATTCCTAGAGAGGGTCTAAAGTTTTCTTTCTTTTCCTGGTTTAGGTATTAGTACCCTATTTGCATTGTAAAAGAAATTTGGTAGGAATCTCTTTGTCACCTATATTTCCAAATAGTTTATGTAGTATTGGAATTAATTGTTTTTTAAATGTTTGGTAGAATTCACTATCTGGCCCTGAGGATTTTTCTTTATGGAGTTCATTGATGGCTTATTCAACTCTTTTTCTAAGATGGGGTTATTAAAGTATTCTATTTCTTCTGTTAATCCGAGCAATTTATATTTTTGTAAATATTCATGCTTTTCACTTAGATTGTCAGACTTAGCGACATATAATTGGGCAAAATAGCACCTAATAATTGCTTTAATTTCTTCTTCATTGGCAGTGAATTTACCCTTTTCATTTTTTGATACTGGTAATTTGGTTTTCTTTCTTTCTTTCTTTTCTTTCTTTCTTTCTTTCTTTTTTTCTTTCTTTCTTTTTCTTTTTTTTTTTTTTTTAGCAAATTCATCAGTGGTTTACCTATTTTTATTGTTTTTTTTTATAGAACTAACTTCTAGTTTTATTTACTATTTTAATTATTTTCTTTCTTATTTTAAATTCTATTAATTTCTTCAGTTTACAATATTTCCAATCTGGTGTTTAATTGGGGATTTTTAAATTTGTTATTTTTATAGTTTTTTTTTAAGTTACATGCCTAATTAATTGAGTTGTTCTTTTTCTATTTTATCAATGTAAGCAGTTAGAGATATAAATTTCTCCCTAAGTACTGCTTTGTCTGCACCCCATAAATTTTGGTATGTCATTTGATTGTTGTCACTCTCTTTAATGAAATTATTATTTCTATGATTTGTTCTTTAGCCCATTCATTTTTTAGGATTAGATTATTTGGTTTCTAAGTAATTTTTAGTCTATTTTTCTATGGCCCTTTATTAATTATAATTTTTATTACATTATGATATGAAAATGATGCATATACTATTTCTGCTTTTTTCTGCTGGATTGTGAGGTTTTTATGCCCTAATATATGATCAGTTTTTTTATGTAGGCATCATGTGTTGCTGAGAAAAAGATATATTCCTTGTATCCCCATTCAATCTTCTCCAGAGACATATCTTATTTAACTTTTCTAAAATTCTATTTACTTCCTTCTCTTCCTTCTTGTTTATTTTGTGTTTAGATTTATCTAGTACTGAGAGGGAGAGATTAAGGTCTCCCACTAGTATAGTTTTGCTGTCTATCTCTTCCTGTAACACCTCAGTCCCTCCCCCACCTTCTCTTATCATCTCATCCTCCAATTCCCTATAGGGTGAGATAGAATTCTATACCCAATTGTGCATGTATGTTATTCCCTCTTTGAGGCTATTCCAGTGAGAGTAAGGTTCAGCCAATACCCAATGCCCCATCTTTTCCTCTACTTTAATAGGTCTTTTGTATCGCTCCATGTGAGATAATTTTCTTCATTATATCTCTCTCTTCCCTCTTCTCTCAGTGCAATCTTCATTGTCTCCTCTTTAATTTCTTTCTTTCTTTTCTTTTTTTGATATATCATCCCATCAAAGTCATCTTGTACTTCTTCCCACTGTCTATGTATACTCCTTCTAACTGCCCTAAGAGTGATGAAGTTCTTAAATATTACAAGTTATATCTTTCCATGTTAGGTTATAAACAGTTTCATCTTATTGAATCCCTTATATTTTTTTTCTTTTCTGTTTACCTTTTTACACATTTCTTTGAGTTTTATATGTGAAAGTCAGAATTTCTTTTCCACTTTGATCTTTTTATCAGAAATGCTTAAAAGTCTTTTATTTCATTAAGTATAAATTTTCACCCTGAAGGATTATACTCAGTTTTGCTGTGTAGGTGATTCTTGGCTGTAATCCTAGCTCCTTTACCTTCAGGAATATTGTATTCCAAGCTGCAGAAGCTGCTAAAAGTTATGTAATCCTGACTGTGAGTTCATAATATTTGAATTGTAGCTTTCTGGCTATTTGTAGCATTTTCTCTTTGACCTGGGAGGTCTGAAATTTGGCTATAGTATTCTTGGGAGTTTTTATTTTCATATTTCTTTCCAGAAGTGATCCATGGATTCTTTCAATTTTTATTTTACCTTCTGGTTCAAGAATCTTAGGGCAGTTTTCCTTGATAATTACTTTAAATATGATGTCTAAGTTTCTTTTTTCTTTTTCATCATAGCTTTCAGATAGTCCAATAATTATTAAAGTATCTATCCTAACTCTATTTTCCACATCAATTGTTTTACCTATGAGATATTATTTCACATTTTCTTTAGATTTTTAATCATTCATTATCTTCCACTTGGATTATTTTTCTTCAGTGAGTTTTTGTACCTCTTTTTCCATTTGGCCAATTTTACTTTTTAAGGGATTGTTTTCTTCACTGAATTTTTGAACACCTTTTTTTTTTTGTTTCTTTTGCCAAGCTGTTGATTTTTTTCATGATTCTCTTGCATCACTCATTTCTTTTCCCATTTTTTTCTTTTGTCTCTTATTTGATTTTTCAAATCTTTTTTGAGCTCTTCCAGGAGTTCTTTTCTGGGTCTGAGACCAATTCACATTTTGATTTGAGACTTTGTATGTAGGCAATTTGACATTCTTATCCTCTTCTGAGTGTTTTAATCTTTCCTCTCAACACAGTTAACTGGGTATTTTTAAATATTTTGCTCATTTTTCCAGCTTATTTCATGACTTTTAATTTACAGTAAAGTTGGGCTATTCTCCCCAGCTAGAGGGGTCATAGTCCCAAGCTTCTTGTGTCAGGGGCACTGGTTCTCACCATTAGCCTGCTGCTTTGTGGGCATGAGGCCTCAACACTGCCATACTGCACCATGACTATAAGACCTTGCTGCTGGTCTGCTGTGACTGTGGAACCTCACCATTGAACTGCACCAGGACTAAGGGTTTCGCTGCTGACTTGCACCTAAACTGGACTGTGCTCCTCTTTTATCTGGGTGAGACAGACCTTTCCTGATGACCTTATAAGTTGTCTTCAGATGGAAAATTATTTCCCCCTGTCCTTTTGTTGGTTCTGGCACTCCAGAATTCATTTTGTGCCATAATTTTGTAGTTGTTTGGAGGTGAGCATGGGAGAATTCTGGCAAACTTCTGCCTTACTCAACCATGTTGGCACCACCCTCAGCATCAACATTCCTTAATCAGCTACCACCATACAATGCTCACAATTTGCATTGGCAGGGGCCACGGGAGGGAATCCCATTTTCCCCTTTGGTGGTTAGATAGGGGGACCACATCACACATTACTCTAAATAGGATATCAGAAACCAAAGGTACAATAATGTATCATTAAAGTAATTAAGCTATTACTTGGCAGAATGTGGGAATATAGTGCTACAGACAGTTATGTGTGAGATTGCAAGGGGTTGAATCCTGACTTACTTAAAATGTGTCGCAATGTCAAGGTCCTGAGGACATAGCAATAAATCCTTCAACAACCAATTTTTAAGTGCCTACTATGAGTCATGTAGGGCAGTTAGGTGGCACAGTGGAAAGAATGCAGGACTTAGAGTCAGGAAGACCTGAGTTCAAATCTCATCTCAGATACTTAATAGCTGTGTGATTCTGGGCAAATAACTTAATCCTGTTTGCCTCAGTTTCCTCATATGTAAAATGAGCTAGAGAAGGAGATGGCAAACCACTCCAGTATCTTTGCCAACAAAACCCCAAATAGGGTCATGAAGATCTGGACATGATAAACAACAACAACAAAATGATGTAGGCAGTGTCCTAAATACTGTGTATAGAGGGCATTTTGAGGAGCAAGTCCTGTATACTAGTCCCTTTTCTTCCACTTATTAACCATGTGTCAGAGCATGGCCAAGGCAATTTGTCTCTCTGGTACTCAGTTTCTCCATCTTTAAAATGGAGATAATGAAATTGAATTACTCATTTATCAAATGGAAACTATGTGCCAGGCTCTATCTCCTCTAAACAGGAATACCCACTATAGCATCCTTGATAGGAAGAGGAGAGGTGTCATTTAGATTGGGCTTTAATTAATGCTTAAAAGTTTGCTTCCTCACCAGGCAGCCCAAATTCTGATTTGTAGGACATTCATTCTTTTTCTGAGGCTATTGTAGCTGGGTCTGATTCATACTGGTCTACTTCTTAAGATTTGGAAATAGAACAAAATAAGACCTTTGTAAACCCTCCTACAGTTAACAAGGAGTTTAACTTAGCCATGGCATAGGAAGGATATTTAGCAAGAATGCAACATTGATTCAGTTGAAAAAAGCCTCCCTGCTTTTGTATTGGCTATGCTGGTTTGCTGGTCCCAAGCTTGAGAGAGAAGCTACCTTTGCCTACTTGTAGGATGCCTTTTGTCCTAAAGGCACTCAAAAACTGTACATACAACCTGAGCCTTACTCCTGTGAATCAATTAAGTCTTAAGGATTGTTTCTATACATTTTAAGGAAAAGTAACTCAGCCTATATGGCAGATACTACTTTTTCCACATTCCAGTCCTTACTGGAAAGATTCTAAAGGTATTCTAGAGTACCTTCCACCATGTCTGTGTTCTTATTTAACAGTACTATCCCAGGGATGTGAGCATCCTGGGGTAGGCCTTCTAGCTAGGACCAATTTTTCCGTGGGATCTGTACTGTGGATGGGGAGATTAAAATATTCATCCCTTTAGAAGCCTCTGTTGAGGAGCTGCCTGCCCTCTTTCCCCCCCCCTCCCCCCCACAGGTACTCTGCGGAAGGTTTCTTCTTTCCCTTGTTGCCAAAAATCAAGCCACCTTCTAATACTGTTCTCCTCCATGGTCATCCAAGTTCTCCTTAGAGTCAATAAACCTTCATTAAGGCCTGTTATGTGTTAGGCATTGTGCTAAGTATTGGAGATCCAAAGAAAGACAAAAGACAATTCCTGCTCTCAAGGAGTTCACAATCTCATGGGGGAAGAAGACCTGAGAACAACTATGTACAAATAAGATACAGACAAGATAAACTGAGATAATCAATATGGGTAAGGCAGATCAGAAATGGCTTCTTTTGTAAGGTAGGATTTTAGCTGAAACTTGAAGGAAATCAGGGAAGCAGGATTGAGATGAATTCTCTTCTTTGGAAGGAGTTGTCCAGTGATCACTGGGTACTGTACTGGTAGAAATAGAGAGGAGTCTGATAAATTTTCCAGATTATACTAAGGAAAAGCTTATCTGGGACCTTTCTTTGCCTTTGCCCATGTCAGGGACCACTTGGGAGCCCAAACGGCTGCCCATTCTGCTGACACCAGGGCCTGTACCACTGCTTGCTGGGCCATATTCATGCCCATTCTGCTGCCTGTGCCTCTGATTTATACTGCTGGGGGTCCCACTCTGTCTTCCACTGGGGGCCCTCCTTTTACCACTTACTTGGTTGGAATTAGGGGGCCAAGAAATGCCCTTCTGTGCCAGTGCTACATCATCCTCGGTGTTCCAGGGCAAAGAATGGTCCCCTCTTCTGGTCCAAGGCCTACTGTAGATACCCACCTATGCCAAAGCTTAGTCACTGCTGAGGCATGAGTGCTACCCTCCTGTGCTGGTGTGAGAGTGCTGGGCCCCTGTGCTTGCCCAGTCCTTCTGACCTGGGCATAAGAGCTGGAGCCAAGTATTGCTGCAAGCATTGCTCCTGCTGGAACCTGAATGCTTCCCTGCTACAAAAGATACTCCCCTCTGCTAGGCTGAGTGCTTATCATGGATGTTGCTGCTACCTTCTTGTCCGTGCTACAGCCTGAACTGGGGCTCACTCCCCAGTGACCCCTCTCACATACTTCAAATTCCAGAAGGAAGGTCATAGTTGATAGGAGGGAAAGGATAAGGTGTCTTTCCCTCTTGGCCTCTACTTCTGACTCTGCCTTTTCAGACTTGGAAACCATGCTTAAGCTGCCATCTCATTCTGAAACTTCCCTTAAAGTCTGAGGCCTCCTCACCCAGTATAAATATCCATGTTTTCCTGCAGCCCTGTCACCCTGGAACGTGCCCCACCTTTTCCCATTGATTACTTTCATCATGGTGTCTTTGATTTGGGGGAGGAGCTTAGCATGACCAGTCTTCATTCTCCTTCCTTGTTCTACCTCACTTTCCAACTCCCTTTCATGTATTATCTTACTCCATAATAATGTAAACTCCTTGAGAACAAGGACTGTCATTTTTCTCTTTTTTTTACATAGCCATTGCTTAACACAGTGCCTGACATATTGTTCAGTCCTTTAGTTTGTCAGACTCTACGTGATCCCATGAACTTTTGCCCATAGAGTTTTCTTGGCAAAGATATTGGAGTACCATTTTCTTTTCCAGTCTGTTCCCATTTTACAGATTAGAAATCAAGGCAAATGAGTGTCAAGTGATTTACCCAGGGTCATATATTTAGTAAATGTCTGAGGCCAGATTTGAACTCAAATTTTCCTGACTCTAGGCCTGGTGCTCTATCTACTGTACCACCTACCTGCCCCACCTGATATATGGTAAGCTCTTAATAAATGCTGGTTGTCTCACCTTGCCCCTCCTTTAAAACTTTTAAAACTAATGTAATCCCTCCTCCTTCCCATCAACCCAATTAACTGGGATGCCTTTGTTACATCTCTCTTTAGTCGCAATTCTAGAAAGATTTCTAGGGTGGTATGACCTGTACGTGATAAAATTAGAATGGTTTATTAATGTCCTCTCTCCTCATATAATGGATTAAGGGCTATGGCCCAGTTCTGAGAACTTGGGTTGGAGGTCCACAGACACTGAATCTCTTCCCAGTTCAATCATTTACACATCAGTATGTATCATATTCTTGACTAAGCTCATAGAAATCAGAGAATTTAGGGATAGAAGGGACCTTCGAGGTGACCTAGTCCAACACTCATTTTATAATTAGGAAGTTGAAGTCCAGAGAGTTTAAATGACTTCCTTAATGTTAAAGACAAAGGAGTCAGTAGCAGAGCTGGGATTGAAATGAAGGTCATTTGATTCCAAAACCAGTGCTCTTGCCATTACAGGTTAGCTGCCTTCATTTGGTGCATTAAGTATTTAAGAAAAACAAGATCATCAGAAGTGGTGACCAATTATGACAGTGGAATGCCAGGAAGCAGAACTCGAGATATTTAGGAGAAAGGAACTTTATCAGTTAGTTTTGTGTTATCTTGATGTAAGAGCATTGTAGGTGGGAGACTAATATGTGGAAATGTAGAGAGACACACTGCTATGAATGAATATGTGTGATAACTCTAACAATCTTGGGAGGTAGCCTAAAGGAATGGAAATAAGCTTGAACTTGGAGCAAAGAGATGTGGATTCTTGTTCTGTCTCTGCCACTAACTTTGAGACTTAAGCCAAGTCCTTTCCCTTCTCAGGGTCTCATTTACTACATTTATAAATTGAGGATGTTGTACTAGATAATCACTGAGGTCCCTTTAAGGTGACATTCTATGTCCCAAGGTCCTTCTCCCCAGCTCTCGCATTCTGTTTTTTTTGAGCATTCTAAGGTGCTATTGATTTCTAATGTTCTCCCTTCTAACGTTCTGTGTTCCAAGGACCTTGAAGAGCAAATATTTTATGTTTAAAGTCCTTTCCATTTTTGACATTCTCTGCTGTTCAAAGGTACTTTTTCAACTCTAATATTCTCTGTTTCATATTGCAAGGTATTTTTCATCCCTTGACACTCTATGTTCTGTGTTCTAAGGTCCTCCCCAGTCCACATTCTAAGATCCTTCCCAGATCACATGTACTCTGAGAATTCATCTAGTTATAACATTCTAGGTTTTAGGTTCTAATCCTTTTTGTTCTGAGAGCACTTGACAATCTAGCGTTGTACTCCAAACTCTTTCGTCTTTGACATTCCATGTTCTAAACCTTTTCCACAGTTTACATTCTATATTTTCTTTTCTAAGTCCCCTTTCATCTTTGATGTCATTTTTTCTCTCCCTTCTAAGGTCCTTCCCAGGTCTGACATTCTATCTTCTACATTCTGAAGTCCTTTTTAGCTCTGATACTCTGTTTCACATTCTTGTGTTTTATGCTCTAAGGATCTTAAGAGTTCTAGCGATCTGTGTTTTAAAGTCCTTTCTATCTTTTGACTCTTTAGGTTCTAAGACCTCTTTCAGACTTCAGCCAATGTTCTTTGGTCCAACATTTTATGTTCTAGGAGTGCTTACAACTCCAATCTTCAATGATTTCATAACAATTAAATATATAATATTTTTCTCCAATATTGTATCTCTGATAGTCTTATCACAACTTCTAGCTCCCACTTGATCCAGGATAAGCAACTTCAAAGCCCATTTTCATTGATGATATTCTTCCACTGTTTTATCAATATCTGGGTCTCATTTACCTCATTCCTAAAAGTGATGTGTTTAACCCAAGGATCTTCTGAAGCACTGAGTTTCAGTGTGCATGTTCTACCATAATTTGTTAGAATTAAAGTGTAAGAATTTTGACCTACATCTGTTGCTATGGGATGACAACAAAGCCAGGGCCTACAACTTCATGTAACACAGTGAGAGAGTTTACATGACAAGTCTGGGCAAAGGACATTTTATAATGGGATTGTGTAATTGAATATGCAGAAGTGTTTTTTTTTTTCCCCTCCCCTCAGGCTGGGCTCACTGTATTGTAGACCTTCCCACCTCCAGAATTCTTCTTGCTTGAGTGAGAGGTGTTACTCACCTGGGTCACAGTTCAGAACTTATTGACAAAGAAATTTGAAATAGGACTCTTGCCTGTTTTTAAGATTTACTCTACCTTTCAGTATTGTTGCATTGCTTGGTCTTGATAGGTCCTGTGATGATTGACTCATTGATTCATAAAATGTTAGAGCTGGAAGTAACCTTCAGACCTAGGATGACAGAGCTGCAAAGGGCTTTCAAAACATGATGTGTTGGAAGAGACCCTACAACATACAATAAATGCCAGAGATCTCAAGGGCCTCAGAATATAGAATCTGAAAGAGAAGATTCTTTAGAACACAGAATGGTAGAGTGAGATGACATAGAATTTTAGAATGTAGAATGTTAGAGTTTGGAGGGACCTAAGAGGTCACTAAGTACAAATCCCTCGTTATATAGTAGAGGTAACTGAATCCTAGGGAGGAAAAGTGACTTATCCAAGGTCACTCACTGAGGAAATCAATGACAAACCTAGGGCTCATACCTCTCAATCTCTTGCTCTTTCTACTAGAAAAATCTAACTTCACTTGCCTTCCTTCTTGTTGTCTCATTCTCCTGAGGATCAAAGTAGTTTCCCTCGGATGTTTGTATTTCTGCTTTCTTATATTCAATTCATAATAACTGATGCTTATATAGTATTTTGAGGTTTGCAAAGTGTTTTATGACCTTTTTAAAAAGCTTCATAACTACCCTATTAGATAGATGCAACAGATTTATTTCCCCCATTTTATAGATGAAGAAGTAGAGCTTAGAGAGATTAAATGACTTGGCCATGGCCATACAGCTGGTGGGACTTGAGTTACTCTCTTGACTCCAAGTCCTGCACACTATTCATTAGCCTAGATGCCATTACATATAGGTACTACAGAACTGCACCAGTCCCAGCTATTCTTCATGGATTAACATCTTGAAAATGCTCCTCTAAAATCTCCCTTTTTGCAGACATCTGGTTTGTAAGATATCTTGTCCATAACAGTCACCTTTTATGCTTCTTAGATTTAGCTCATACCCGCTGGGACCAGAAAACTGGAAACTGGGAAGCTGTCCCATCAGGAGCTTGGAAGCTAGACATTGGAGAAAAGAAATTTAATGTGAGAGAACAGAATGAAAATTTTCATAAATAGCTCTGAGCTGTGAATCAAGAGCACTGAAATCTAATTGAGGATCTGCTTCTGAGTTGTTGTGTGAATTTGAGCAACTGACTTTCACACTCTGGACTTTAGTTTCTCCATGCTACCTTCGACCTATGGGACCTTGGTCAACTCATTCACCCTCATTGTGCCTCAGCAAAGTGAGGAGGTTAGACTATATTTAATTCAATTCAACAAACATTAAGTGTCTAAGATGTGCAAGGCACAGTGCCAGGTGCTGATGATGCCAAGACAAAAAAGAAATGGTCCCTGTCCTCAGGGAGATTCTACTTAGGGTTAGAGGATGGGAAGGGAGTGCCACAATATGTACTCAAGTAAAGAAATATAAAATGTGTATATTCATATAATCTCCCTATCTCCCTCTATATATTTAAATCTGATCTCTATTGATCTACAAAGCACCAATAAGTGATATCAAGAGGGAAAGGTGACTAATAGCTGGGGACATCAGAAGAGGCCTCAGAGAGTTGTGGGGGCACCTAAACTCTGCTTAAGGAAGCTAAGGACTCTAGCTAATCAGTTGATAAGCATTTATTAAGTGCCTACTAAGTGCTAGGCACTATGCTAAGCTCTGGTGGTATGAAGTTATTTTCACAAAAGTTAGTCCTGCCCTTGAGGAGCTTCTGATGGGTAGAAATGAAGATCAAGACTTTTCTAGATATGGGGGGCACTTGTGCAAAGGCAGAGATGGGAGGTGGAATTCTGTGCTCAGAGAACAGTAGGTCAGTTTTACTGGAATGGGGAATTGTGAGGGGACTAGCATGAAATGAAAGTGGAAAATTTAGTGGGGACCAGATTGTGGAGAGTTTTAAATATAAGGATAAGGTTAAGAATTTTGTCTTTAAGAATGAGATGAGCATTAATTTAGAACTGGAATGGACCTTTGGGGTCAGCTAGTTCAATCTCCTTATTTTACAGGTAGAGAAACTGAGACAAACATTTGCCTGAGGACCCAAAGATAGAAAGTAGCAAAATCAGAATTTGAACTCAATTCTTTCAACTCCAAATCCAGCTCTCTTTTCACTACAGCACTGCTTTCCTAGAGTCAATAGAGAAGCACTGAAGATTTTTCAGTACAAAAATGGTGCAGTCAGTGTTGTGTTTTAGGAATAACAATTTGGCAGTTGTGTGAGGGATGAATTGGAGAAGAAAAGACTGGAGATAGAGAGACCAGGTATGAGACTATTGCAGTAATCCAGGCAATAAGGGCTTGAACTAGAGAAAAGGCCATGTGAGAAGAAAGAAGGGGACAAATGTGAGAAATGTGGAAAGCCAGTCCTTAAGAGTTGGAAAATTTTTAGATGTAGTAAGGGAAGGGCCAAGGATGACTATAAGGTTGGAAACCTGAATGAGAGGAAGGCTGATAACAAACGACCTATCTTCCTTCCAACGATATAATCTTGGTCCTATAATTTTTATTCTGGGGAAGGAGTAGTTTTAAAACTGAGACAAACCAGAAATGCAACAAATGGAATATTAGTTTTTCAAAATCACCTAAGAGAGACATTGAAGATTCTTGAAGAGGGGTGGGTTGTGATCAGAGCTGTGTATGATGATGTCTCTGACACTGTATGTAAAGAAGGTTGGAATATTTACAGATTAGAGGCAGGTTGATCAGAAAAATGGGTGTTAATTCTTCATGCACATTTTACATATGAACATTCTGATTCATTTCCCTAGTATTACAATTTTGTTAATGTTTGTCCTTTAAACACCTCACTGCCTATTTGTCCTTACCATGTGCATTATGGCAAGGAGGTAAAGATGAATTTTTAAAGTCTGTGCCACTAGAACACAAATTATGGTAGTTCACACTGAATTAGAAAGACATTGAGGATAGTGGCAGGTGGAAGGCTATGTCTATTATGAAAGATTCAGTCTATCTATCTGTCTACCTATCTATCTATCTATCTACCTATCTCTCTCTCTCTCTCTCTCTCTCTCTCTCTCTCTCTCTCTCTCTCTATCTTTGGCTATAGCAATAGAGACTATCTATTAAGGTCTAGGGATGGATTGGTGTTATCTTTGCCAGTGGAGGAAATGTGTGTCTTTCAAAGTGTTAGCATGCAAACAAATGGATTTAAGAAGTGTCAATTGTCAATTTATTCTTCCTGTTAAATACTTCATAATTTTGTGGTATTGAGGACTAATAAAGAAGAGAAAGGGAATCTTTAGATAACAGGAAGAATTCTAGGCTTGAATTCCAGACACCTACGTTTTTAGTATTTGCTCTATAACTTATTAGCCTTGTGACCTTGGTTGTCATTTTATTTTATGGAAATTTTTTTATCTCTAAAATGGAGATAATTTAGTAGCAAGTCAGCAAGTATCTTCTCTAAGAAAGGTATCATGCCAGATTCTGATGCTCTGGATATTCTTCAAAACATGACAAATTCCCTGTGATATAGAGTATATACTTTATTTAAGTAAGATATATGAAGATCATGTGGTGTTGTATTAAGTGGACTAGATTTGAAATCAAAGAACTTGGATGCCATTCTTTGACTTATTATCTGTGTGACCTTGGGCAAGTCATCTCAATTACTGAAGACTATATCCTCACATAAAAAAAAAATAGAGAGTTGGATTAGATGGTTTCAAATGTTTCTTTGGAGCAACTGGGTTGCACAGGAGATTTCTATCTGTCCCTAAAGTCAGGAGGACTCATTGTTCTGAGTTCAAATCTGGATTCAGACACTTATTAACTTGTGACCTGGGCAGGTCACTTAATCCCATTTGCCTCTGTTTCCTCATCTGTAATATGAAATGGAAAAAAAAATGGCAAACTATTCCAGTATTTTTGCCCAATAAAACCCAAAATGGGGTCACAAAGAGTCAGACATGACTGAAAAATGACTGAGCAACAACAACAATGTTCCTTCCAACTCTAAGACTTGTGATTCTATGAATCCTATAAAGGTTAGGAAAAATGATGAAGTATATACAAAAGATTAGAGTGGCCTTTGAAATTTCATCCATGGAGGTGGAATGGATGAGGGAATCAGAGTAGCATTTATGGAAGAGCAGCTACCAAAATTGCCCCTAAAAGGAGGTATGGACTTAATCAAGTAGAAATACAGAGAATGGGGAAAAGTTATTTTGATTCACTAGAGTGCCCGTAAAAAGTCATAAAAGCAGAGTAAGGTTGGGAAATGGCTAACAGTTCAGCTTTCCAGTAGTAAAGGAAGAGCAATAGATGATAACCCTAGAAAAGTAAATTGGGGTCAGATTTCTGAGGGTCTTGAATGATATATTGATGAGTTGCTATTTTACACTATAGGAAATGGGAAGCCATAGAAAGTTTCTGAGCAGGTAGTCAAAGGTATATATCATGTGAAAGTGTGGTACAGTAGAATGAGTCCTGAATTTGAGTCAGAAGACTTGGGTTCAAATCAGAGCAAATCATTTAAGCTCTTTAGGTCTCCCTTAACTCATCTATAAAATGAGGAGGCTGGACCCCCTTTTTGGCTAGCTCTGTAATAAGGTTCTTTTCCCCAGCTCCATTATTAACTGCTTCCAAGTCATTTTGTCTACACTCTAGCCAAGATTTTCATCGCTCTCGCATCAGAACTTGACTCTGAAAGGTGAACTTTTGCCTCTGTCTGTCTTTAAAGTCTCACGAAATGTACTGTTACATAGTAGATAGGACTGATTTAGGAATCAGGAAGACTTGGGTCTAAGGCCTATCTCAAACACAGATTGGGTAAGTCACTTCACTTCTGGTTGTGTGGTTGTGTAGTTTGTCCTTCGTTCTCAAAGAGGACCATGGCATCAGGGAGATAATGACATGAGTTGCCGTTGACTTTGATTTGAGTGAAGGAGGGCTGTGCAAAGTCACCAGTCTCGCTTTCTCCCTGGGAACCATCTGGGTCCAGTGACCAGGTATCAATCACAATGACTGAAAAAGGCCCAAGATGCAGTGGGAGACCTTCATGCTTTTAAGGTAAAATCTTTTTAAGTTCTCACTTTGAGTGAGGCAAAGCCCATTCAATGAATAGACCTCTTCAAGAAGTGAAAACTGGGAAGGGAAGACTCTCAGGGTTTCTGGACAAAAGAGAAACAGTTACTATTTACATTCACTCTGAGTCAGGAGAGCCCCAAAATAATCATTAACTGGTGCTATCATTAACAGGGACCTATTGTTATCCAATCCCTGAGATCTGGAGTGAATTGGGTTTAAGGCTTGTGTTTGAGAAAGAAATCTAGCCAGTAAACCCCAAATTAACTAGGTAGTTTTTGGCTATGAAATTTTCCCTTACTTTGGGCAGAACACCCTCAGCTAAGAGAAGAGGAAAGGAAAGGAGAGGAGAGGAGGGGGAGAGGAGAATAGAGGAGAGAAGAAGAAGGGGAGAGGAGGGGAGAAGAAAGGAAGGAGGGGAGAAGAGAGGAAAAGAGGGGAAAGGAGGGGAGAGGGAGGGGAGTGGAGGGGAAGGGAAGGGAGGGGAGGGTGGGTCCCCATTCAGGCAGCTTGGACTATTCACAGGTTGTGGTTTGCCCTTCATTCTTGAAGAGGACCATGACATCAGGGAGTTGATGACATGAATTATAGTTTACTTTGATTTGAATGAGGGAGGGCTGTGCAAGGTCACCAGCCTCACTTTCTCCTCTGGGTCCAGTGGCCAGATACTGATAAGGACGACTGCCCAGTAACTCTCTGAGATTCAAAGTTGCAGACTGGTTATAGATTTGCATTCGTACAGGAAGTTTCCTCATTGTCAGTTCCTTATACCAATAAAGGAAGGATATATTTGGAAATAAGGGTGATGTAAAAACAAAAATAGTAATGATAAAATGTGTGTGTATGTGTACATATAGATAGATAGATAGATAGATAGATAGATGGATGGATAGATAGATGGATAGATGGATAGGTAGATATATGTATGTATGTAAATATCATCATGTATTAAATAAAAATAAAGGAATGGATGCAAGAAATGTTGCAGATGTAGAATCTTCAGGACTTGGTAATGACTTTAATATGGGAAATGGGGAAGAGGGAAGAGCCAAAGAGAAACTTGTTTTGTCACGTGAGAGACTAGATTAAGTTGGAGGTACTATAGAAAGAAAAAGTGAAATCAGATGGAAGAGTCAGTTTAGAAAGGAGAATAATGTCATATTTGAACTGAATGCTTGAATGTTGAGTTTGAGGTGTCAGTGAGACATTCAGACTGAGGTGGTCTGTAGGTAATTGGAAGTTTTCATCTGGAACAAAGAGTTCATGGAATGGCTAGAGATAAAAACTTGGGAGTAATCTATGCAGAAGTAATAGTTAAACCAGTCAACACATATTTGTTAAGTGCCTACTGCATGCTGGGAACTGTGCTTGACCCTATTGATACGAAATCAAGCATGAAACAGTCTCAGCATCCAAGGTGGTTAAATTCTATTGGAAGAAGCCAGGGAGGTATGGACAGGATTAAGAAAGGCTTCGTGTAGGAAGAGGTTCTTGAGCAGAGCTTTGAAGGAAGCTAGAGCTTCTAGGAGGCAGAAGTGAGGAGGGAAAGAACTTCATGCAAGAATGACAGACTTTGCAAAGTCACAGAAATCTGTCAGTCAACCAGTATTAATAATTTTAAAAATTTAAATCTTACCTTTTAATTAATAACCATCTGCCCTCTCTACATCCTACCTGCTCCTTAACAGAAACAACAACTACAACAACAAAACAACTTTGTAACAAATAACTATAGTCAAGGAATCACATTTCTACGTTGACCATGACCCGAAATTTGTATTCCACTTTATGTCTAGTCTGTCACCTGTCAATAGGCGAGTAGTGTTCTAAGTCATTGGTTATCCGGAAATGTGGCTAATCATTGCATTTATGAGAGTTCATTTTTACAATGTTTCCATTGTAATACAATTATTCTCTTGGTTCTGTACACTTCACTTTGTCTCCATTCAAGGTGATTTTTTTCATTTGAATAGACTTTTACTTTGGCTTTCTGATATATGAGATAATGTCTCCCCTCATTCTTCTCCTTTTCTTCTCATATCTTTTTCTCCTTCTTTCCTGTCTCCTTTTAAGACTACCAAAAATAACAAAAATCACTTTAAAGTATTCTATATTATAGTTCTTAGGAGATATTTGTGTCACCCTGCTTACATTAGAACGAAAACCCTTCTTTATGAAGTCTTTTTGAATTTCTCACTCTCATTTGCCTTTTAATTTCTCATTACTCCTGTACTTTTATTTCAAAGTTTCTACTAAGCTCCAATCTTTTCATCAAGAATGTTTGGAATTCCTCTATTTCCCTAAAGATCCATTTTTGCCCTGTAGAATTAAACTCATTTTGCTGAGTAAGCTATTCTTGGTTGAAAGTCTATGTCTTTGGAAACATTGTCCTCCATGTTTCTGCTCCTTTAAGTGATAGCTGCTAATTTCTGTGTGATCCTGCCTAGAGTTCCTTGGCACCTAAATGCTTTCTTCTATCTTGCTTTTTGAAATTTATTTTTTGTTTTATTTTTGTTACATTTCAGGTTCTGAACTGCCTCACCCCTCCCCACCCCACACTAGAAAAGGGTGACCACCATCTGACATACATACATACACACATATGTGTATATACATATGCATATATGTGTGTATATATATGTATACACACAGAAATAGATATATTTTTATAAAACTATTTTTCTATTTATTAGTTCTTTCTCTGGAAGTGGATAGCATCTACCTTCGTAGGTCCTTTCTAATTAATTTGAGTTTTAATAATACTCAGACTAACTTATTTATTCAGTTATTCTTTGAACAATGTTACTGTTACAGTACATATGGTTTTCTTGGTTCTGCTCATTTTCCTCTTCATTATTTCGTGTGAGGTTTTCCATGGTTTTCTAAAATCAACCTGCTCAGCTTTTCTTACAGCACAGTAGCATTCCATCCCAATTATATACCACAACTTGTTTAGCCATTCCCCAACTGATGGGCATCCCCTCATTTTCTAAATCTTTGCCACCACAGAGAGGGGCTATAAATATTTTAGAACATATAGAATCTTTTCCTTTTTCCCTTAATCACCTTGGAAAACAGGCCTAATAATGGTATTTATGGGTCAAAGGGTAGATGTAGTTTTATAAATCTTGGGGCATAATTCTAGATTGTTTTCCAAAATGATTGGATCAGTGTCCCAATTTTTCCACATCCCCTTCAATATTTGTCATTTTCCAGTTCTATCATTTTAGCCAATTGGATAGGTGTGAGAAGATATCTCAAAGTTATTTTAATTTGCGTTTCTCTAATATAATTTGGAACAATTTTCCTATTTCTATATAGTCTTAATTTCTTTATCCCACAACTGACTGTTCATCTCCTTTGAGTATTTATCAGTCCAGGAAATGACTCATATTCTTATAAATTTGAAAAAAAAAAGTTCTCTATAGATTTGAGATATGAGACTTTGAGAAACTGTCTACAAATTTTTTTCCCCTCAATTTTCAGCTTTCCTTCGAATCTTGAATGCATTGGTTTTATTTATATAAAACCTTTTAAAACTAATTTAATCAAAAATAATCATTTCATATCTCACAATGATCTCTATCTCTTGTGTATTCATAAATACTTATTCTATCCAAAAATCTGATGGGCAATATGTTCCATCTTCTAAGTTATTTATATCTCCCTTTATGGCTTGCTATATATCCATTTTGGCCTTATCTTGGTAAATAGTATAAGATATTAACCTATACCCAATTTCTACCTGGCTGCTTTCCAGTTATCCCAACATATTTTTTTTTTTTTTACCAAATGGTGAATTCTTATCCCAAAGCTTAATTCTTTAAATTTGTCAAACACAAGGTTACTATAATCATTTATTACTACATGTTGTATGTCTACCTTATTCCACTCATCCACTTTTCTATTCTTGGTCAGTCACAAATAGTTTTAATAATTACCTCCATATAATACAGTTTACGATCTGGTGCTGCTAACCCTCCTTCCTTTACATTTAAAAAAATTAAGTACTTTTACATTCTTGACTTTTTTTCTTCCAAATGAATTTTATTGTTATTTTCTCTAATTCAATAAAATACTTTTTTGGCAGTTTAATTGGGATGGCATTGAATAAATAGATCACATTAGGTAGGATTGTAATTTTATGTAAATAGCATTTCATTTTTCCAGTTACATGTAAAAGTAATTTTAAACATTCACTTTTGTTAGATTTTCGACTTGCATTTTTTAAATCTCTCTCCTTTCTCTCCCCCCCTACTCAAGATGGCAAGCAATCTGATATATGTTATACATGTATAATCATCTTAAACACATTTTCCCACTAGTTATGTTGTGAAAGAAGAAACAGAAAAAAGAGGAAAAATCATAAAAAAAAAACAAAGAAAGAAAGTGAAAATAGTATGCTTTGATCTGCATTCAGTCTCCATCAGTTCTTTCTCTGGATATGGATAGTATTTTCCATCATGAGTTTTTTGCAATTGTCTTGGCTCATTGTATTGCTGAAAAGAGCTAAGTCTATCATATTTGATCATGACACAATGGTACTGTTACAGGGTACAACGTTCTTCTGTTTCTGATAACTTCACTCAGCATCTGTTCATGCAGATCTTTCCAGGTTTTTCTGAAATTCACCTGCTCATCATTTCTTACAGCACAATAATATTCCATTACATTCATATGCAACAACTTGTTCAGTCATTCCCCAAAAGATGGGCATTTCCTCAATTTCCAATTCTTTGCCATCCAAAAAGAGCTGCTATAAATATTTTTGTATATGTAGATACTTTCCTTTTTACTATGATCTCTTTGGGATGTAGACCTAGTAGTAGTATTGTTAGGACAAAGGATATACACAGTTTTATAGCTCTTTGGTCATAGTTCCAAATTGCTCTCCAGAATGGTTGGATCAGTTCACAACTCCACCAACAATGCATTAGTGTTTCAATTTTCCCACATTTTCTCCTTTTTCCTTTTTTTTGTTATATTACCCAGTCTCATAGATGTGAGGTGGTACCTCAGAGTTGTTTATATTTTCATTTCTTTCATCAATAGTGGTTTAGAGCATTTTTATATGACTATACATAGCCTTAATTTCATCATCTGAAAACTGCTTGTTCATATCCTTTGACCATTTATCAATTGGTGAATGACTTGTATAGAATTCTTATTTTTAAAAATATTGACTCTGTCCACCAATGAACAATTAATATTTCTCCAACTATTTAAATCTGACTTCATTTGTATAAGAAGTGTTTTCTAATTATATTCATGTAGTTCCTGGGTTTGTCTTGGCAGGTGTATCCCAGGTATTTTATGCTGTCCAGGGTTATTTTAAGTGAGGGTTCTTTTACTATCTCTTCTTGCAAGGTTCTGTTGGTGATATATAGAAATGCTTATGACTTATGTGGGTTTATTTTACATCCTACTACTTTGCCAGAATTACTGATCATTTCAACTAACTTTTTAGTCAAATCTCTAGTACTTTTCAAGTATACCATCATATTATCTGCAATAAGGCCTAGTTATTACCTCATTGCCCATTCTGATTCCTTCATTTTCTCGTTCTTCTCTTACTGTTATTGCAAGCATTTCTAATATAATATTGAATAATATTGGTGACAATAGATATCCTTGCTTCACTCTTGATCTTATTAGCAAGATTTCTTTCTAACTTATCCTCATTACAAATAATGCTTGCTGAAGATTTTAGGTAGGTGCTTCTTATCATTTTAAGGAAAAATGTATTTATACCTATGCTTTTGAGTTTTTTTTTTAAATAGGAATATGTTGTATTTTGTAAAAAAAAAATTTAGTGCATCTATTGATTTAACCATATACTTTTAAAAACTATTATTGATATAATCAATTATATTAATAATTTTCCTTATGGCAATTAAGACATCCCTGCATTCCTGGCATAAATCCCATTTGGTCATAATGTATAATCTTTGTGATATATTGTTGTAGTGTCCTAGCTAGTATTTTATTTAGGATTTTTGCATTCATATACATTAGTGAAACTATTCTATAATTTTCTTTTTATGTTTTTACTTTCTGGTTTAGGTACACTCACTATATTAGCTTCATAAGAGGAGTTTGGTAGGACTTCTACCCTGCCTATTATTCCAAATAATTTATTTAATGTTGTAATTAGTTGCTCTTTAAATGTTTGGTAGAATTCACTTGTAAATCCATGTGGTACTGATGCTCTTTTTCTTAAGCCCCTCATTTATGACTTTTTTTTTCTAAAATAGGTTCATTTAGATATTGTATATCCTCTTCTGTTAATCTAGGCAGTTTATATTTTTGTAAGCATTCTTCTATTTCACTTAAATTGTTCAAATTATTGGCATATAATTGGGGAAAACAACTCTAAAAAATCGCTTTGATTTCATCTTCATTAGTAGTATATTCACCCTTTTCATTTTTGATACTCACCATTTGGTTTTCTTTTCTCTCTCCTTTAATCATATTAACCCATGATTTATCTATTTTATTGTTTTTTTATTTATGTATTTTATCTATTTATTAATTTATCTATTTTATTGTTTAATTTTTAAGATTTCCAATTAGGTGTTTTTTGGGGGATTTTAAAATTTTTTCTTTTTTTAAGTGTTTTAAAATTGTATACTCAGTATGCATACCTATTCTTTCTCTATTCTTACTGATGTAAAGATTTTCCTCTGATTACTGCTTTTACTGCATCCCAAAGGTTTTGCAATGCTGTCTTATTGTTATTGTCATTTTATCAAATAAAATTATTTATTGTTTCTATGATTTGTTCTTTAGCCCATTCATTCTTTAACATCAGGTTATTTAGTCTCCAATTAATTTTTAATCCATGTTTCCATGATCCCTTATTAAATATACTTTTTTACTGCCTTGTGATCTGAAAAGGATGCATTTAATATTTTTGCATTTAACTAAACAGTTTTTATGCTCTTATATGTGACCAGTTTTTGTGAAGGTACTATATACCATTGAGAAAAGGTATATTCCTTTTTCATCCCCATTCAGTTCTCTCCAGATATTTATCATAGCTAAGATTCTATTCATCTCCTTGACATCCTACTTATTTATTTATTTATTTTTTGCTTAGATTTATCTGCTTCTGAAAGGGAAAAGTTGAAATTCATCACTATTATAGTTTTGCTCTGTATTTCCCCCTATTATCCATCTAGCCTTTCCTTTAAAAAATTGGATGCTATAGCATTTGGTTCACACAGGTTTAGTATTGCTATTACTTCATTATTTGTAATATCTTTATCATAATGTAGTATTCCTGTTTATCTCTTTTAATTAAATCTGTTTTAACTTTAACTTTGTCTGAGATCATGATCAATACCCCTGCTTTTATTTTTTTGCATAAGCTGAAGAATAATAAATCCTGCTGCAGTACTTTATTTTTATTTTATGTCTATCCCTCATTTTTAAATGTGTTTCTTATAAATCACATATTGTTGGATTCTGTTTTTTAAATACATTCTGCTATCCAATTCCATTTTATAGATGAGTTCATCCCATTTCTGTTCAAAGCTATAATCACTAGCTGTGTATTTTCCTCCATCCTCTTTTTCCTCACTGTTTATCTTTCTCCCCTTCTCTTTTTACTCTATTCTTCCTTAGGTTTCTAATTTACTTTTGTCCATTGTTTCCCTAATCTGCACCCTTTCTAAAAAGCCCTCCCTTATCTTTTCCCTTTACCCTTCTATTTATTGATGTGCACAATTTCTAAGAGTCCCTCACTTATCCTCTCCCCTCACTCTCCTGTTTCTCTGTAAGTTAAGAATATTTTATATGCTCCTAAATATATATGTTATTTTCTCTTTAACTCAGTTCTGAAGAGAATAAGGTTCTAACACTACCAGCCTTCCACCCCTCCTGCTCTTCACTTTAACAGTTCTTCCATTTATGCATAATCTGTATGAGATAATTGCTCCATTTTACCTACCCTACCCAATTTTATTTTTTAGGATCAATCCATCATACTCACCTCAACTCCAAGTCTTCTATCTATGTATGCTCTTTCAAACTACTCTAATAATGATAACATTATTAAGAGTTACAGATAGTATTTTCCCATATAAGAAGTAAACAGTTATTAAATTACCTTATTAAATCCCTTACATTTGATTTTTCCTGTGTATCTTCTTATGTTTTTGCAATTCTTGTAGGTCAAATTTTCTGTTCCATTCTTTTCATTATGACTCCCTGAAAGTCTTTTATTTCATTAAGTATCATTTTCTTAAACATTCAGGCTTACACTCAGCTTTGCTGAGTATGTCATTCTTGGTTGCAAACACAGCTCCTTTTCTCTTTAGAATATCATGTTTCATGACCTTTGGACTTTTAATGTAGAAGCCACTAAACCTTGTATTATTCTGACTGTAGCTCCACAGTATTTAAATTATTATTATTATTTTTTTGTAGTTGCTTGTGGTATTTTCTCCTTGACTTGGGACTTTGGAACTTAGCTATAATGATCCCATGAGTTTTTATCTTGAGATCTCTTTAAGGGGGTGATCAGTGGATTTTTTCAATTTGTATTTTATTCTTTAGTTATAAAACTTCAGGGCAATTTGCATTAATAATTTCTTGAAATGTAGTACGTAGACTCTTATTTTTATTCATAACTTTCAGGTAGTCCAACAATTCTTAGATTTTTTTTTCTCCTTGACCTGTTGTCTCCAGGTCAGTTGTTTTTATAATGAGGTCTTTCACATTCTCTTCTATTTTTTCATTCTTTTGATTTTTTTTTCATTATTTCTTGATGTCTTATTAAGCCATTAGCTTCCTCATTCCCAATTCTAATTTTTAAGGAGTTATTTTCCTCCATAAGTTTTGGGTCTCTTTTTCCAATTAGTTGACTTTCTTTTCATAATTTTCTCAATTTTTCTTTCATTTCTCTTATTTTGCCCCTAATTTTCCCTCAATCTCTCTTATTTGACTTTTTAAAATCTTTTTTGGAGGGAGGAAAGCAGGACAATTTGGATTAAATGACTTGCCCAATGTCACATGGCTAGTAAGTGTCTGAGGATGGATTTGAACTCAAGTCTTCCTGACTCCAGGGTCAGTGCTCTATTCACTGAACCACCTAGATGCCCCTCTTATTTGATTTTTCAAATGCTTTTTAAGCTCCTCTAATGACTCTTTTTTTTTTTTTGGCTTGTGACTATTTTACATCTTTCTTTGCAGTAGAAGTAGCTGTTTTGGCTTCACTTTCTTCTTCTGAGTATGAACCCAAATCTTCTCTGTCACCATAGTAACTATCTATGGGTTGGATTCTTTCTTTTACACTTACTCATTTTTTTAGTGGCTTAGTTCTTGGCTGTTAACTTTATGTTAGAATTGGGCTCTAGTCCCAAGGTTTGGGGGATAATGTCTCAAGCAGTTGTTTTCTGAGATCTATCAGGGGACCTGACCTTAGGTACTCTTCTCTGCTCCTGAGCTGTAATTTGGGCCCCAGCAACATTATCACCACACACATTCTGGTCAGTGTCCCTAGTCCCCATGTCCAGTGCCAGCAGAGGGCTCTACAATTTTTCCCTGATTAGTCATCAAACCTCCACACTCTTTATGAGGTGAAAATTCAGGAAATTAAAGTCACCATCAACATGGGGGCCCCCAGGGCTTATTGTGTGTTGATTGGTGATATCTGCCCAGAGGTACTGTCATTTCAATCAGGTAAGATTCCAGGAGGGAAGGTTTTTCTTAATGTTCTCCCAAGTGCTATTAGGTTGGACAATGACCTTACCCTGGCTTTTCATTATTTTTGCCACTCTAAAATTCACTTTGATGCACTATTTTAAATTATTTGTGGGGAAATTTAAGAGAACCTGGTAATTTTCTGCCCTATTCCACCCCTTTTCAGGATCCTTTCCCCTTGCAGTACTTTTTTAATTGACCGGAAAGTTCTAGATTTGAATTATGACCGTTTTCAGAGTTTTCATTTTGGGGTTTCTTTCAATAGGTGACCAGTAGGTTCTTCTTATTTTAAATTTGCTTTATGGTTATAAGAGATCTGTGCAGTTTTCATTTATGATTTCTGGAGATGTGATATCCAGCCTCTTTTGTCAGTCATAGATTTTAGGTAATCTAATGATTCCTAAATTATCTCTCTTTGATATGCTTTCCAGATTAAGATATTTTGAATACACATGCCATGTATTTTCTTCTTAAAAAAAAGTACCTGGATTTTAATTTTGTCTTTTCTTGTATTTCATTAACTTCTGTTTGGTCCATCCTAATTATCAGGGAGTTTGTTACTTTGGTCATTTTTTTATTTTATTATTTCTTGTTCTAAGCTGTTAATTGTCTATCCAAATCTCCACTCCATAGATGAGTTTTCTTTTCCAGTTCTTTTTTCTATTACTCTAATTTCACCTATAATACCATTTTAACTTATTTTAAAACTTTTATAGCATTTCTTCCAGGAATTTTAATTGATCTTATGGTGTAGAAGTACACATGGTCCATTCTCTATGCACACCTATAGAAAGCAAGAGGGTCAACCAAGGAAAGACTTTTGGGAAGACAATGAAGAGCTATCAAATTAGAGAAAGAAAGAATGGTTATATATGTAAGATAATAAAGAGTACCTTATGATGTCTCTGAATTCAAAGGAGGGAAGATTAGAATTAGAAGAGGATGTTGGACAAGGTCAAAGCTACAAAAGTAATTAGTATGAAAATGACAAAAAGATCAGATATGGTGATTCAGAGATTATTGGTAACCCTGATAAAGATATATAATTGAAGCAGAAGCCAGATTGCAAAGGGTTGAAGAGAGATGTTGGGGAAGTAAAGATAATGGGCATAGGTAAATTCTTCAAAACACATACTTTATATAAATATATATATATACAAATATATAAATCCAATTAGTTAATTAAAGATTAAATTAAATATAAATTGTGTATACACACACACACACACACACACACAAATTGGGACAGTTAGGTGTCATAGTAGATAGAGTGGTGAGCCTAGACTCAGGAAGACCTGAGTTCAAACCCAGCCTCAAACACTTACTATTTGTGTGACCCTGGGCAAGTTGCTTAATTCTTTTTGCCTCAGTTTTCTCACCTCGTGTACACACACCCACCCCCCCCACACACACACACGTATGTATGCACACACATATAAATTGGGGCAGTTAAGTGTTACAGTGGATATATATACACACACACATAAATATACACATTTATACAATATAAAAGCAAATGGCATATATATGTGTGTATTTAAGTGCGTATATACAAATTTTACACATACACACAAACTATAGACATACATATATTTGCATATGTATACCATTTGTTTTTATATGCAGTGTTCCATACCTGGAGTCTCCCACTTCTGAAAAGAAGGGAATTAGGTATCTACCCATATCTCTTCTTTGGGGCCAAGCTTGGGCGTTATAATTTGACAGCACTGAGTTTATTTTTTTTAGTTTTTAGTTCAGCTTAGATCATTGGAGTTATTAGATTCGATGTTTTTCAGGTTCTGCTTACTCCACTTTGTATTTGTTTATATAAATCTTTCCCTACATCCTCACAACCATCATATTCATCATTCCTTACAGCACAGTAATAGTCTATTGTATTCATGTACCACAATTTGTTGTCATTCCCTCATTCATGGATATCTCCTTTGTTCCAGTTCTTTATTGATACAAAGAGTGATTCTATAAGTATTTTAATGTATTTGTGGCCTTTCTTTTTATCATTGACCCCCTTGAGGCTATGTACCTAGCAATAGGATCTCTGATTCAAAGAGTAGGGACATTTTAGTCATTTTCTTTGGATAATTCTGAATTGCTTTCCTGAATGGTTGGACCACTTTACAGCTCCATCAGTAGTATGTTGGTATGTCCTTCTTTCCACAGCTCTGACAATATTAATTATTCATCTTTTGTCATTTTTATGTAGTCACTTCACCAACCACCAAAGAAAGGAAGGAGTATATGAGAAGAGAGACAGAAATGATAGTAGCTGGATAAGGTAGACCTGGGAATATTTGTATGCAGATGTGAAGGAGCTGAGATAGTGGGAAATGAAGAAGATTCATGACAGAGGATAGATGTCAGGTAGAGCAATGACTTGAGGGAGGCAAGAAGGGGAATCATTAAGTTAGAGGGTTTTGCCTTAGTTGCTTAGTCTGTAACTAAAGGCAAGACAAGCATGAGTGATGCTGGCGAAACATTTAAGGAATTGAGGAACTCAGGTTATTTAACTCCTGATTCATACAGTGAAATAAGACGCCATTAAGATGACCTGTTCTGCTGTATGTGGAACTCAGAGTGAGAATAAAGATAGAGAAGAACAAGTTTAGAATAGACAGTTTGGGGGAATTAATGGATAATTGAATGCAAAAGGATTTTCAAGTTGATTTTTTTGATGCCTGGCCCTGTGCTAAATGCTAGAAATACCAAGGAAAAAAAATGAGACCATCACCATTTCAAGGAAAATTCTAATAAGGAGGGATAACATATATAGAGGAATGGTAACCACGGAAGAATGTTTTGGTATAGGAAGTAACAGATATGGGGAGTGGAACAATAGTGCCATCAACTGATGATTCTTTTATAGAAGCAATTGCAATATTGATTGTATTGTAGTTTCTAAAGCAAGAGATAGCTAGAGGAGTTTGGGGAAGAGTACCTGTGGTAAAATAGAACATGGCAAGGCTGAAGAAGCATGGTTGGGTATGAGGCTAGATCAAGACAGTAAGACATGACCCTGAAATAACATAGTAGCATAGAAAGGGTATTGCTCTAGAACCAGAGGACCTGGGTTTAAATCTTTCTCTGATACTACCTGTCTCCCCTTGGTTAAATCATTTAACCTCTCTGGGGCTCATCTTAAAATGAGGGGATTGGACTAGAGCAATGGTTCTCAACCTTCCTAATGCCATGACCCTTTAATACTTGTATGTGAGCATATCTGCACATGGGTGGACCTGCCTGGAGACAGATAGAGGAGCGATGTCTCAGTTCCTAAGACCATTGGAAATATGTATTTTCCAATGGTCTTGGGTGACCCCTGTGACCCCTGTGAAAGGGTCGTTTGACCCTCAAAGGGGTTGTGACCCATAGGTTGAGAACTGCTGGACTAGAGCATGTCTGAGGGCCCTATCATCTTTAGACCTATGAATCCATGAGCCCCAGTGCAAAAGTTCCAGTTTGGAGGTTACAGGCCAGAGTGAAATGTATGGCTGTTATGTGACCAAGGAGTTGATGAGGGTAGAGTCCTTGTCAAATAATCCAGCTGAAGTTATGGGCCATGAATTTGTAGTGGATAAATTGAGTTCAATTTTGTGACTTTTGTCCATTAATTTTCTTATTTACCCTGCAGTAGATAGAAGTGGAGAAATCAAGTTGTAGGAAATTATTCAGGGATAATGATTTGTAAGTAGGGAATAGTGGAAAGTTGAGAGTTAAGAGAGTCTAGGTAGGGTAGTAGTTGGTGAAGGACCAAAATGGCAGACAGTAGAATTAAGATTGGATAGAGAATCAAGTGAAACCATAGGGCAAGTTGGAGAGGGAGAAGGATGGGAGGTTGAAGACTGAAATTTCAAATTTACTAATTTTGGAGGAAACTTTTCTCAGAGACCATGTATTCTTAGGTTTGATAGTGCCAGTTGTGATTGAAGTAGAAAAGGAGGTCGGAAGAGGGCAGAAGAAGTTGAGGAATTAGGTGATCGGGTTGTTGTAGGGCTCATCAGTGTGAATGCAGAAGTCCTTGAGGATGAGATGGGGCAGTGGTTTTTGAACCATTTGGGGGTTTATGATGATGATCCAAAGAGGTTTATCAGTAAATAATTATAAATAATATTAAACTATATGGTGAATTCACAATATATTTTGAATGGGATTTCAACAACGAAGAAAAATGTTGGGAATTGTTGAGGTAGGGAATTTAAAGGGTAAGAATTCATGACAAATTGAGAATACCCCTTCAGTAACACCAACTCAGTCTCTGAGAAAGTTGGGAAAGTGACTTAGAGTATGGTAGGTGACTGCAACAGAAATGAGAAGGTCTTATATAAATGAATTGTATGAACTTCAAAAAGGGAAAGACAGTTAGAGCATAGTAGCAGAATCATAGCCCAGAAGTGGTAACAGGAAGCAAAGAATATGCTTATCCTGCTTTCTAGACTTATGATTTGGGGGAAGTGAAAGAAAGCTGCCTCCAGGACAGAGATTTATGAGGGATGTGGTGATATTCTATTTTCTATATTCTAAGGACCTTTTCAGTTTTGGCATTCTATATTCTAAGACCTTTCTACTTCAGACATTCTATGTTCTGTATTCTAAGATCTCTTCCTGCCATGAAATATGTGATTCTAATCTCTTCTGCATAATACATATTACCAAATGCATAGAGCATAGCACATAAGGAATGGAGGGAGGAGAGGATGCCCATAGAATGGTAGAAATTCCAGTCCTGTTAGTGACAATAATACCGTGTCTGTCTGGGAGAGGCCTAGCACCGTGGGAATTGACTATTGGCTCTGGGAGTACTCTATGCTATAGTCCAACAGCGAAGGGGGAGATGAAAAAGGCATTAGAGGGGGGACTTTTTCTTGGTGTGAAACAGTCCTTCCCACCCCATCTCCTATTCCTTACCCCCTAATTGTGTTCTTCCTCATCAGCCTTCTCTTCCTAAGAGGAGAGAGGAAGGGATCATGCTTAAAGTGAGGTGGCCCAGTTCAGTTTCACCGCACACCAATTAATTAGGCACTGAGACACACTGGGGTGTGGTGATACTGGAGTCTAAGATTCCCCCCACACCCTGAGTGAGCATTGGCTTGGCCTTCTGCCTTCAACCGCTCTAATAGCCCTGGCATCTCATATTGCAACCCCACCCATAAAACAATCCTCGGTCTCTGTCTCTCTCTGTCACAGAATCTCTGAATCTATACCTCTGTCTCTGCCTCCTTCTGTTCTTCCCCCATCCTTTCTCTCTTTCCCTCTCTCTTTTCCTGCCTCACTCCCTCTCTTAGTTTTTGTTTTAAAAAAAGATCACAAATAAGAATTTGGCAGAGTTTTCCAGCCAGGTTTATTTCAGTTCATTTCCACAGTAGAGCAAGCTCATCTGACCCTGGGAGAGTGTACATGTTTATGTAGGGGGAGGTAGAAGAATGTAGAAGAATGAATATGCTCCAAATAGATATGGGTTTGAGAAAAATGGAACTAGCTTGAAGTCAGGGATTTAAAAGGAACCTGGGGAGGATCAGAATGGTTCATGAAAGGTGGTATCACACAGTAGAAAAAACACTGGATTTGAAATGAGAGGATTCCGGTTGCTGGCTCTACTACTTAGTACTTGTATGATCTTAGGCAAATTACTTAACTCTCCTGGGTCTTAGTTTACCAGATAAGGAAAGTTCTACTTTGAGGACCCTTATGGGTATAAAACTATGATTTCTGCATGGGGAAGAGGGCACATCTGGCAGTCGGTATACTTGTATTTAAATCCAAGGTCCATCAGTATTTGTATAACTTTGGCTAAATCTCTATCTCTCTGTGGACCTTGGTTTACTTATCTGTAAGATAAACAAATTGGGCTAGATGGTTTCTAAAGGCCCTTTGTGCACTAACATTTTGTGATTCTGTATTCCCTTATGATTTGGAGAGAGGACCAGGGTACCATTGACCCTCTCCCTCTTCTGGATGCTCCCCTCTTTTAACACTGATGAAATCATGTCAGGTTTGTTTCGGTTATGAGGTCATGTATACGATTACTATTTCTAACAGTTATTAATTCAGAGTTCTAAAGTACTTTAAGGCTGATACACTGATTTCTTCACAAAACCCCTCTGAGGGAGGCAGTGTCAGTCTTTTTCTTTAACAGAAGAGGAAAAGAGGGATATGTACTTGCTCATGATTTTAACAAAAGTATTGGTCAGAGGGGTGAGGGGGGAAGACATAGGAGAGAATAGATTGGGGGAGGGGGGATACACTGGGATGGCTGTTTTGGGGCGGTGGGTAGGGGAAAGATGGGGAGAAAATCTGTAACTCAAAATCTCGTGGAAATGAATGATGTAAACTAAAATAAAATTAAAAACGAAAAAAACGAAAAAAAAAAACAAAAGTATTGGGCTTTGCACTGGGTTGTGTCATTATTATGTGGATTGTCACGTTGGAGGTATCTGTGTATCTGCATATTGTAATTCACTGTTACTGACAATGATGTTGAATTTCTTTTCAAATCATTTTTTGGAAACTTACATATCAGTTAGTCATCAATTGGCATTATTAAGCTCTTACTTTGTGCCAGGTACTCCGCCAAGCACTGTGGACACAAGGAAAGGCACAAACACAGTCCTTGGCTTCAAGGAGCTAACATTCTAATGGGGGAGACCCCATGTTAATAACTGCCTATTCATATATATGTCCTGAATAGATAGAAGGGAATGGGAATGGAGGGATGGAGAGGCAGGAAAAGATCTCCTGAAAAAGATAGGGTTTTAGTTGAGTTCTGAAGGAAATCCAGGAAGCTAAGAAAGTCAGTATAGTTGGATCACAGAATACATGGAGGGGAGTGAAGCGTAAGAAGACTGGAAAGGTAGGGATTGGCCAGATCGTGAAGAGCTTTTAAAGCTGAACAGGACTTTACATTTTATTCTAGAGGTAATAAGGAGCAATGGAGTATATTGATTGGGACAGAGTGTATGACATGGTTATGCATGTGCTCTAGGAAAATAGCTTTAGCAGCTAAATGTAGTATGGATTAGCATAGGGAGAGACTTGAGGCAGGAAGACCCACCAGAAAGCTTTTTGCAGTAGTACACATGAGAGGTAATGAGGAGATTGATGAGGTAGCTATGTGAACAGAGAGAAGGGAACATGGACAAGAGATGTTGTGGAGCCATGTAGAAACAGCAAGATTTGATGACCCATCATCCCCACAGCAATTCTGTTGACAACTCCTGGAAGGATTTTTAAGCAGTGTAAACACACTATATTAACACACACATTAGAGGTTGGCATGCTCATATCTCCTTTCCACTTGACCCAGCCAAGTTAACATCTCTAAAAATTAATCAGTGAAACTCTCCTCTTACGATTTCTTGCTATGACTAGCCACCTAATAAAAATAATAATAACCATAAATAGCCCTGGCCACACAATCAACAACTGTTGTAATATCATTCCATTCTATTCTAAGGACAGCCCATGGAATTGCTTATCTTTGTAGGTTCTGGGCCGCTGCCACACAGTCTATTGCATAAGAAGGGGCTGAAGAATTGAATTATGAGAGGAATGTTACAAGGAGATGGTGGTAAGGCAAGACTTGGTCTACCCAGTGCTTTGCAAATGAGAAAAGAGATTGTTATGTGCAGAGATGGGAATAGACTCTCTGAGTGGGAAAGGACCTCAAAGAGCAATAAATCCCAACCATTCATAAACAGGTATTCTTTCTCTGTACCTTTTTCTGGGTAAGTGGTTATCCGATCTCTACTTGAAGATCTTTGAATGATGGTGAACTCACTATTTCCATTTCACTTTGGGATGGCTCTGGTTGTTCAGAATATTTTTTTTCTTTATATTGAGCTAAAATTTGCCTTTTTACCTCCCTACCCTGAATTCTCCTGGATCTGTCTCCTGGAGCCAAAAAAACAAGGAGAAATTTTGAAGATAGCAACCCCTGTAGCTAATTCTTCTCTTTTCTAGGTGAAACATATCTAGATCCTTGTATGGCAAACACTCCATTTTTTTTTCCTTTTACTATCTTGGTCATTCTCTTCTTGGCACACTTCAGGTTGTCTATGCACTTATAAAAATATATCCTCCATCACTGGACACAATCTTCTACATTAGGATTGTAGCAGAAGACACTATGACTACTACCTCCCTAATTCTGCAGACTCTGTTTAAATTAACACAACTTAATCCCCAACATATTAGCTTCTGGGACTTCCATGTCACTGTTGACTCAATTGAGTATATAGTCTAATGGGTTATAATGATATAGAGGAACAGTAGAGGGGAGATGTCAAAGGGGGAAAGAGGAGAAAGAGGACACATGAATTTTATGTTGATAAGTCATTTAAAGCTATGTGGTAAGCATAGGTTCTCTGGCCCTGGTGGCTGCGTGTGTATATAAAGAAAATCTCATATCACCAAGCATAGGATGTCAGAGTTGAAAGGAATCTCAGAATTCAACCATTACCTGGAAGGGAACATCTTCTATAATGTCCTCAACAAATAATACTCTAGCCTCTTATTGGAAACCTCTAACAATATAGAACCCACTCCTTTCCAAGACAGTCCTTTCCATTTGTGAAAACACTTGATTGTTAAATAGTTTTTCCTTGCGTAAAATCCAAATCTTCCTTCCTGCAGCTTCTACTCATTGCTCTCAGTTTTATGTTCTGGGTCCTGACAGAACAGGTTTTTTGCTTTTTGGATTTTGTAAGTAACAAAGATCTGGTTTGTTTATTTATTTTTAGAATTGCTAAGATTACCTCACTCTCTGTCCCCTCCTCCTCTCTGTCTCCCCCCCTTCTTTTTCTCTCTCCCTCTCTTTCCCCCCTCTCTCTCTTCCTCTCTTTCTCCATCTCTCTCTCTCTCCCCCTCTTTCCCTCTCTCTCTCTCTCCCCTCACCCCGTCTCTCTTGAGTTAGGCCTACATTGTTTCTAATTTGGGACCATTTCATTTAAATTTGGCATTTCTGGGGTAAATGAGATATTGATAATGATGATGGTAGTGGTGGTGGTAGACATGAAAACGTTTAACTACTCAACTTTGCTTAAACATATTCTTTGCCCAGGGGAGTGTTTTGCTTTATTTTCTTTTTTGTGTGTCTGGGAAGGGAATAACAGTCATTCAATTAATAAATCAATAAGCATTTATTAAGTGATTACCATGTGTCAGGCAACAGCAGTTGGAGGACTGGGACAAACCTCCTTCTGTAGAGAACATTTGAGTTAAGTCTTAAAGCAGTGGTTCTCAACCTTCCTAATGCCCCGACCCTTTAATACTTGTATGTGGGCGTATCTGCATGTGGATGGACCTGCCTGGAGACAGATAGAGAAGCCATGTCTCAGTTCTTAAGACCATCGGAAACATGTGTTTTCCACTGGTCTTAGGCAACCCCATTCGACCCCCAAAGGGGTCATGACCCACAGGTTGAGAACCACTGTCTAAAGGAAGGTAGGGAATCAGAGGCAAAAAATCAGATGGAGAGCTCTCCGGGCATGGAAGCCAGCCAGTGCCAAGGCTTGGAGACAGAATATAGTACATAATGAGTGATGAACAATAATAAATCACTATGGTTGGGCATTAGAATGTGGAGAGTAATGGCTAATAAGCCTAGAAAGATAGAAAGGGTCACAGTTGTGTAGATAAAGACATCTCTAGAGATCTCCAAGCAGAGGCTTGATAATCAAGACTGGTGAGAATTATTTCACTCATTCAATAAACACTTATTTAGCAGCTACTACAAGCCACCGTGCTATCTTCTGGAAATTAAAAAAAAAAGTTTTAAAAGATGTCATTCTTGCCCTCAAGAAGCTTATAATCTGTTGGCTGCATGGTGTTTGTGGGATAGATATGACATGCTCCTAGTGAAATAGCATACAAATTGGCAATGATGCGGTCAAAGGAAAGATACAGACAAAATGTGTTTTTCAAAATAATTTAGGAGACAAAGAATATACTGGAGGGGAACAGGAAAGACTTACCAGAGGAAAGACATTAAGCAAACAAGAAAATAAATAAACATATAATCAGCAACTTTTTTTTAAAAGAACACCATGAACAGCTTAAAAAACAAGCTAGCAGTACTTCATTAAATAATAATGAAGGTTGAAAATGGGCATATGATAGTGGATTTGTCAGATATAATAGAAAGTCTTTTACAACCAGATGGAGATTATAAAATGGCTAGGATCCAATAGTGGAATCAAAAAGCTCTACATGGGTGGTATCTGTACGAACTGCACCAGCAATATAACAACAAAGAAGCATTTAACCAGGGCATGAGTTATGTAGATTTGTTTGTGGAAATGGAGTTTAGGATAGGAATTCAGGACTAAGGAAACTGGAGAAACTGTGCAACACAATACTGCAGACTATACAATTTGGAGTATACTAAATACATAGCAAAAAGTGACTTAGTGGCTAGAATCATACATCTGAAGTTTGCTATCAATTTGGCTGAATTATAAAACATATGAAGCACAGCAAGTGCAACAAGGTGGGGAAGGTAGCTTGGCATTAAATCGTGGTGGTCTTTTAATATTAGATTGATGAGTTTGTGCTTTATCTTAGAGGCAATAGAGATATGCTGAAAGTTTTTGGTTAGAGGAATGACATGGTCAGACTGGTGCCTTAGCAACTTATTTTGGTGGCTATGTAAAGGAAAGATTAGAGAGGAGAGAGATGAGAAGCAAGGAGGCAAGCTCCAATTAGGAGGCTATAGCAATGGTCCAGGAAAGAGGCAATAAGGGGCTGAAAAGAGTGGTGGCAGAGTGAGTGAGGTAAGAGAGATCATGTAATAGATGAGGAGGTGGAATCAATAGGACTTTGCAGCCAATGGGACTTGATGGGTGAAGGTGAGGAAAGAGTTGAAGACTCTGAGGTTTTGAATCTAAATGACAGGAAAGATGGCAAAGAATTTGAGGGAAAGGGCAGATTTTTTTCTTGAGAGGAAGTAGGATTTGGGGGAGATGATGACTTTAGTTCTGAATATATTGAGTTAGTTTGGGTTGGTGGGAAAATCAAGTGCAGATGTCAATTGGATATGTGGGTGACTAGCTCAAATGAATAATTATGGCTGGAGATTATGCTATATGTATGCATATTTATGCACACATCTAGATATTGTACGTGTATAACAGGTATACATGCATACATACAGGGATAGAAATTGCAGACAGGAATAAGACCTATGAACTCATTGATATAGGGAACTTCCTATGTGAGAACACTCTTACCAATACCCATTGGCTCTTTCTTTGCAATTTACAGTCTTAGAGAGTTGCCTAGAGAACAGAAAAGTATATGTTTGTGTGCTTGGATGTGTGAGGCAGTATGAATCAGGCAAACCAACCACCACCTTGACCACCATTTCTCCCTTAAGCCCTGATAAAGATAGCTCAGTACCCTGAATCCAAGAGCCTTGGAAAAAGGAATGATTTTGGCCCATTGCATGTAGCCATCATCCTGGGAAGCAACTCCTCTGGACGCGCAGCCTGGCAACCAGTCACATATATAGAAAATCCAGAAAAGAAAATTCTTGTATCCAAAATCCTTGGCACTGTCAATGGTTCATCAGAAACTGATAGGATTTTATCAGTAGAAATTATATTAAAGGACACACATTGCCATGTGCTTTGCTGCTGCACCATAAGGACCATAGGACTTTCTATACCAGCGGTTCTCAACCTATGGGTTATGTTCAATTTGTAACAGTGAAAATACATGCTGCATATCAGATAGATTCATAACAGTAGCAAAATTATTTTTTTATGGTTGGGAGTCACCACAACATGAGGAACTGTATTAAAGGGTTGCGGCATTAGGAAGGTTGGAAACCACTGTTCTATATGATTTGTGAGTGAAACCTTCCATATATGTTTTCTGCTTTATTGGAATATGAGCTCCTTGACAGCAGAGTATGTCATACTTTTCTATTTGTATCCCTAGCATTTAGCACAATGCTTTGCATATAGTATGGATTTAATAAATGCTTCATTTGTTCATTCATTCATTCATCTCTTTCTTCCTTCATAGATAGATAGATAGATAGATAGATAGATAGATAGATAGATGGAGGCTGTGAATTAGTTGAGTAGGGAACTTCTGAATAAGGAAACCCTTCTCTACTAATGCTGATTGGCATCTTTTCTGCAACTTTTATCTTAGAGAGTAACTAAAAGCATGAAAGGTTAAGAGATTGGCTCAGTGTCATATAGCTAGTAAGTGTTAGAAATAGGAGTTGAACTCAGGTCTTCCTGGCTCCAAGGTTAGTTCTATCCATTATGCCATGCCTTGTCTGGAGATAGCAGGCAAGATCATATGCTGAGACATAAGGAGTGGGGACAGAGTTGGAAGCTTATGGCTTAGAATAGCCCTTATGGAGAACCTGATAGAGTCGCTCAGATATAAATGGGATTCCTATACAGCAATGAGGGTTCAGTTGGGATTGGACAATAAAGAGTTGTAGTAGATCCAGTCAGCAATTTCATGTCTTACTGCAGTAATGTCATTGGTTCAGCAGTAGGGACAGGAGTAGTTGGGGTTGATGAGGGACTGAGAAATAGTAAGGAGTGAACAACAGGAAGGACAAAGTGGCAAGGGATTCAGGAGTGTAGGACAGTTCTTTGTTGAACTGTTTAACTATAGGGTGAACACTATGGCATGGTGCAGCATAAAGATCACTCGATCTCTAGTTAAAGGAAGGACTTGGATTCAAATCCTGCCCCTTCTATTTTCTATCTATAGAACTTTGGGTAAGTTACCTAATTTCTCTGGGCCTCAGTTTCTTCATCTTGTAAAGTAAAGGGGTTGGATTAGATAACTTCTTAGGTTCTCTTTATCTATGATCCTTTGACCATGACTGAGAAGGAAGAAAGCTAAGATAAGAGTAAGGGTGAAGGGACTGGGAGAGCCAGAGAGATTGTGGGAGCAGAGGACCTTGATAAGATGTCAGAGATTTTGTAGAGAAGGTTGTGTTACCTATTCTGGAAGGTCCTTTCTGACTCTGAGACACCACAGTTCTGTAATTTGCCTTTTTGATTAATCCCCCTCTTTAATGAAACAAAGGGGGTCTTGCTCAGTATTTCAGCATTTAACATCTGCTATGGCTACTCCCTAAACCTGACCCTGATTTTGACTCCAACCACCTCCCCAACCCTCCTGAGCCTCCATTCCATCCCTGGGATTTCCAGACTCACAAAAAAGATTAGCAGAGTGCTAAGTGATTCACCTCTGGATCCACAGCATTCCTGAGCTAAAATGGAAAGAACCCCAGAAGTATGGTCCATCTGGAACATTCTTCTAATAGGAAGATTCCCTAAGCATTCTCTTCTTTGAGAAAAATGTCTTAGTTTGGTCCAACTTAAAGCAAAAAACAAAACAAAACAAAACATCAACATTGCTCAATTTTGGAAGTTTAAAAGACATTTACATCCTCTATTCCAGTCAGAAGAAAAGTAACTCCCACAATCTTTCCTCATAATTTAGATTCTTCAGCCAGTCAATCATCTCACAGCCATTGGCTCTGCCCTCCTCTTAGGCATGGCTTCCCTCATTGGAAGTGGATTTGTGTGTGCCACATTTTGGAGGTTCTAAATAGCAGATTCAACCAGTCCCAACAAGAAAATTTAGTTTGTTTCACAAGCATTCAATGGTTACCATGTGAGAAGCAAGATATATTTGTTTTGCCAAAGATGAGAAATATCTGTCCAGGACTGAAAGTAGGGGCTTCATGATAAAGATCTGGTGTTTTAAAGTTTAGAAAAAATATAGTCAGGGAGGCACAGAAGTGAAAATCTGGTTGCTTCTTACTTATCCATGTCCAGAGTTGACTTTACCAACTGGAAATGATCTCAGAGGTTATAAAAATACAATTATAGAACACAGACTGTCAGAGCTAGAAAAGATATTGGAACATCAAATGTGAGAGCTGGGACACTGAAAGATAAAATATCAGAGATTGAAAGAGATTATTCAGCTGAAGGCCTTCATTTTACAGTGGAAGAAAAGAGAGAAAATAGAAATCCAGGCAATTAGAGCTTGCTCTAGGATATATAACTGAATTAATGACAGAGACAGGGCTCCAATCTCAGTCTCCCAACTCCCAGACTAGGAATCTTTCCATTATACCAACCTGAGCATCAATAGTAATTCCATTGGTGTTCTTCAGCCCCTGGTTTAGTGGAATCAAAGGCTGGCAACAAAGTGATCAAGTCTTGTCATTTGAGCAATATCCTATTTAAAGAGGGCACATCTTCAAGCTCATGAGAGTACTTTTGAATGAAATAAAGTCGTGTATTTTAAAAAAAGGAAAGATACTACGATGTAGTGGGAAGAGAACAAGCCTTTGAATCTGGAGATTTGGGTTCTAGTACCACACCTGCTGTGGTATTAATCTTTCCTTCTTGTTGACAACTATTTAATCACTAGGGCCGTTTTCAACTCTGACATCCTATATTCTCATTTCTCTTCCAGAATTGACATTCTATGTTCTGAGCTCTTTCTAAACATAACATTCTGTGTTTTCCTTTAGTTCTGATATTCTATGCTCAAAGGCCCTTTCCAGCCCTGAAATTCTATGTTTTAAAGACGCTTCCAGTTCTCACCTTCTCTGATTCTTATAATAAATGGTAGGTAGAGTCAATGACATACATTGATTAACCTTATTCTTTCTTTTGAATTCTGGGATTTGCTCCTGGCCAAAGTTGGGGCCCCAAGGACCTTACACAGGTGAGATTCAAGCCATAGAGCAGCCCTTCATTTTAGATATGAGGAAATTGGATCTTAAAGGGGGACAGTGGTTTGTTCTAACACTTGTCCAGTTGGTGGGAAATGTAGGACTAGAACCCGGGTCTCCTGACTCCCAATTCAGGCCTCTTTCCTACTATATATAGCTATCCAACAGCTCAAAAAGCCTTGATTGCAGGGAAGCAGTCACTATCTCTTTGGAATCTGCTACTTGGGCATGATCTCAAATATGTCCTATGCCATGGAAACTGCTGTGCACATTCATCAGCACTGCTCTCAACAAACTGGTTTATATTCTTAATGATGGCTTTCAGAGGAAGGATGGTGCAACCCTAGAGGGGTGGAGCTCCTCTTGTATAAAATAATTGACTCCCCATAGGCCTTGTTCCCTGTCAGAGCATCCGGTTAGCGATGCAATGTGTCGAGTCGACTCATAGACACTGCCTTGCGAGACCTGTCTTGATAATGAAGAGTTCTGCTGTATTTGTTCTACTCATCCTGGCCTTGGGCTCCATCTCAGGTAAGTCTGTTCTTGCCTGCCACCTGCAGCTCTGTCTGCCTGGGATAGAGTTTTCATCCATAGTGCCACCCAAAGAAGGGACTTTATAGGATCGTTGGATAAAAGAGATGGAAAATATTAAGGCTTGTTGTGAAGATTCATTCAGTAAGCTCATTCATCTCAAAAGGTTTTGCAAACTTTAAGGTGATATACAAAAGCCAGCAGATACTATTATTGGCAGTCAAACCCCTTTACTTGACAGAGGAGCAAGCAGAGACCTAGAGAGGAAAAATTGTTGGTTGAATTGAATTACCCCAATTCAACTGGTTAGCCAGCAGCAAAGCCAAGACTAAACCCTGGATTTTCAGAGCTTTGATTCAGTATGTTTTATCCTGTCCACCGGGGTCATTCATTCTTCTAAGGTCATGTACTGGTATACTACAAAGTTCTTGAATTCCTTTTTCAAATTTGCCTACAACTTAAGTAAAGACTGCATTTAATTCAGTCTGAAACTTTGGGATAAAAAAAAAAACTAGAGCATTAAAAAAAATTTTTTTTTTTGGCAGGGAAGGGGAAGAGGGACATGTGGCATGTAAAATACTTCTTTCCTTCCCTTCCCTTTCCCTTCCCTTCCCTTCCCCTCCCTTCCCTTTCATTGATTTTTCTTTAGATCTTGTATAGCACATTCTGATTACTCTCAAATACCTTTTCAGTTTTCTTCATGTTGCTGCCCTTTCCTTAGCTATCTTTGCCACCATGGAGAAAATAAAAGATCATCAAATGGTTCTAGGATTAGGTCTGGCTCAGAGATTATTGGTGGTCAGGGAGAAGGTCCTTGAGTTGGCCATACCTTGAACAAGATGCTGAATCATGACCATTGATTTTATAGAAAGTGTGTGTAGGGGGTAGTGTGCTGGCTATCCTTCTGAAAGATCATCCTAGGGTAGGAGAGATTGGTCTACAGAAAAGGGGATGGACAAAGTAGGAGGTGCCAGAACCTTTAGCACTGGGAAAGTGTGAAGCATTGTGCTGAAATGTAGTGAGCCCTATATTAAAATGATGCCTCTCCTGGGGCAACTTTGCATTCTATCACTCTGGAAAGAATGGAGGATGAAAGAAAAATATATTGAATTCCCGCCCGTCTTTTAAAACTCAGTTCAAATGCTATTAAACATCTTCAGGAAGCCTTTGCTGACCCCTAAAGCTAGCAATAATAGTAACTCACATTGCTATAACACTTCAGAGGTTACAAAGTGCTTTCTCTGTCACAGTCCTGAGAAAGGACTAGTGCAAGTATCCTTATAAAATGGAGGTCAGGGTAAATGGATGAAAGTACTAGGTTTGACATCAGTCCAATATGTAAATCCAGAAATATAAAAATCATCATAACAGTTTATAGAATTCTCATAATAAAGCAGAATAAGACCCAGGAAAGAAGTCAACACCTCAGCTCCTATTAGGTGGCTAGATCAGGGATGGGGAACCTGAAGCCTCACAATTCTCACTTTTCTGTGAAGTTTGGATTCAGTCAGAGGGCCGCACTTGAGGATCTAGAGAGCCACATGTGGCCTAGAGGCTACAGGTTTCCTATCCCTGGACTAGAGTGTCCTGGGAACACCTCTGTCTCCCCCATTTTGTATAACTTTTATTTCTTTTGAAGTTTTACCCTCCTTGGCTTTTCAAACTTTTTTGCCAATGGGAACCCTAGGGGAGTGAGTAAGCATGGGGCCAGGGCTCTTCTGGAGGGCCCTCCTCCAAGCTCAATTGCTTGTGTTGAGATGTGAGACCGGAAGGAACTATTCTGAAAAATTTGATCCCCACAAGGAAAGCCAGATTTCACCTGCCTGACTGAAAGAGAACTGGATTGGGAGTTAAGACACATAGGTTCTAGGCCCTGCTCCAACACCAGTTCTGGACCTCTGTTTCCTCTATAGTGATGAAGATGATGAGCACTTACATAGTGCTTTAATCTTTGAAAAGTATATTGCAAATATTATCTCATTTAATCCTCACAACAACTCTTAAGAGATAGATGCTATTATTATCCCAGTTTTACAGTTGGGGAAACTGAGGTGGACAGCAATGAAGTGAAAGACATGTTCCCTAGGGTATAAGCGGTGATAATTCTACTCCTTACTAGTTTTGTAACTATAAGGAAAGCCTCTTAATAAAGAAGGGACAAAAATACAGGAAACTATGAAAAAAGTATTCTGTGAACCTTAAAGCACTAAAGAAAGGGAGCTATTATTCTCCTAATTTTATACGAGAGTTATCAGAAACAAGGTATAATGTGCTCAAGGGAGAAACTGGGCCTAGAGTGGGAGTAGTACTCACTTGTTCAAGGTCATTTAGCTTGAACTCAGAAAAAAACTCGAGTTTTTAGACTCCAAGTCTGATACGTTTTACTCAAATAAAGGACAAACACATCCAGTGCTTTTTGGTGACATTATTTAGTAATTACCCTCTTTATCTAGTAATCTGAACTTTACAAGGCTTAAGAAGTATATACCACAAGTATCATTATTTCCTTTTTATAGATGAGGAAATTAAATGACTTGTCCAAGTTTACTGGACTAGGAAGTTCTGATATAGGACTTGGATCCAGAATTGGGAACTCTAAATCTCCCCCACTTTTCTTTCTGCCACACTACTTTGTTTAACTGTGGATAGGTCTGGGGTTGATGGATCTTCTGCTAGGATACAAGCCTGGATAGAGTTTAGAATACATATTCTAAATGAAACAGAAACCTATCTTATGCCTAAGTTTTCTTGTTGTTCAGTCGTTTTCAGTCAATTCTTCATGACCCTATTTTGGGTTTTCTTGGCAAAGATATTGGAGTAGTTTGCCATTTCCTTTTCTGGCCCATTTTATAGATGAGGAAACTAAGGCAATTGGGAATAAGTGACCCACCAAGGGTCACACAGCTAGTACGTGTCTGAGGCTGAATTTGAACTCAAGAAAATGAGTCTTCCTGACTCCAGGTCTGGCACTCTGTCCACTGTGCTATGTAGTTGCCCCTTATGAATATGTGGAAAGCAGATGTTTTGAGTGACCCGTGAGCTTTGAGCCTACAAGTCAGTCATGAGTTTTAAAAAACAAAGAATGACATAGTGGAAAGAGTCCTGTAATAAAATTAGCAAGAATTGAGTTTGTGTTCCAAAGATGTGTTTTCTGTGTGATCTTAGTCAAGTCTTAGGATCATATATTTAGAGCTGGAAGAGACTTTAGAAGTCACTTTTGTTTTATAGATGAGAAAAGAGAGGCCAAAAAGTTATGTGACTTATTCAAGGTCACAAAGCTAGTAAATGACAAGTTCAAAGTTGCTTACTCATACTCCAAACCCCTGCACCATAATGGGCTATGGTTTTTCCTTTGTAAAAGTAATGACTTGAGCTCATAGATGTACAAAGTCCCTTCTAAATCTAAAAATCTGGAAGTTGTTAGACTGGTTTCGGAATGAGACTAATCTATTGGAATAGTCTTACATTTTAAAGTTCCATCGAAAGAGGGTGTTATATGTCCAAAAATATTTCTGGGCCATACATTCACTCTTTCAGCACCTCCTAGGTACAAGACACTGCTCAGTACCGAGGGAGTACCTACACACGCACTAGGTGTGCAGCATACACATATACGTATACTTGTACATATATACACATTCATACTTATGTACGTACATATATGAGACTTCTCTCTGACCTCAGGAGATAACTTTGCTTTTATTAAGGCTTACAGAACATTATCCTCTCAATTATCCTCACTTTGGAGGGAAGTGATATAAATATCATTATGTGCCCATTTTACTAATGGGAAAACTGAGACTTAGAGGAGAGTACTGATTTGTCCAAGGTTGCACAGCTAGAAATGTCAGAGCTAGGACTCAAATTGTGGTCTTTTGATCCCAGGTCTAGGGCTCCTTGTACCATGTCACACTGCCTCTTGAGAGGATAGAAAATTTAAAGTATGGATACAGATTACCATAATACAAATTCAAGTATGAGAAATTCTTAAGAATTTGAAGTGCTGGGATGGCTAGGTGGCACAGTGAATAGAGCACCGGCCCTGGAGTCAGGAGGACCTGAGTTCAAAAATGACCTCAGACACTTAACACACATACACACACACACACACACACACACACACACAAACTAGCTGTGTGACCTTGGGCAAGTCACTTAACCCCAACTGCCCTACCTTCCCTTCTCAAAAAAAAAAAAAAAGAATTTGAAGTGCTCTGAAGCCGGATGAGAGAAAGGTCACTTTAGATAGGTGGGAGAGTTGGAAGGAGTTAGAAGAAGCAACATGGAACTGGGCCTTGAAGGTCAGCTAGGTATAGTTTCAACAAGCAGGGAAAAGGGAGGGGCAGAGAATAGGAGGAAATGCTAAGGGATTATCTGAGAGTTCATGATATAAAGCTCTAGTGGGCCCCATTGGCAACACTCACTTTGGGGGAGTGGTTGACTGTGTTGAGAAGCTATACTGTCTGTGAATGATGTGCTTTTGATGATTTAATTACCTTATCTTCTGAATCTCTGCTTTTTTTTCCCCAGATGTTGCCAGTGAAGATGAAATTCAGGTTAGTCCAGCTTTTCCTCTGTTCATTGATTCTATTCCCAGCTTCTTGAAGACAAATGATTGGTGATGGACACCTGGGTGTTAACACCGTTCATCCTACTGAGAGGTGCTAATGGCCTGCGTCAGAAACATAAACACAGCTCCTTCATGAATGATTCATGAACAGACTTACATGGGGCATGATGGGTGTCTGCAAGGGTTAGGTCATAGATCTGAGAACACAGAGTGTTAAAACTAGAAGGGAACCTGGAACATAGAATCTAGAATATTAGAGTTTGATAGAAACTTAGAATGCAGACAAGAGACATTAAAGCAGTGTGCATACAGCCTTAGGACACACAGTACAGAGTATCAAAGAATGATGGAGTCCTAGAACATAGAACATAAACACAAAACTTTAGATGAGGTCTTCAGAATTGAGAGGGATTGAGAGGGATCTTAGAACATAAAATGTCAGAGCTGGGAAGGAACTTACAATATAAAATGTCAAAGTTTGAAGGGACTTTAGGAAATAAAATGTCAGAGGTAGAAGGCACCTTGGAATATAGAACCTAGAATGTTAGAACTGGGAGGGCCCTTAGAACACAGCCACTCAGAGCTGGAGGGAATGTCAAAACATAATTCCCATTTCTAAATGGTTTCTTCGCAATGGCCCTTTTCAGGTAGATATTAGCATCTTCATTTTACACATAAGAAAAGGAAAAGTTCAGTTACTTGCTTGGGATCATACAGTTTGTGGGATTATATAGTTTGTAAATTTCAGAACCAGAAAAAAAATTTTAAAAAAATTATGGGTTGGCTAGGTGGTGCAGTGAGTAGAGCACTGGCCCTGGAGTCAGGAGGACCTGAGTTCAAATCCTGTCTCAGACACTTAACACTTACTAGCTATGTGACCTTGGGCAAGTCTCTTAATCCCAACTGCCCTGCCTTCCCCCTCCAAAAAGCAATAATAATAATAATAATAATTTCAGAACCAGAATTTGAATCAACTCTTCTCCCTTGAGTCCACACTCTTCTCCCAAGATCACAAACCCTCTTAGAACATAAAACATTTCATTATACAACCCAGATGTCAGAATGGAAAGGAACCTTTAAAACAAGATGGCAGAGATGGTAAAGATCTTAGAATATTAGAGTGAATAAATGTTGCTTGTTGAACTAAGGATTGATCATCTACATCAGTCCATTTAGAAATGAGGAAAATGAGGACAATTGACATGGAATGCTTTGCTTAGGATCACATAGTAAGTGGCAAGGACAAGACTCAGATCTAGATCTCCAGATTCCCAGCTGAGGTCTATTCCCACCCTGGAAGCTGAAGCTGCTAGAGGAAGGATCATAGTTCTCTTTGTGGATTTTTAAAAATTGGCTTCATTAGTTTATTTCATTGAAGTTCTTAGTCTGAGTTAATTTGGAGTTTTTCAGTTTAGTTAATTTAGACTTTTAAATACTTTTTTGGTGATACTGTTAATAAAAAATAGTAAATGTATATATTAAGTTTAACAACTTTGAAAAAAATATTAAGAAGTAGCATATTACAATGGAAAGAACACTAATTTAGAATCAGAGGTTCTGGGTTCAAACTTCAATCATATACTACTTGTGCGACCCTGGACAAATCACTTAACATGATGTGCAAAATCAGGGGATTGGACGAGATAGCCTTAAAGACTCATCTAGCTCTAATGAGGATTCTTTGATCTTGTTGAGAAATGTTTTCTTTCTTTAATACACAGATCTATAGAAGATCATTTTCTTTCCTTAGAAGATGACAGTGGGAATGGTGACAATATTACTAGTAACAATCATAATACTAGCACTTAAAGGTTTGCAAATAACCGCTCAGTCAGATTTCTAGTACGCATCATTAACTCTGCTTTCTAGATAGATAGGGGAAATGACCCTCAGAGAGGTTAAGTGACTTGCCCATGGTCATATGGCTAGCATCTGGGGCAAGATTCAAACCCAGATCTTTGGATTCCAAGTCCAGTGTTCTTTGTTACTGTGCTCTCAAAACAAAATTGCGTATTTCTTTGTAGTTTATGACATTTGTCTATTTGGTGACGATTCCCATAATCTTTTTTTCTTTATTCACAAAGAATTGTTCACTTGAACAGACTGAACAACTGGGAAGGCAACATAATAAAGGGTGGGGCAGCTTACAAGCCACTGTAGTCTAGTCTTGGAGATTCAAATTCAGGTCCTATAACTCTCAACGTCTGGGCTTTTTCCAAACATCTAGATTAAGTGCTCGAGCTGTCTTCAATGATGGGAAAATGGAGACATGGTAAAATGTTACGCCCAATTTCAGGAACATGAAAGTCAGAATCTTATTGTGTTTAGAGGAAATTCTTAGAATGGTGGTGTAGCAGAAAGAGCTTTGGATGTGAAAGCAGAAGTTCTGGGTGGAATCTTGGCTCTGGCACTTACCAGCTGGGTTATTGTAGCAAACTACTTTAACCTCCCTTAGCCTGATTTGTCAGGTAGAGAGAGATGCTAACTCTCCTGCTCTGTCCAAGGTGAGACCATCTACTCTACCACAAACTCAGGAGGAACTTTCTGTTTATTGGAGAGACTAAAATTGGTTTATTTTGTGCTCTTTTAATAATATTCATTTCTACCTTGTTTTAAGGTTTTCAAAATGCTTTCCTTAGCACAGAACTATAAGGTAGATAGTGCGAATATTATTTATTCTCATTTCATAGTGAAGAAAAGTTATGCTCAGGGAGGCCAACTTATTTCTAGAGTCATGGAATTTATAACTAATAGAGAGGATCTAGTCCAACCCCTTAATATTAAAAAAAAAAAGGGAGGAAATGGAGTACCCAGAGAGGGGGACTGACTTATTCAATATCACATGGATAATTAGGAGCAGAGTTGGGACCTAAAGCCTGGTTTTATGACTCTAAATCCAGTGTGGTTTCAATGATGTTGTGCTTCTTTTGGGTAGACTGAGAAAAGGACAAAGGAAAGGTCAGAGATAGATGGATATTGGGTAGGAAGGGTTAGTCAGTCAATAAAACAAAGCATTTATTAAGCACTTATTAAATATCCGGTACTATGTTAATCCCAGGGGATAAAAAGAAAGACTCAAACTCAGGGCCTCTGTTTCATGTTGGGGGCATGAAGCGCAAGTAACTACGCAAATATGAAAGAAGCAGCGTGTCATGTGTTAGGTCATTTCTGCCTGACGAAGATCGAGGAAGCCGCTGTCAAGAAGTCCCTCTCAAGCTAAACACTGAAAATAAGAAAGGATTTCAACACGTGGAAATTGAGTTAGGGAGAGTAACTTGGAAGATATTGTGATTAGATGCATAGAGGTGGCAGGCAAGGATGGGTACAATATGACTGGAAAATTGAGTGAAGGAAGGGAATCAATGTAAGATCAGGCTAAAGAGGAAGGCTGGAACCAGATGTAGAGCCTTGGAATGCAAGGATTCAGATTTGCATTATCTATCTATCTATCTGTTAATCTATCTATCTATCTATCTATCTATCTATCTACCTATCTATCTATACTTGATTTGCTAGGCATGCGATAGACTCAGTAGAATGGTTGCTGAATTGGGAGTCAGACCAAGATCTGAATCTTGGTTCTGCCACTTATTAGATTTGTGACCTTGGACAAATCCCTTCCTTGTCTATATCTTATTTATAAAATGAACGTGTGAGGCCAGTCAGATGATTCTGAAACTTCCTGATCAGTGAGGGACAGTGACACACTCTGACATATGCACTATTAAGGTGACAAATAGAATGTTTAGGATGTGTTGAGCAGTGTGTGTGTGTGTGTGTGTGTGTGTGTGTGTGTGTGTGTGTGTGTGTGTGTGTGTGTGTGTTGGGAAGGGGAATAAAGGCAGAGAGATACATTCAGAGCCCGTTCAAACAGCCCTGTCAAGAGGTGATGAAAACCTGAAGCAAGCTAATGATTAAGGCTGCAGAAAGAAAGAAACTGAAGTGAGAGACCATGTCATCTGGTGAGGGGCTCAGGCTGCCATTATCTCTAGTCACTCTCATCTCTTTCTAATGAACAAAAGGGAGTCCAAGTCTGCTTATACTAATGAGGTGATCTTGGAGGGATCCTCACAAGGGAACACCTCCCTGCCCTCAACCCACGAACTGTCAATCCTACCCACTTGGGGGTCTTCATAAAAGCTTAAGCCCTTTCAGGCACCTCCCTTGGTTTCCTAGAAATGCCCATCCCTCCTCTTTCTGGAAGAATGTTAGGTGCAGCCCTAACAATGCAGCCTGGGGGCAATAAACATGTATACACACACACGCACGCACACACGCGCGTGAGCACGCGCGCGTGTGCGCTCCACGACTCACTTCTTTCTGGCTCCCATTTGTGCAGTATTTCACAGTTTACAAAGAGCTTCCTATGAGGGAGGTTGCCCAAATGTATCATAGAACAAGACTGACAGGAACCTTAGAGATCACTAAGTCCATCTTCAAACTTCGAACCCCAGAGAGGTTAAGAGGACTTGTTGAAAGTCAGCTGGTAAGTGGCATAGGTGGGATTCAAACCCACGTTTCCTACTGAACCATGCTTCTTCCCTACTCTCCTCCATCCTCCTGTATTTCTCTCTCTCTTTCCCACCCATTTCTTACTATTCTCTCTCTCTCTTTCCCTCATCCTTCATCTTTTGAGTCTTCCTCATTTTCTTTTCTTGAATCTGTATTTAAAGATGAAAAAACTGAGGATCAGCAAGGTTCAGAGCTTTGCCCAAGGTCATGAAGCTAGTAAAGGTCAAAGTTGAGATTTGGGCAGAGGTTTTGTGGTTTAAGGGATCTAAAATGAGTAGTTAGGGCTGGGCACCCTCAGATGGACTATTGCATTGACACAGTCATCTTCCATTGCAGTGTTTCTCAAGTGTGCCTCATTGTCTCTGTTTCCATGAGATATTCACCTAAGACTGTGAACCTATTAAAGGTAGAGACTCTTTACTGTCAACCTTTGCTCTCAGCCCAGGGCTCTGTCTTCACAGACAGAGAAGGCATTCAGTAAATATTTGTTTAATTCGACTGATTTCATGGGGTTGTCTTGTGTCTTAGGGAATTTTATCAAGTTTGACTTTTAAAACAATGTCTTTGATCTACATTCTCTACTATGCAGTTCTGCTCCTTCGATTATGAAAAGCACCCTACATGGTCTGAAAAGAGAATATCATAAGGTTTAGAGCTATATGGGGCCTTGGAGATCATCTGGACCTATACTCCCATTTTACAGAAAAAGCAAATTGAGCCCTGGAGTAGAGGATGAATGTACCTAAGGTCCCACAGGCTTGAAGTGACAGAGCCCAGGTATAAATTCAAGTATAGTTTCTAACGGAAACTCTCTTAATGTGATTTAGACATGCTTAGGGAATCAAACTCTGTAGGTCTCTTAAAAGGATGAAAATGATGTCTTCAACATTGACAGCTTCTACGGGGGAGGGCAGTTTTATCTATCTATCTATCTATTCATTCATTCATTTATTTATTTGTTTATTTTACAAGAAGTCAGTTTATTTCACAATTTCTGCAGTTCTCTCAATCCCTCACCCCTTAGATTCATAATGTACAAGGCCAGACCCTTTATCCATCCATCACTTATCTACTAGCCAAGGGGGGCAGTTTTAAAGGTTAGGTTATAGAATCTACCTAAGAAATCAAAGAAGAAAGGACTCATATGTACAAAAATACAGTTCTTTTTGGAATTCCTTTTGGCAAAAGACTAGAGACTAAGGGAGTATAAATTCCATCATAGCTGAATAAATCAATCAATAAATATTTGTTAAGCACCTACTATGTGCCAAGTATTGTGCCAAGTGCTCAAAATACAAAAAGAGGCAAAAGATAGTCCCTGCCCTCAAGGAGCTCACACTCTAATGGGGGAGACTGTAGGAAAACAAATAAAAACAAAGCAAGCTATTGACAGGATAAGTAGGAAATAATTAATGGAGAAACGACATTGGAATTAAGAGGAGTTGAGAAAGGCTTCCTGGAGAAGGTAGGATTTTAGTTGGGACTTAAAGGAAGTGGGGGAGGTCAGCCGTGGGAACAGAGGAGAAAAGAGCATCCCAGGTATGGGGGGCAGCCAGAGAGAATGCCCAGAGTGCAGAGAATGGGGTACCCTGGTCATGAAATAGTCAGGAAGTCAGTGTCACTGGATTGGAAAGTGTGTCGGGGAGTAAGAAAGCTGGAAAGCTAAGAAAGGGGCGAGGCAACAAAGGGCTTTGAAAGCCAAACAGACCATTCTGTAATTGATCCTGAAGGCAATAGGGAGCCACTGGAATTTATTGGGTACATGACTGACATGATCAGACCTATGCTTTAGGAAAGTTATGGAATATGATTGTGCTGTAAGAAAAGATGAATGGGATGACTTCAGAGAATCATGTGAAGACTTGTAAGAATTGATACAGAGAACAGTAAGTAGGACTAGGAGAACAATTTATACAATAACAGCACTTTAAGCACAAGTTTCTTTCTGGAGAAGATAAAAGTACATTTTCAACTAGGAGATGTTTTGAATTAACATGAGAGGATAAGGCCAGAGGAAACTGTGTATTAAGTAATTGAACGGAATCATATATAAGTTAATGTGTTTTCCCAGTGTGTCAAAATGTGGAGGGAACCAGACCTCTTTAAGATTATGTTTATGGAGCACAAACTCTTCCTCAAAACAAACAACAAGACCCAAACCTGTGAGACGAGAGATGCCAAAGACTACTTTGGTCATTTAAGTACTTTTTCAGCTTTAAGTGTAAAGGATCTTATGAGGAGACCAGTCACTGGTTTATGAATCTTTTTTGCCATATAAATCAATCAAACCATCTACTAAGCACAGTGGATAGAGTGCCTGGCCTGGATTCGGGAAAATCCTTGATTCAAATCCAGTCTCAGATATTTATGATCTTAAGCATATTCCTTGACCTTGATTTTCCTCCATTTTCTCATACATAAAATGGGAATAATAATAACCCTTATATCTCAGTGTTGTTGGGAGGATGAAATAATATTTATACAGTACTTTGAATACCTTAATGCACCGCATCAATGCTAGTTATTGCTGCTGCTGATACTACTACTACCAACAACAACAACAACAACTGGAAAGGTGATGATCTGTGTCAATTAAGAGTGTACCCACACTATTAAATCATAGACACTCTAAGGATTGGGATTACAGTACCAGATGGGACTTTTGGACATATAGTGTTAGAACTGAAAGAGACATTAAGACATAGAATACTGGAGGCTGGTGTGATAACAATGAATAGGCAAGTCCAATATGAATTTTATGTACATCCATGTTCTGAGAACAGAGAAGAAAGTGTTTCCTTCATCTCTCATCGAAGCCAGAACTTGCTTGGTGACCTCTGAGATAGTAGAAAAGACATTGGCCATGTAGGTAGGCAAACTGGGTTCTAGTCCAGGTGCTGCCACTGACGTGGGAATGTATATTGTCACAGTAACTTCTACCCACTCTCCACCTTAAACATACCAAGGTCAATGGCTCCAGGGAGCAATGCATGGGTGTGTCAGTATGTGGGCCTGGATCAACCCTTGCAATAGGTGGGCGACATTCAGGTGAACTTGGAACAATGGCCCACATAGGGCTCTGTGGGCAGGGGTGGAGTAGTGGGAAGGGTGATTTAGTGAGTGGTCTTGACTGATTGTACTGGGTGCACCTCCAACAAGATTGACTCAGGGCCAGGTCAATGCTCACATCAGGGAAAGTTGACAGTCAGAAAATTAATTGGAAAGAATGGGAAATTCTAACTTCTTTTAACTGAAAGCTCATATTTCCAAGAGTTTACTTTGTATTGGGAGTACGAGAAGGTTGTGAAATGTGGTATCTTAGGTTAGAAAAGCAACTGCTCAGCATTTGGGTAATTTTAAGTTTACTCACCAGATATTTCCACAGAGTCAAAGCTCTCTACATATCTTACTGTGCTTGTCTCCAGTGGGAAAGTGGCTTGGTTGACTTTATCTCATTAACCTTATAATTGCTAAGTGAGTCACCTATTACCATTGTCTTATATGATGAAACTGAGGAGCAGAGAGTTTAAGTAACTTATTTAGGTTATGTCAAAATTAAGAGCAGAATCAATTGACAAACATTTATTAAGTACCTAGTACAGCCAAGCACTGTGCTAGACACTGGCAGTATAAAGACAAAAATGAAACAGTTGCTAACTTCAAAAAGCTTATATTTTATTGGAATAGAAATCAGACTCAAGAAGCCTCTGACTATCTAACTGGCAAATCTCTGTTTCTCTGTGACTCTCAATTTTTTCCTCTCTGAAAAATGAGGGAGTTGGACAACATAGCTTCTAAGGTCCCTTCCATCTCTGACATTCATTGTCCAATACCCTAAGATTCCTCCCTGTTTTTGACATTTAGTGTTCCATGTTCTAATGTCCATTCCAACTCTGAAATTCTGCATTGGAGTGTGGCCTCCAGATATAATATTCTTTGATTCCTATAACTTGATTTCTAAAAACAACAAAGGACTTTAAATGACAAGGACAATGCCTTTTGTCATCGTTTTTATTTTTTGCTGTGCAATCATGCAAAACATATTTCCATATTAGCAAGACAAAAAAAAAAGAAAGTAAAAAAAAGTATCCTTTCATTTCTATTCAGATTTTAACAATTGTTTCTTCTGGAGGTAGATGACTTTTCTCATTATAAGTCCTTCAGAATTGTCTTAGATCATTGTATTACTGAGAATACCTAAGTCATTCATAGTTGATCATTGTACAATATTGCTATTATTGTGTAAAATATTCTCCTGGTTCTGCTCATTTCACTTTTGCATCAATTCATTTAAGTCTTCCCAGATTTTTTCTGAAAGCATTTTGCTCATCATTTCTTATAGCATAATAGTATTCCATCACAGTCACATACAACAACTTGTTCAACCATTCCCCAATTGATGACATCTCCTCAATTTCCAATTCTTTGCCATCACAAAAAGAACCACTGTAAATATTTTTTGTACATATAGATCATTTTTTCTTAGTGATACAGACCTAGTTATACTATTTCTGGGTTGAAGGGTATGTACAGTTTTATAGTCCTTTGGGCACAATTCGAGATTGCTCTTCAATATGGTTCAATCAGTTCACAACTCTACCAATAGTACCATGTCTCATCTTTAAGTAAGTAAGAGGCCCAGGATTTTCTTAGGTTGATGGGATATGCTTAATAAGGCTTTTCCAGGAAGTGACCATACAAAGTATAGGAAAGTTCTACATGTGAAGGAATATATTTGAGTTGAATTTCCTACAGTGAAAGGATTTTCGAATTGGGAGTCAAGTAGCCTGGATACCAGTCCCAGTTTTGCCACTAAGCAGTTATGTGACCTCAGTCACCTTCCTCACTCCCCTCCACTGCCCTCCACTGAGTCCTATTGTCCTCATCTCTAAAATAAATAGAATTTTACTCGATGGTCTCTTAAGATTCCTTCTGGCCCTTAAAAACAAGACAAAGCAAGACAAGACAGCAACAACAACAACCTTCAAACTAACAGGCATGGCCTGACTGCTCCATAAGTCAGAAAACCTGGGTGCCAGCTTCAACTCCTTCACTTCCTGACTGTATGTGTGACCTTGGACAAGGTTCTTCCTCCTCTTGATTATCATTTTCCTCATCTATAAAATGAAGAAAATTGTTTTTGAAGTGTTACAAGGGATTGATGTGAGTAAAGTCCTGAATAAACTGCCCAGCAGGTAGGTCTTTTATTATGTGATTGATTCAGTCTTGCTGGGGCAGGCTGACCCGTTCCTCTCAAAGAGGAATGAGCAAGATTTTTTTTTTCTTTGCTTTTTCTCCTCACATGGGCATGGTGGAGGAAATCATTTAAAATGTGAATGTGTTTTTTCCCAGATAAAAAGGCAACTGAGGCCATCTGAGTCTAGACCTGGAGAGTGGTTGCTTGGCTCATCTAGGATCCCCCATTATACTGTAAAAGGTCTAGCCCTGAGAAAGAGCAGGAAAGACTGACTCTTATCAGACCTCTTACAAGAGAAAAGTCTAGGGCTCATCTATTTCACCAGAGGCTATTCTAGAATTTTAGTTTGTTCTTAGCTTTGACTTTGTTTTATCTCTTGCATTTATTCAACCCTTAGGTTTGTTTCATTTCTTGGGTATAGTGCTTGTTCTGACTCCTAAATTTGGTCTAGTTTTTGAGTTTATCTCTCTTCCTTTTTTCTTCTCTGAAATCAGCAGTTTTAGTTCACAATCTAGTACTTAGGTCTGAACTTGACTTTGTTCTAGCTCATGGGCTTATTTCACTTTTTATTTATAAGTTCTAATTTCTGGTTTTATTCTACATATTGGGCTATTTTTTGAACTTGACTTTGCTCTAGTTTTTAAATTTATTATAGCTCTTGACTTTATTCTAAATCTTAGTTTTAGTCTACACTTTGTACTTAGATCTGAATTTGACTTCGTTCTAGCTTGTAGGTTTATTCTAGCTTTTTCTCTTGGTTTTATTCTAGACCTTAGACTAATTTTTGAGCTTGACTTTGTTTTAGTTCTTGAATTGGGATTTACTCTAGATTTTGGTTTTATTCCAGATCTTGGTTTTGTTTTTGAGGTTGAGTTTTTCTAGCTCTCTCCACCCCTTAGAGTTTAAAGAATTTGGTGATTGAGGTGTTGGGCATCTCATGCAAGAAAATGTTAAGATACTAAACTGTGATGAAGGCAGAAAAATCAAAGTAAGACTGTTGATTTCAAATCTTCTTTCTTTTACTTCCCAGGACCCATGTAGCGATTTCCGGCAATTTGCAAATAATGAAGGGAGGCTTGCCTGCACCAGAGAAAATGATCCAGTTCGCGGCCCTGATGGCAAAACCTATGGCAATAAGTGTACCATGTGTGCAGAAATATTGTAAGTACAGAAGCAATTACGTATAGTGATGCAAATAAGATTGGAAGTGCTTGAAGGATCATGAAGGATATTTTCTACAACTAAGATGAAAAGATCTAGAGGGAGGAAGAGGCTGACTAACTTTATGTGTCTGATGGGCTGTCACAGAAAAAGAGGAATTGCGTTTGTTCTATGTTAACTCCAAACCAGAAGTAAGAGCAGTGAAGCAGACAAAATTTGACTCAATGGAGGCAAGAACTTTCTAACATCTGGGAATGAGTGAATACTTTTCTTGAGCTCCTGTGCAATAAAGCATTGATTTGGATGGATGGATGGATGACCATTTGCTGGAAATTTTGTGGAGGGCATAGGATTCATTGATGTCCAAGGTCCTCCTTTAAATTGTTATTATTCTGGGGGCAGCTAGGTGGTGCAGTAAATAAAGCATTGGCCCTTGAGTCAGGAGGACCTGAGTTCAAATCCAGTCCCAGACACTTGACACAAGCTGTGTGACCTTGGGCAAGTCACTTAGCCCCAATTGCCTTGCCTTCCCCCCTCCGAAAAAACCAGATTTTATTATTCTGCTTTACAAGTGACTCCCAATTGACAATCCAGGAAGCAGATTCATACAATGGCTTAATTTACAAAATTGAGAAGGGGAAATAAATGAAAACAGGGACTGACATTAGGTGACTTCTCCAAGTCATTGCAGCCACTAAAATCTATGACTTTACCCATATTGCCTACAATGTTGTTTTCTAGTTTTAGTTAAGTATGTCTAGGATTGGGGTTCTTAACCTAGGGTACACAGACTCCCAGAGGTCCGTAGGCAGTTATTTTGGTTTTTTTTTTGGAGTGTTCATGAACTCTCATGGATGCGAAAAAAATTACATTTTTCACTAGCTTGTAAATAAAATTTAGCATTTCTTTCAACTATAAGTGTAAACAACAAAAAATTACTTGAAGAAGGGATCCATTGACTTTACCCTACTTCCAAAAAAGCCAAGAACCCCTGGTCTGTTGTCAGCATTTTCTTTTCTTTGCTGAAGGGTTTTGATTGCATTTCTTCATAGACCACTCATTTCTCCACACAGCCTGAAAGAAGCTAAAGACAAAGTGAAGGAAGATGACAAGAGAACCCGCAGAGATGCTGAAAAGGTGAGTACTGACATTTGTGGCATTGTACAGTTTCTAAAGCACTTTGCTCATAGCATTGGTAAGGGAGGGAGGTACAGGTGGTGCTTTTAGCTCTCCTTTATAAATGAGGAACATTCAGAGAAGAGAACTGACATGTATAGTCACATAGCTATCAAATATCAGAGCCTGGATTGACCTTGGGTTCATTCCATATCCAATGCGCCTTCCAATGTGGTTGGCTGCTTCTCTTGGTTTTTTGGAATTAGCAACAGATGAAGAATGCTTCCTGTGCTTGCTTCATGAGCTAGGAAATTGTGTTCATAAGTTTGTTAATCATACGTAGCATCTTTTCCTTCAAGGTGAAATCATCCTGAAACCATTTCCAGAGTGTTATTAACTAAATTTTGAGTTCTGAGTACGCTTTCCTTTTCAGGTTCCACATCTTGCTTTATTTTCTTGCCATTTTTTTTCGGGATGAGTGTATTTGAGACTGTGTGTGTATAGCAACCAACTCAATTCCCGTCCTTGTCCTTCTCTGTTTGTATGAGACGTCAGTTACAAAGCATGTAGCATGGACTCATAGACTATCAAAGCCTGAAAGAAACCTCAGGGATCATTTAATTAAATCCCCTCTTTGTACTGAAGATGAAACTGAAGCCCAGGGATGTTGTGGGAGTTTATGTCCTTTGTTCTAGTATTCTGCATCCAAAAATCCCTTCCTATTCTGATATTTTACCTTCTGTGTTCTAAGGGTTGATATCCTAGAGTCTTTGTTCTATATCCTAAAGATCCCCCAGCTCTGACATACTGTGTGGTAAGGTTTAACAGCCCATGTTTTATATTCTAAGGGATGACAGTCTGTGTTCTAAGGACTGACATTCTATATTCTAAGGATCCTCTAGCTCTGAAATTCTATGTTTTAAAGATAGTTTAGGTTCTATGTTCTAAGGACCCTTCTTCTCTGACATTCTATGCTCTATGTTTTAAGGACTGGCATTCTATATTCTATGTTGTCAGGCCTTCAATTCTGTGTTCCAACAACCTTCTAGCTCTGACAGTCCATATTTTGTGTTCTAAGATGTGTGTTCTAAGGGATCCTCTTGTTCTAATAGACATGGGCTGTATGACATTTTCTCCACTTCCTTTTTTTTTGGCTCCTTGGTTATTGCCACCTTGATGAGGCATCCACACCTGATTATAACAAGTGGGCTGTCTTACAGATAGCTTAATGTCTGTCACAAAATTAGCTTGTCAGTGGGTTAGTCACAAAATGTTTTAGAATGAATCATGCCTTATAAATAAGATTATCATTGTTTCTCTGATGGGAACCAATGATTATGAATGTTATGGCTGTGTTTGGATACTCAGGTGATTGCCTTCTTCATAGGAACCTTCAATGAAGGAAGCACAGCCATCACCCTCCAACAGATAAATGGCTCATTCTTAGGTCAGTTCAAGTCAGGTTTACACCTGACCTTACTCAGATATTAAGGTGTAGTAGTACAGATGATACAGCTCTGTTAGAGAGTTAGATTGTTGTTGTAGGTTGTTCGTATACCCCTCAAAGTTAAGAGTGACAAAATGGAGTAGCAGAAAAAGCCTTAGATTTTCAAGAGAGAAGGTACCTGATCTCTCTGAGATGAACTTTCTTCCTCTGCAGCATTCATGGGTGACTAAAGGTTCTGTAAAATTTCTTTCAACTCCGACATTCTGTAATCCTACAGTAAGTACTGTGTTAGCTAATAGATGGGTGGAGACAATCCAGATGCAAAAAATTTTTTCACCTGTGCAAGTCACAGCTACCAAGAGAAAACCAGCTATGAGGGAATCTAATAAGGAGAATTGTAAAGTCTTGTATTTGAGTTAAAAAGTTCAACTATGTAAGAATACTATGGGCAGGTCTGGCTAGATAAATGTTAAAAAAAAAAAAAACACTGGGGGTTTTAATGACTGCAAATTTAACAAAATCAGCAACATGGTATGGTAATTAAAGATGCCAAAGCATGTTTAGGCTGCATCGAGAACATACTATGTTGTCCAGAACAAGTGAAGTGATAGTCCCTTTTCTCCTACATGCTGGCTAGACCAGTGTATTTAATTTTGGATGTAATGTTTTAGAGTAAATATTGATAAGCTAAACTATATTGAGAGGAAGTCAACTACGTTGGGACAGGTATTTGAAACCCTTTTGCAAAAGGAGTGGTTTAAGAAACTAGGAATATTTAGTCTGAAGTAGAGAAGGCATGAGGATTATATCATTACTATGTTCAGAACATTATTATATGGAACACGAAGGAGAACAAAGATTAACGGGGACAAATCATAGAAAAGCAGATTTAAGCTTCTTAAACAGAAGAACTTTGCAGCAATCAGAGCTGTCCAAATAAAGGAATAGATTGCATGGGTAGATAGTTAAGTTTTGCATTACTAGAAACCTCTAACCAGAAGCTGGGGAGAACCACCTTTTGGGTGTATTGTAGAGCACTGTTTTTCATCTACAACTTGGACTAAATTCATCTGTTTACCTGTTAGCTAGGTAGACAAAGTACAGTGTATAGAGTGCTGGGCTCGGAGTCAGGAGGACCTGAGTTCAGATCCAGCCTCAGACGCTTACTAGCTTTATGACCCCATGCAAGTCACTTAACCCTGCTTGCCTCCATTTCCTCATCTGTAAAACGGAAATAATAAAAGCACCTAGCTCCCAGGGTTATTGTGAGGATTGAACGACAAGTGCTTAGAAATGCCTGGCACATAGTAAACACTATATAATTGTTAGTTATTATCATCATCTTCACCACCACCACCATCATCATCAACTATGATGTTCTATGGAATTAGAGGAGCTGGAACCAATCAACAGATCCTCTGTTTTATAGATGTGTGACCTTGGCTAAATTGCTCCATCACTCTGAACTTCAATGGCTTTATCTGTAAAATGATAATGATGGTAACTAAACTTCACAAATAAATCTTCCTCAAACGAAAAGGATACTATTGCTCATATTGGTCTTTTAAAACCTGATTTTTGAAGGAATTTTGCAAAACCTTTGAAAGTCAAGTAAGGAATGGGATACTTCCCTGTACACGAGAGAAGGATCCTGTCCGAGGCCCTGATGGAAGGATACATGGAAATAAGTGTGCCTTCTGTTCAAAATTCTTGTGAGTATGGAAACTGTTCCTTAAAACAACTAAAAATATGGATATAGAGACAGAAGTAAACTGCTTCTAAGCTAGTGTTTCCACATTACCCTTCTATACTTTCTCAGGCTTTAAAACTTTTACCACCAATGTTCCTTACTCTGACATCCTTGCTCAGTCTTCTCCAGTCTAAACACCCCTTAGTCTATCAAGTGATTCCCATAAAACATAGTTTAGAATCCCCTCTTCTGGACACTCCAGTTGTCGGTTCTTTCTGTGCGTGAGGCATCTAAGCTCTTTCTCTCATTCTCTTTCTTTCTTTATCTTGCCTATTCCTTGATCCTTGATCCTGGCCCATGAGCCTCACAGTATTTTTGAGAGGCCATAGAAGCCTCTGTAGCCTGAAGTTTTAATACAAAAGCAGCTCTGTAGCACTCAGGGTTACAGTCCTAAGGGATAGGTATTATTATAGGATTATTGGTTCAGTTTTCTAAGGAAGGAAGTTGGGCCTCACAGAGGTCAAGTGACCCATCCAAGGTCCTCCAGAAAGCCTATGCCAGAACTAGGACTAAGATCTTGCTTTCTCGATTGAGAAATTATCGTGTCCAACCACTTCATTTTTATAGATGAGGAAACTAAGATCCAGAGAGAAAAAAAGATAGGTTACATAGAAATAAGTGGCAGATCCAAGATAAAAACCCAGGTCTTTGATAAACCCATTATCATTCTACAAGCAAAGTTTCTGAATACTACTGGGTTTGATTCTCATTTTTCTTTGGGGGACTCTGTGTTGGGTGCGATGGAAATAGGAAAGATCTGACTATGAGATTCTCCATCAAAGAAATGTTGATGATCAGAAGCAGTGGTTGACTTTAGTTTTAGACTCTCACATATGTCAGCAATAACTATTTCAAATGTGAAGCCTCTTCATTTATTTGGAATTAACCTGGCATAGAAGAACCCTGGATAAATTTAGTCAATCTGGGTTCTATCCTCTCTACAACTATTTTTTTTTGAACTTAGGTACACTTTTCCTTCTCTGGACTTCATTTTCCTTGTTAGTAAAATGAATGAGTTGAATGAGATGATCCCTAACCTCTTTTAAAGATTCTCTAAATTGAATGCACATTTTGGAAGGCATATAGAAGCAGATTTGGGTTCAGCATAAGCAAGAACTTTGCAACAATTGGAACTGTCCAAAAATGAAATAAACTTCCCTATTTTGAGCACAGACTGGAGAGAGATTCTGTAATGTGATTTCTGCTCACATACAGACTAGAATTCAGGGGTAGGGAACCTGCAGCCTCCACGTCACATGTGGCCATCTAGGTGCTCAAGTGTGGCCCTTTGACCAGATCCAAACTGAATAGAACAAATCCCCTTAATAAAATAATATGTTGGGCAGCTAGCTGGTGCAGTGAATAGAGCACTGGCACTGAAGTCAAGAGGACCTGAGTTCAAATCTGGCCTCAGACACTTAACACTTACTAGCTGTATGACATTGGACAAGCCACTTAACCCCAACTGCCCTGCCTTCCCCCCTCCAAAAAGGCAAAATTTTTTTTTCTGTAAAACTTGGACTTTCCTCTTCCTTTTAGCTGTTAGCATCATCTCTCCTTCCCTAACCTTGTAATCTCATGATCTTTTGTAATCTATTGACGTTATACTCTATTGACCTTATACTTTTTTTATACATGCATTTTGCATATACTTATATATGGAGAGGCTGTCTTCTTGAGGGGGACCTAGAACACAGTAGGCACTTAGTAAATTCTATCTGATCTTTGATTCAGTGTATTACATTAGCTTTGGTAACTCAATTTTGTCCTTTCTGCAGCAAAAAACAATATGAGGAAGAAAAAAAGAAAACAGAAGAAGCTCTTAGAAAGTCTGAAGAGAAGCCAAAATTTAAAAGAGAAATTGAGGTGAGGTCGAAATTATATACGGGTTATTATTGTAATTTTTAAAAATGAATTTTCAAAAGGGAGTATTTTATTTTTTAAGGGTAAGGAGCCCTGGACTATCAGTGGATCAGAAGTTTAGACCTGGTTCTGCTGTCTTACTGCCTGACCTTAGTTTAAACCCTGTCTCTTCTTTACTCTGTGTGACTTTGACCCTCTGGGCCTCAGGTTCTTTCTATGTCAAAAGCTAGAAGAGGACTAGCTTGCATCTGAGGTATTTTTCAGCCTCAATTCTGTGATCCCATGACTTAGGTGACCTTCAGCATGTCTCTTCCCTTTTCTGGGCCTCAGTTACTGCATCATTTAAATAATGTATAATAATTCCTTCCCTCCCTACCTTCCAGGGAAGTAGAAATTGAATGTACAAGTAATTTGTAACTCTAAAGCAACTAAAAATGCTATCTCAATTCAGAGTATTATATTCATTGTCAAGATTGCTAGTAATGTCTGTGTGAACATTGTTCTTAAAATTGTAGTATTGATCATCTAATAATAATAATAAAGGTGATATTTCTAAAAATGCTTTCTAGCTTAGTAATAAAAATACTACTACTGAGAGCTAAAATGTATGTAGTGCTTACTCTCTGCCTGGGAGTGTGCTACGTACTTTATAATTATTATATCATTTGAGACTCGCAACAACCTTGAGAAGTAGGGGCTATTATTATCCCCATTTTGCAGATGAGGAAACTGAGGCAAACAGAGGTTAAGAGACTTGCCCAGGGTCACACAGATAGTAAATATTTGAGGCTGGGTATCAGCTCAGGTCTTGCTGACTCCAGGCCCAGAGTTATCCTTTGTAATTCTTTTACCAATGCTGTGCTGGTAGGCATTCCAAACATTGCTTACAGAGAAGGAAAGTAAGACTCTCAGAAAGGGGAAGTGACTTGCCCAGGGTCACATGGTTAAGTGGCACACTCTGGACTTAAGTGCCCAGGCCTCATGTCTTTCAGTCTATGACTTTTTCCACTGCACACAAACATAGGTAATAATTTATTTAAATTTATTTATTTATCCATCTATCCAACCATTTATTAACCATTCATCCATTTATCTATTTATTCATCTGTCTATATATGTTTGTTTCTTCCTTTGTTTGTTTACGGTAATATTCCAATACTTTAAATAGAAAGAAACCAAATAGATTTTGTCAGACATAGAAGAGCATTTTTATCTTTTCTTCCTATTTTCCTGATGAGTCCTTCAGTCCCAATCCATTCAACAATCATTTCTTAAGCACATACTCTTTGTAGGGCCTTATGTTGGGCAGCTGGGGGTGCTATAAGTTTATGGATAAGAATCTCTGTCTTAACGGAGGTTACAGTCTATTGGTGATCTAAGATGTCAATATGGGTTGTTGTAATCTACAATAATTCATGATAAATGTGTTAGAGAGATGAGAAGAAAGTACTGCAGAGGAAGGGGCTTGCTGACTACAGAAATTGGGGAGGTCTTCTTGAATGAGGGAGAATTTAATTTGAGCTTTCAGGGATGCCTAGGGAGAAAAACATCAGTTAAAGAGGCAGAGTAAGGCCCTCCAGAACTAGGGAATAATGTGAGCAATGATACAGAGGCAGAATATTTCAGGGTACGTAGGCATAAGAAATGCTGCCGACTTTGGCTGCAGCACAGAGTGTGGGGTAATAACATAAAGTTGTATAATAGGATAACATTAGATTGTGGAGGGCCTTGAATACCAAGTACAGAACTTGAAACTTTACTTGGGAAGCAATAGAGAGCCACTGAAGATTTTCTTTTAGTAGAGATGTTATCAGTGCCTCAGGGGGGAAGGAAGAGAGCATGGCAAAACTTGAGGAAAACCCTGATGTTCCTTAATTAGTCTTGCCTCCAATGGTAAGTGCATTCAAGATGCATGCTTTATATCTCATGCATATAAAGAATGAATAGCCAGGTATAAAGAATGAAAGCCAGGTATCTGTCTTCCTTCTGCAGGCACTATGCAGTGAATTCCGGGACCACATGAGCAATGGCAGACTCTTTTGCACCAGGGAGAATGACCCTATCCAAGGCTTCGATGGGAAGCATTATGGGAACAAGTGCTCCATGTGCAAAGCCTTCTTGTGAGTATGAAGAGGGGCAGCAGGAGCTGTGCTTCAGACTCTCTGGGAAGAGTCCCTTTGGATAAGACAAGCCCTTATTCCCATTCTATGATTTCTCATTTCCTAACAGCATTCTTTGCCTGGAAAAGCAAATCCTTCTCAGGATTGATTTATTTTCTTTGTAAGCACATATTGGGATCTGAAACTGACCGAAGTGATTTTGTTCTGTTGCAGAATAGGACTCTGGACTAATGTTCAGAGAATCTTAGAAACTTAGACTCTCAGAACTTTTATCTTTTCTTTCAATTTGCATTGATAGCTTTTGGTTTTAAGTCATTCTCTTTGCCATGTATAGACTCCCTTCCTTCTTACCTATTAGTCCTTGTCACTAAGAATAAAAAGTAGAAAGGGCAAGAGCAGTTTCATAAAACCAACAATTAACTGAGGCTGCCAGTATGTGCAGTATTCTAGAACCATAGCCTCCCACCCCTGCAAAGAAGGGAGGGAAGTACATTTTCTAGACTCTAGGACCAACAAAATTACAATAGCATTCAAGGCTTTTTCATTTTTCTTTTGTTGTTCTTTCCATTTGTGTTATTGCCATAATTGAGTGTAGTTCTCTTGGTTCTGTTCCCTTCATTTTGGATTGGTTCACACCAGCCTCATCATGCTCCTCAGATCCATAGCATTACTAGAGAACACCTCCTCAACCTCCCTCACCTCTGCTGCCACTCAATACACACTCATGTTGCATTTTGGACTGTAAGCCTCTTTTTCTTTCTGTCTAATGAGGACTCAGAATTGTACTAACTGAAGTATGATGTCTATTCACACTTTGCCATCATAGACCCAGATATTCCCGTTAGAATGATTGTCTCTAGACTCATATTTCTCAGTCACTGCAACAGCTACACGCAGGACTTGTGCACCTGCATCTAGAGGCATCCTATTCTGTCCTCACTCCCATGTTCCCATAGCATGAGACTCAAAACCAAATCCTGGGGGATCACCCACTGACAGAAAGCAGACTAACCACTGTCTCCAATGTTTGGCCTGAGTCCATTCAAACACATCCCACCCTAACCCTCTGGTGTATTGAGTGAGTGAATGCTCCCTGAGACTTGCCCAGGGGACCACACCTAGATGTACTCACACAGAAACATGAATGAATACACATTTTGTATTTGATTTCACAAGCCATGTGACACCTCAAAATTCATATCAAAGATGCATACATATTTGAGGTCCACACACTTGGGAAATTCTTCAGATTCACAGTTATAAAGCTAGAGACACTCTTCAAAACCTTCCTGGAAGTTGTTTCCAGACCTGCCTTAACCACTTGGACCCCAATTTCTAAGATCAGGGAAAGATCCTGATGCTTCTCCTATAATCCTGGGGGATGGAGGAGTTGAAGGGGTTGATTTCACTTAATAAGCAGGTGGGAGGCTATTTTGCTTGTCCCATAGTTGTCAAGCCTCAACTTTCAGTACTTTAGGATCTCAGTAAGACAAAATCTTAAAAACAGATTCCTAGAACAGAAGACTTGGAACCAAATCTTTATCTTTCAGGACCTTATAATCTCAGACCCTTTAGATTCCCAGACCTTTAGAACCTTGACCTTCTTAGATTCTTAGAAACACAGAACTTGAAATACTTACACTTTTAAATATTTAGAAAATTCACCCTTAGATTCTCAGAATTTTAGAGCTTCTAAACCTCAAAGTCTAACAGGCAAAAATGACCTTAGAAATGACCTAGCCCAACGTTGAACCAGGGAGAAAATTGCCTATGCACCATTCTTGACTGGGAGTCATTCGCTACCTGATTAAATGCCTACGAGGTTGGGAAACTGAGGACTAGAAATGTAAGTCTTTTAACAGAGTTCATTGCAAGCTAGCATTTATATAGTGCTCTAAGTTTTCCAAAGCACTTCAAATTTGTTAACTCATTGGATCCTCACAATAACTCTGTGAGGTAGGTGCTATTATTATTATCCCTATTTCACAGATGAAGAAACTAGTACATGAATATCAAGTGACTTACTTCCTTAAAGTCATACAACCAGTAACTGTCTGACATGGGATTTACACTCAGGTCTTCCTGATCCCAAGTTCTGCACTCTTATTCACTTTGCCACTCAGTAGGGACAAATTTTGGCTTCCTATAACTTTTCCCCATTGCTCTTATTTCTACCCTCTGGGGACAAGTTGGTTCTTTTTAGATTCTAGATGACTATTCTTGGAGCGATGACTTATGGAGAAAGATTGTGACACCATAGTGTCTTATTAGAGATCTCATCGCTGAAAGGTCCTGCTGGTGATTCCCGCTGAGGGATGAGGGTTCACAAGCAATGTTGAAGAGGGAGGGGAAAAAATGTTATTTTCATGTTTACTTAATAGAATTCTCTTTCTCTCTCTCCCTTGCAGCCAAATGGAAGCTGAAGAAAGGAAAAGAAATGAAGAAAATTTAGGGAGAGAATCAGCAAACACTACCTCGTTTGTGGTAAGTGACAACAAGCCACACAGTTAGACCTTCCTGGGTTGTGACTCACATGGTGTTCTTGCGGACCAAAGTGTGATGCACCTTGAGATCAGGGATGAGCATTAACATTGGTGAAATATATATGTGTACATATAGCCATAATGTCATAGGATTTGGAGCCAGAATGGACCTTGGTAATCATCTAATTTAAACCTCTCACTTTAGAGATGAGGAAATAGAGGCTTAGACAGAAAAAGGGACCTACTCAAGCTCACACAAGTGATTCATACAAAAGTCACGCAAGTGTCACACTAGACAAGATTTAAATTCAAGCCCTTTAATTCCGGATTCATGAAGCCTTTCCATAACACCTTGTTATCCCTTTGAGAATTAGGCAAACCTGATCACACACCCTGCATTCCAGCTAGACCAGAATATGGGGTACTGCTCCCCAAACCTGTCCTAAGGCCTCCAACCTTCCAGGATTTCCTCTGCTTGTCACTAGCTCCAGAGGCCTTATGTATGTATGCTCCTTAAAACTCTGCTCTAATACCACCTCTGCTGTGAAGTCTTTCCAAGTCCTAGCCCCAGATAGAAGATCCTTCCTTCCTCTGAAATAACATTCATTTCCAGAATTACCACAGAAAAAATTGTAGACCAGAAGATCTGAGCCTTAAAGATTTAGTTACAATGGAGGAAACTGAGCTCCAGAGGGGTGTGGCTTGCACAGTCAGAAAAACAATCAATTATAATAGTTGACATTTTTTTTTAACATTTCAAAATTTATAATGAATTTTTTCACAACAACCTTGGGAAGTAGATACTGCAAGCACTACCATCCTCCATTTACAGCTGAGGAAATTGAATCTCAAAAAAATAAAGTGATTTGCCCAAGGTCATTTATATAGTAATTGGCAGAGCTAGGATGAAGGCAGAAGAGGGACCAGAACCAATTTAAAACTCTTTTAATTACATCATGCTACCCTCCTCCTATCCATTTTTTATACTTAATAGTGCTAAAAACTTCACAATAATAAGCATACAAGTTAAATGGACCCTTGAAAAAATTAATTTGACTAATGAGAGAGACACAGTTTAGGTCTAACTAGGCTTGAGGGAATCTTGGAGATAATTCTCTAAGTTAGGGTCAACAGGTCTCCCTACTCAGAGGAACCTTATTCTTTTAGCCTTTCATCAAGTTAAAAAGAATAGAGGGGGAGTGCACAGGTAGAAAAATTAATAAACAAACAAGCAAACAAAAATATGTGAACCTTCTTCTCTTCCTGTGGTAGGAGCTGTGTAGTCCATACCGCAACTACATGAGGAACGGACGAATGGCCTGCACCAGAGAGAATGACCCTATTCTGGGACCAGACGGCAAAATGCATGGCAACACCTGCTCTATGTGCCAAGTCTTCTTGTGAGTAGAGTGAGGGCACTGAATTTGGTGATCGCTAAGGTCTCTTCCAGACCTAATATTCTATGTTCTGTGTTCTAAGGTCCATTCCACTTCTGACATTCTCTGTTCTAAGTTCTAAGACGTCTTCAGTCCTGACTTTTTATGTCTTAAGGTTCTTTGTAGCTCAGACATTCCTTATTTTATGTCCTTTGCAATCCTGATATTCTGGCTTTAAGAACCTTTGCAATTTTGACATGATCTTGTATGTTCTAAGGTCCCTTCTGTGATTTGTATTCTAAGTCTTTTCCAGTCCTTACAGGTTAGGATCCCTTTTACCTTGAACTTTCCACGTTATGTTCTAGCTTTTTATATTGTGAGGTCCCTTCCAGGATTAGAATTCAAAGATGTCTTCCAGCTCTGGCATTTAATGTTCTATGTTCTAAGGTCCCTTCTAACTCTGACATTTTGCTATTTTAAAGTCTAATAATAACAATCTTTGAATCTATGAGGAAGATGTTTGTTTGGGGCCGTAGGAACTACTAAGACACAGACATGGCTTGGAGAAAAGTTGCTTTGGGGGGGGGGGACTTATCTGGCAAATGGGTCTGCATATTCTCTCTCATCTCCTCAATGCCTTTGATAACGGTTGTCTGCCTTTTTGGATGAGAAAATTCTTGACTGTGATGGCTGAACAGTCCTGAGTTGGGAACCTATGAAAGGGGCAGAGTTGTATGAGTGGGAGTGTGCCAGTGGACTGGCTATCAGCAGTGAATGTTCAGTCTACAGGATCAGGATAACAAAAGCACTTTGAAACAGCCATGGTAGAGTCAAAAGGGCACTCTCTTGTCATGGAGTCAAAGACCTGACTTTGAGTTTCAGCTTTCCAGCTCATTCATTGTGTGGTGACAGACCAATCTTTTAAGCTCTTGAAATTCCTATTTCTTTATCTGTCAAACGGGCACAATAATATTTGAGAGGAAAGTGCTTTGTAAACCTTAAGTTGCTATACAGATGAAAGCTGATAATAAAAACACAACTGTTAATTAGGTCATTCAAAGATTTATCCCACCTTACAGATATAGAAAATGATGTTAAGGGAAAGTGACTTCTGTAAGATCATATAGCCAGGGTTTGTTTCCAAGTTTTAAAAATGAACATTTAACATGGTTTCCATCAAAACTGGTTGCTTGTGAAGCATGGTCCTAAGGGAATATGGACTCTGTACTTGAACTGATTTCTCCATCTCTCTCTTCTTCTCTCTCTCTTTTTATCTCTCTCTGTGCATTTCTGCGTCTCTTTCTGCAGCCAACAAGAAGAAAAAGAAAAGGCAGCTGCGGAGGCCAGTGCAATAACAAAGAGAGAAGCTGACAAGGTAGTTACACCAACAATGCTGATAGTAGGATGATGAGGAAAGGTGGGTGGCATGAGGTTTTGGAACTGGTGTGCAAATAACTGAAAGCGGAGGAGAGGGGTAACAGGAGGAAAAGTTAGTTTCTGAAGAGGAAAAACACCCCATCTTCTGAGAGGACAGGCTTGGATTTCCTTTTTTAGCCTAAGGGATTTATCCTATTTGGTTGAAGTCTGCTCCATGATATGAACCTTAGTCCATAATAATCAACCAAGGCATTTCAGCACCATGATCCCTGTGGTATAACAGAAAGGTTTTATAACTGAAGTCAGAAGATGTAGGTTTGATTGCCGACTCTGTCATTCATATTCACTTTGTCTCTCTGGGACTCTATTTTTTCCCCTTTTCTACAATGAGGGAATTGGATTAGATAGTTTCTATGTTATTCTGTGATTCTGGGGTAGGGCCTAGGCAGAGATAGGTCAGATGATCACGGTCTAGAACTAAAAGGGACCTCAGATGCCAATTAATTGAACCCCACTTATTTGCCTGATGAGGAAAATGAGGTCCTGACAGGCTAGGGGACTAGCTTGTCATATAGGTTCAAAGTCATACAGATAGCAAATATTAGAGGCAGAATTTGAACACAGGTCCTCTGACTCCATACAGTTCACCACACTGTTGTCCTCTACCCTCCCTTTTCTGGGAGTTTGTAGGTATTTGTCCTAAGGACCAACCAGGGAAGCTTTTTCCAAATGCTCAAAAGGTAAAGGTAGTCTGGGATAATGGAAAAAACACTGGTTCTAGAGTCAGAAGCCTTGGATTTGAGTTATGTCCTGGATTACTTTGGGCACACCAGTTAATAATTATGTGCTTCTGGTTTGTCAGCTGAAGGAGTGGACTAGATGATCTCAAAGCGTCCTTCCAGCTCTACTTTCTGTTAAGCATATGAGGCCAAACTGAAGGGCAGAGTATCTGAGAAAGAGAAGAACGTTGTTTGGGAAGGGGAGGAAGAGGGAACCAGGAAAAACCTTTACCCCAGCAGCATTCTCTTGGTTTTCACAGGATCTATGCAGTGAATTCCGAAACCAAGTGAGGGATGGGAAGCTCATCTGCACTCGGGAGAATTCTCCTGTCCAAGGCCCTGATGGCAAAATGCATGGCAACAAGTGTTCCATGTGTGCCAGCATCTTGTGAGTATTTATGTGACATTTCCTGCACTCCCCCTGAGCAAAGGGCATGACAGAAAATTCAGAACCCTAGACTGGTGCTTGGTGGATCTAGAAGACCTTGAGTAGTAAAAGAGGAATCAAGAGTCAGGGGATCTGGGTTGGATGTCTTGCTCTGTCATTAACAGACCCTGTGACCTTGTTTCTTCACCTATGCAATGAATGATGGGTGGATCAACTGATCTTTAATGTTTCTTCCAGTTCTGACATTCTGTGCTCTGTAGCCTAAGGCTCCCTCCAGCTTTGACATTCTATGTTCTGCAAAAAAAAAATAGTAAAGCTTTCAATGATATAGTTTTTATCTACTCTACATTTCCCAATATATCACTTTTATTTCCTCTCCCAGAGAGCCATTCCATATAATGAAAAGTAAAAAAGTGGGGAATTATTATTATTATTATTTTTAACAAAGTGAACCGACATGTCTTATGAGCAGTGTTCTAAGGCTCCTTCTTTCTCCATGTTCTATGTCCTGAGGCTCTGTCCAGCAGTGATATTCTTTATTCTAAGGCTCCTTTTGGTTTCTGACTTTTTAACTCATTACAGTGGTTAGGACACAACAATATAGATTCATTAATGACAAACCCTCCAAATGCAACCTGAAAATGAGCTCCAATTGAATAATCTAAATGAAGAGCATAACCTTTAAAATGAAAATGCCTTCAAATGAGGTCTGTTTTCTGTTAACCTTTACAAACTGGTGCAGCAAATATTTGTTTTTCATAGTTATAAAACCATAACCAAAAAAGCAAGCGACAAGTCTAAAAATGTAAGCATGATTTGAAGTCGGTTTAGGGAAACTTTTTCCGCCAAAGGCTATTGATCCACAGAATAAAGTGGAAAAGAAAGAAAGACAAATGACAATCAAGGGCCACATACGAGGAAAAGAAGATTTAATTAAATTTTAAAATTTATTTAAAGAAAAAAGATAGTGGTGGCTAGATGGTGCAGTGACTAGAGCACCGGCCCTGGAGTCAGGAGGACCTGAGTTCAAATCCGGCCTCAGACACTTAACACTTACTAGCCATGTGACCTTGGGCAAGTCACTTAACTCTTCTTAACAAAAGAAGACTTAACAAAAGTCTTCTACTTTTGTATGACTGTTGGGAATCCTTTCTGAGACTCAGTTTCTTCATCTGTACAATGGAGATAATAATATTTCTACTTCCTGCCTCATGAGATTGTTATGAGGAGTGTACTTTATAAACTTTCAAGTGCTATAGAGATAGGAATATTATATTATATTATAACAAAATGTTGTTTTGATTTTTGTTTTGTCATTGTTATTCCCCCATGACCAGGAGCTGTGTGTGTGTGTGTGTGTGTGTGTGTGTGTGTGTGTGTGTATACGACATATATTGGAAAGGTCAAAGGAAAGAGAAGTCAAGGGAAGTGAAGTCTAGGCAAGAGGATGAGAGTAGAAAAGGGAGGAAACAGAATAAGAAAGGGAGAGAAAGTAAAAAGAGAGGGGAAAAAGGAGGCTGAGTATGCAGGAGAGAAACGGGCAGCATCTCTTCTTGGGACAGCATCATTTTCACTTTTAACTAGTGACCGTGGGCTATGCCTGAATACGGAATAGATCAAATTTTATAACACTTTAAAGCTAGTAAAGCGTTTTCCTCACAATGCCCAGTCAGATAAGTTTTAAAAATAAGATCAACTTCTATTTCTATAAGGTTTTTAGGCCTTTCCTCCCAGAAACCTTGAAGGGCAGGTAGTATGAATGTAATATACATTTTTAATAGAAGAAACTGAGGTTCAGAGAGGACAAGTGCCTGGTCCAACATCACAAAGCATGTATCAGAACTAGGACTCAGAGTCTGATTCCATCAGGACCGTTCCTCCAATGGTAGATTGTTTTCCAATTAATTTCAATAAATTAGCATAAAATGTGAATGAGCCGATTAAATACTCCTCATAGCTCTTAAAGTGTTTATCTTCAATCCTCTAGAGACTGTTTAGATGGAGGAAATTATTCTCTTGCCTGCAGCTATTTTACAGTATTACTCCTGGGAGATGAAATCTTGCCAAAGACTCAATCAGCCTGAAATCAATCAGGCAATCAACACATTTTTATGAAGCACTTAGTATGTTCCAGACCCATTGTGGAATCAAGGCAAACCAGCTTCTGCCCTCAAGGAGCTTACATTTTAAAGAGAAAAGAGATTGTTTACTCTGACTTCAGTAACCAGTAGTTTGGGGAATGCTCTACCCCAGTCTCTCTAAGACAAAGTGACTTTTAATTCAGCCTCTGGCTTTCTCTCCTACATGCAGCAAACTAGAAGAAGAGGAAAAGAAAAACAGAGAAGAGAAGAAAAAAGTGGAGGCAGAAAACAAAGTTAAGAGAGAAACAGTGCAGGTAATTCCTTTCACACCCATTATCCCTTCAGTGCCTCCTCAAATTGACTTTTTTGGAGAACTAACATCTGAACCTTAGGGCTTCTTCCTCCCACTCTGGAATCCATCAAGAGAGTGAATGCCCACACCTAAGGAATATGAAGTTTTGAAATAATATTTCATTACAGTGGTGGTAGAAAATTATACAGGCCTTCCAAAAACACGAAATTAACTGGCAGAACTGCCTCAGAGGGCTCAGCTGCCTAGCCACTTAGGTCTTCTTGAAAATGGAAACTAGTTTCAAATACTCCACCCTTGCCAGCTCTGTGGGGGTTGTTGGGGGGGCCTGGGATTAGAAGGGAGTGTCTAAAGTAGAATTCTCACTTTTGGGTTCTAGGGCAGTAGCTCGTTATAGTGGAATGAGAATTAATCTTGGAGTCAAGAATATGGCTTGCAATCCAAGGTCTTCTACTTTTGTATGACTGTTGGGAATCCTTTCTGAGACTCAGTTTCTTCATCTGTATAATGGAGATAGTAATACTTCTACTTCCTGCCTCATGAGATTGTTATGAGGAGCGCACTCTTTAAACTTTCATGTGCCACAGAGATATGAATATTATAAGTATTATTGTTGTTGTTTTGATTGTCATTTTTATTCCCCCATGACCAGGAGCTGTGCAGTGAATACAGAAACTACATAAGGGACGGCCACCTTGCCTGCACACGAGAGAATGACCCCATCCTGGGCCTGGATGGCAAAATGCATGGCAATACATGCTCCATGTGTGAAGCCTTTTTGTGAGTATGGACTGAGTTATTAATAGAACTGGAAAAAAAAAAGACGGATTAGCTTCTAGGGTTTGGGTGAGGTGGGGTTTCCTAGAGTTGCTTACACTCAATCTCTTCAGTTCTCTTGATACCTAGGCTAAAAGTAAAGACAATATCCTCCATTGAGAGAATCTGGGACTATAATAATCCATTTCTGACTCAGGCACCCAGCACTCCTGAGTTACAGATCTGAGTGGTATTCAGGGATGGCTCCTAGAATTTCAGAAGAACTTTAGATATCAACCAGGCCAACCTTCATTATTTTATAGCCAATGAAACCAAGTCCCAGAGTGCTTAAATGGTTTGTTCGTTTGAACTCAGATGTCCTGATACTAGAACCAGAGATTTCTCTGTTGCACTATGCTGACCCTAAGTATTAGCAATACCGAAGCATTAGCCTTCTGCAATCTATAGGATTTAAGGCAGAGAGAATCTCTATAGTCTTGATTTTTGTCTTGCCACTGCACCCTGATGGCTCCAGAGGAGAAAGTGAGACTGGTGACTTTGCACAGTCCATTCTCACTTAAGTCCAATTCACTTGCAAGTCATGGCATTATCTTCCTGATCAGTTCTCTTTGAGAAAAGGACAAGCAACAACATTAGGAATTAAGATAGCACCAAAAATTGTTGGATTACTTGCAGGAGGGAAATTTTGGTGATCATCTGCTTTTCCCCAGTTTCTTGCTTTCATTTCAGATAGATATTCAATCCTGTTTTTTTTTCTTCCTCCAGCCAACAAGAAGCCAAAGAAAAAGCAGCCACAGAGGCAAAAGTAAAGGCAAAGAGAGAAGCAGACAAGGTAGTTATCAAAGCAATGTGGGTATAGAATGAAAGTTCTTGCTTTGATGATCTCCCACATGTGTTTTCCCATGGGGAAGTTTCTGTTCTCAGGGAAACTAGATAGATTTGGAGGCTGATCAAGCTCTGAAAGAACAGGTGGAAGCAGGAGAGAGACTGGGGAGGCAGAGGAACTTAGAGAATGACAACCTTCCCTTGGTTTTCCCAGGCTTTGTGCAGTGAATTTCAGGCCCAAGTGAGGAATGGGAACCTCGTCTGCACCAGGGAAAATGATCCTGTCCAAGGTCCTGATGGCAAAATTCATGGCAACAAGTGTTCCATGTGTGCCAGCATCTTGTAAGTATATGTGCTTGGATCCTAATAAATATGTGAGGAGCACTTTGGTGGGGATGCTACAGAGGGAGGGCATTCCTTTTTAGAAAGACATTGGATTGACTTTTGACCGTGCTTCCAATTTCTTGATTCCAGAGTTCTAAATGATTTGCTCAGGGTCACAAAGCAAGTTGGGGGCAGGGAGGGGAGAATAGGGGAGAAGAGGGTCTTGGTGATCAGTGAGAGATATGGGAAAAAATAACAACAATAAATAAGTTGCACATAGTGAAGAGAGGGGAAGATATAGGAGGAGTAAAAATACGGAACAATTTGTTATTATTTTTAAGTTCTCTCTGATGCATGAACACAAATACATGCTTAAAAATCCTGAATGGATAGAAATTCATGACTTTTTATTCTTCTCTTTCTTATTGTTCATGTCTCAAGAAGTTTGTGGTGTTAAGTGTTGAATTCATAATATATATGTACATATATGCATAATGTGCATGTGTATATATGTGTGTATATGTATATAGATACACATACATACATATAGTGAATTGGTATGCAAAAGAGAACATGGATCTAGGATTCATGACGCTTGACTCTAGGTCTGTGGAATCCAAGGTTATGATTTCATAAGAATTAGAAAATCTATAAATAATCAAATGTTTACTGTTTCTTTTAGATCATTGATGGAGGTACACATACACACACACACACACACTATTAAGGACTATTGACTCATGGAGAAAATAATTTAAAATACATCAAGGTAACATGAAGTAAAAAACAACTGAATTTAGTGATTTAAAAATGTTTTCACCTAAAGACATGGAAAACACCCAAATCACTTGCTTTTTACATTAAAATAAAAATTTCATATTATATATAATATACATGTATATATGTATGTGTGTGTACTTATTTATCTTTTATCTTATCCAGCTTAGGAGAAGAGGAATCTATAGAAGTTTGGGGTTAAAGAGACAGAGTAGAAAAAATAGGAAAAGAAAGAATTAGGGGAAAAGAACCATTTGTTGTTATTCAGTCATGTCTGACTCTTCGTGACACTTTCTGGGGTTTTCTTGGCAAAGATACTGTTTGCCATTTCCTTCTCCAGCTCATTTTACAGATGAATAAACTGAGACTAACAGGGTTCAGTTACTTGCTCTGGGTCACGTAGCTAGTAAATGTCTGACACTGGAATTGAACTTAGGTCCTCTTGACTGCAGGGTAGGCACTCTATCCACTGAGCCGCTTTTGACTCTAGTGTCACCTTAGAATCAAATAAATGAACATGTATTAAATAACTTCCTCATATAAGATGTTATGCCAGGCCCCAGAAATAAAAAGATAGTAGTGACATAATTTCAGGATTGGAAGGAACCTCTGAAGCTATTCAATCTAATCTATACCTCTACAAAATTCTCACAACATCCTCCAGTGGTTCCTTAACCACTTTTCCCTTGAAAAGACATAGTGAGGGGGAAGCCCCCAATATCTTGATTACACCATTATACTTTTAGAAGGCTCTTTGGGAAAAAATGTTTTCAAGTACCGATGTAGAAGCCATTGCATTGTGAGACCTCAAACTATATTATAAAATAATAATTATCACAACTATTTGGTACTAATTTTTTTTAAAATACCAGAAGAGAATATTCAATAAATAATCATAACAGGGATCAAAAAGAGATGGGAAGGGAAAATGAAAGACAGGAAAGAGTTATATTAGTTATATAATAAATTATATATATATTATACAATTAGTTACATAACATGAGGTTGTGAAGCAAGAAAAGAAATTAGAGAAGGGGGAAAGGGAAGAAAGAAAGAAGGAAGGAATAAAAAGAAAGAGAAGAATATAAGAAGGGAAAGAAGGCAAGAACATTGAGGGCCAGGGAATAGAAGAACAGAGAGCAGGCAAACAGGGAGAGAGGGAAGGAGAGCCATAGTGTGTTTTTGGATAAATGGATTAGTAGCTCCTAAGACACCTCACTGTTCACTTCAGATAATCTCACTGTTCATCAAACATTGAACTAGTTGATTAACAAACTGCTGCTCATGGCTCATCAGGTGCTCTAGTTCTCACACCTCCAGGGTTTATGAGAAAAGGCTAGAAGGAAACTGTTGTCTAGACTGTAGCAATCGTGGCTGGATCAGTGTTACCCTTTTGTCTTGATATAATCAGAACTAAGCTACATCTGGCCTTGGGCAAGAGATCGTTGGAAAGAAGAGATTCCCTGGGACGATGGTGGACTGGGATTTAGTTTCTCCCTTTCTCTCCTATGTGCAGCAAACTGGAAGAAGAAGAGAAGAAAAAAGCAGATACAGAAAAAAGGGTTAAGAGAGAAGCAATTCAGGTAACTATTTTCATAACCTACCCTTCTTTCAATACCTGCTGGGGTCTTTGGGAACCTCCCATAAGGAAGAGCCACCACCTGTGCACAGGTAACCTCTTCTACTAACTGCATCTCACCTGTGCCACTGATGCCTATGGATCTTAGAAAGGTCAAGCCTTGCTCTTGCAAATGAAAGGAAGTTTAGTATAGTAGAACGTTGGATGGGTAGTTAGAACACTGGCTTCATATCTTAGTTCCGCTACTTACTAAACTAAGTGAACTTGAGTAAGCCCCTTTCTCTCAACCTTATTTCTTCATCTGTAAAAGGAGGGAGTTTGGCTAGATCACCTTTGAATTCTGTTCTGGCTCTAAATCCTATTAAACAGATCTTTCAAATACACATGCATACAAACATTTTTTTTCCTTGTTAAGGGAATATACTTTTAGCTTTGTTATTAATTAGTTCGTCGGAATTAGAACTTGAAAGGATTTTAGATGCTGTATTATCTATTTCTGTCATTTTACTCATGTGGAATCTCAGCCAGAAAGGTTGTGATTTTTCTAAAGGTCATTCAGGCAGTGAGAAGCAGAAACAGGATTTGAACCTAAGCCATCCAGTTCCAAATCTAA
>CM053581.1:285324987-285351989 GCA_028627135.1 Pseudochirops cupreus
TCTATCTATCTATCTATCTATCTATCTATCTATCTATCTATCTATGTGTGTATGTATAAATATATACATATATACTGTGAGTTGGTATGCAAAGGAGAGCATGAATCCAGGATCCAAGGTTGTGATTTCATCAGAATTAGAAAATCTATAAATAACCAAGTGTTTGCTATTCCTTTTAGATCATGGATAGAGGTGTACACACACACACACACACACACGGACATTATTATTATTATTATTATTTAAGGACTATTGACTCATGCACAGGAGTGTTGTGATGATCAAATGAAATTAATGATATGAAAGTAATATATAACCACAGCGTGCTATATAATTGTAAATGAAGAAGACAACTACAATAAAAACAATAATTATCCTTACTAATAATGACTTTAATATCTCAAAAGACCTATGACTTTTTCAGGGTTGGGATTACTTTCACTGAAACAAATCATAACCTTTCCTTGCCTTAGTAAAGTTTGCATGAGTTTTTGGTAAGTTAAAAAATCTTTCTCCCTCTGGTGGCCAGCTAGCTTATGGTGATGAGGATTATAGATAGAATCTCGCTAGGTTGGTTCTCAGACAACATTTTGTGGGGTCCGTATTTAAGCCTTCCTACCTTGAGAGGATCTATTAGAGCTTGTCTTCTTTTGGTATGGTCTTTGGTAACCTATTGACCCCTCCATCTTCACATGTGACATTCACTGGAGGAGGATGTCATGAATTGGTGGATGGAATGATGCTACTGCTGCTGAGAAACCCAGAGAACTCTTTATAAATGCTGGAGGTGGTATTATTAGTCATGCATTAAACTAATCAAATATTAATTTTTTTTTTTTGCTTTTTGGAGGGGAGAAGGCAGGGCAATTGGGGTTAAGTGACTTGCCAAAGATCACACGGCTAGTAAGCGTTAAATGTCTGAGGCCGGATTTGAACTCAGGTCCTTCTGACTCCAGGGCCTGTGCTCTATTTACTGCACCACCTAACCACCCCAATAATCAAATATAAATAATTCTCTATGTCAACTGTATTAAGGAAAATTGTTTATCCCATCTTATGGCCCAGTGTATGAACCATGGCAACACCAAAGTTCTCTGTCACACGGCTGATGATAACAATGAACTCTTATATGGAACTTTATATTCACATAATCCTTTGTATCCATTTTCTCACTGGATTGTCTCAGCTCTGGTAGGGAGTTGGAAAGTTGCCACCTGGAAAGGTGTCAAAGCAGAATAGGAATTATTATTATATCTCTTCTGTACATAAGGAAACCAAGGCCCAAGGCTTACCTATGGATAATAGCATTTATGCACTTAGAATTGGAAAGATTTAGATATCATCCATATTGATCTCCTCACTGTACAGGGCTTAGTGGCTTCAGCCGAGATCCCATGGGTATGATGTGGCAGAGCCTGGACAACCTACATCTTCTCTTTTGTTAGAGTTGGAGAACTGCATAGGGCTTGCTGGAGAGAATTGCTGAGGGCTCACCAGAGTTGGAGAATTGATTGGAATCTCACAGTGTATTGGACATAGATCATTCACCTAGGGGTTTATACACTGCTGGAGGAGGATTGCTTTCATAGAGGCAGAGAATCACTTTATAGTTGTTCTGGGTAAAAACAAGCAAACAAGCAAAACCCACTTAAAATTTCTATGGGGTAGAGAAGCACTGAGCAGTTTATGTCTACCAGAAATAGAACATTGCTTCTGGTTTTCTGGAGAGAGAAAATTGGCTGAAGTTTACTAGGTAAAGCATTAATTTTTTTTTTTTGTGCTTTTTGGAGGGAGGAAGGCATTACAATTGGGGTTAAGTGACTTGCCCAAGGTCACACGGCTAGTAAGGGTTAAATGTCTGAAGCCTGATTTGAACTCAGGTCCTCCTGACTCCAGGGCCAGTGCTCTGTTCACTGAGCCACCTAGCCACCCCTTACATAAAGTATTTCTTTGAGTTCTGGAGGCAGATCACGGTTTGAAACATGCAGTGAATTACTTTGGCAGGAAGGTAGTTCTATCTGTAGATAGAGTCAGAGAGACTTGAGTTCAAATTCGGTTTCACATACTTATTGTTGGTGACTGTCCCATATCTCTCTGTCTCTTAGTTTCTACATCTGTATAATGAGAATAACAGTAGAACCTACATCCCAGGGTTACTGTAATAATTACAATGTTGTAAAGCTATTATAAAGATAAAATGTGATAATATTTATAAAGCACTTTGTAAATAAACATTTATATAGTACCCACTATGTGCCAGGAACTGTGCTAAGGGTTTTTTTTTTTTTTTAATAAATGCTATCACATTTAAGGCTCAGAATGTCTGTTAGGTAGGTTCTATCATTAGCCCCATTTTTCAGTTGAGGATACCGAGACAAACAGGGGCTAAGTGACTTTGCAAACTTTAAATGCTATATAAATGCCAGTTAATATTCTTACTCACAGTTGACTGGGAAACTTAAAATCAGAATCCTGTCTCTTGAGATAGAGGGAAATTCAGGGGTCATCTAGTCTAGTGGGGTCAAACTCAAATAGAAACAGATCCTTGCCGCTGCATGTCAACTTTAGAAAACCACAAATCAATGTGTTTTATGTTGTATATATTTTTGCTTACTTGGTAGCTATTTCCCAATTTTATTTTAATTTTGTTCTAGTTAAACTCAGGAGTTTTGCTTGTTGCCCACTGGCCTGAAGTATGACATCTCTGATCTAGTCCAAGCCCCTCACCCAGAAAAGTGACTTGCCTAAAGTTACAAGAGTACTGAGTGGCTGAGACAGAATTTGAACCCAGCTCTTCTGACCCCAGAATCATTGGGTTTGGTTTTATTTTTCACTATGACCACTATAATCAACTGGGTCAGAGGATTATTTTGGATTTTCTGAAGAATTGTTGAGAGTGGTAGAGGGTGGATAATGACACAGAGTTCAATGGGGACAGAGAATTTCATTCCAGTTTAGGGTAAGGGGTGGGACAAGGTGAGGAAGTGCTCTGAGTTCGCAGGAGATAGGGAATTGCAGTGGATAAAACTTTTAAGACTTTTCTGTATCTATAATGAAATATGCTCAAGTTTTACTGAGCTCTTTCTGGAGTGAAACTTTCTTGGAGCAAAGAAATATTCAGGATTTGATGAGGGTGATCATGGCTCAGGGTTAACTGGAGAAGCAAAACTGCTCAGGTCTCACTGAGGGGTGCAAAATTGTTGGGGAGGTCATTGAGGATAGAGAGTTTTCTGGATGAGGTAGAGAATGCCTGGAGGTTGCTGGGAAAGAAAATTATTGGTGGATTATAGAGAGCAGAGCCTGGCCTTCAGTTCATTCGTAATCCACAAATATAGATCCAATGTGGTAAGATCCTTTGCCTAACAAGTCAAGGATTAATTGAGACAAAGAGTGGATCTGTGGTTCCTTGCAAAACTCAGTAGCCTCCATAGTCATCCTTTCCTGGACCAGACCCAGTGGGCTATAAATGAGACAGGCCCTGAGCCAGGGATTCGGGTTCAAGTTTAGTTTGAAAAAAAGCAGACTAAGCTCTGTCTTGCTCAGAAAGAGCAACTTGGATATGAATAACCAGTATCTATAATACAATACTGAGCCTTGTCTTCCTTCTCTCACCTATGGCCAGGAATTGTGCAGTGAATATAGAAACTATGTAAGAGATGGTCGCCTTGCCTGCACCCGAGAGAATGACCCCATCATGGGTCTGGATGGCAAGATGTATGGCAACACATGCTCCATGTGTGAAGCCTTTTTGTGAGTATGAGACTCAAGAGATATCTGCAGAAGAGCTTGTGGGGATTGGGGAATGGAGGTTGGGAGGAGGTAGGTGCTGGCGGAAAGCAACTCTGCATTATTCGTTCCAGTTCCTTTGTACCGTTGGCAAGGGTGGTCATTGTTTTTGGTTGAAAGAATTCAGGACTGGGATACACAATGGATGAGGATCTCAGAGTTTTTAAGATAAAGCCTTACTCTTGGATATTTTTTTCCTGTATGCCCAATAGATGCTTGCTTACTTATTGCAAAAGTTCCCTTAGGCAAAATCTAGCAAAGCCCAGGCCTATGGACCAGGACCCTTTGCTCTTTTCCTTCAATATCAAACATACCATTGAAAGACAGTCTTCTTCTCTGACAATGGTCCTGTACTTGAAATGATTCCTATTTCTCTCTCTTAAAGCCAACAAGAAGCCAGAGAGAAAGTGGCTGCAGCATCCAGAGCAATTGCAAAGAGAGAAGTTGCAAAGGTAGTTATCCAGACAATGTTAAACTGGAAATAACAGTCCAAGGTTTTGGATTTTTCTGTCATGATGAAACTTCATGGAAGTATAGAGGTAGAGAATATAAAAGATGAGAACTTAGAACAGGGAACATGAGGTCTTAAAGGGTTAGAAAGATCATGTTCTTGGAGTCCATTAAGTCAAATTCCTTCATTTTACAGATGAAGAAACTAAACCTCAGGGCAGTTAAATGGCAAAGTCACCTAGACAGTATCAGATGTGGGTTGGGGCCTCAGAAGTTATCAAACTGAATTCCCTGATTTTATACATAAGGAAAATGAGTCCAAAGAAACTGCCAAATGTTATATAGGCAGTAAGAACCACAAATAGGATTCACACCCAGATCTTCTGACTCCAGAGTCAGCATTCTTCCCTTTGTACCATGTTTCCTGAGCTGGAAGGGAACTTAAAACAGAATATCAGAGCCAAAAGTGAGCTTGGACCTGTGAAGATGGAAAAACCTTTTGAATGCAATCTGAGCTGGAAGATGAATACACAGAATACTGAAGCAGAAAACTTGAACACCTTAGTTGTGAAAGAAAAAGCATTTATTAAACACAATTTTATGGAAGCAATTGTGTTAAGCTCTGGTGTTACAAATTGAAGAGAAGTTCTCAAGGAGCTCTGTGTGAATTGGGAATGGTAATACATATAACAAGAGTTTAGCTGTAAGGTAGCTGGCAAGGCCTGGGGGTTCTCAAGATGCATATAGGAAGCTGATAACAAAGCCCACTGTCCTTAGTATATGTCATAGTGTCTGCCCCATAGGAATGTCCCACAAACACTGGGAGGAAGGGGAGGGTCTAAAGGTCAGAATGGAGAGATTCTTGGTTCCCTGTGGCAGGGATAGTGATGGAGGCCAGGAGAGTAAAAGACGTACATTGGCAGAAAAGTTGGGGGTGTCAGACTCTTGAGGTTTTGGGGTACTGGGACCCTGAAATAGTGACATGCTGTTCCTGCCCAAATGTATTCCACCCAAGCCTTCTTTCAGCCCAAGAAAAATAGTTTATTAAAGATATACCATATAGGGTATACTCTTAAGGAATCTGAGCATTTGTATGGCTAATGCCTGGGGGCCAGATTGAATCTGAACACTTTCATGGAAATAAGATGATCTTATATACAGAAAGATGGAGGGAGGGATCTAGCAGTGGCCAAGTAGTCTGGAGTAACTAGAGGAGGAGTCCAGGGAGGATCTTGATGGAAGTGGCCAGTAGACTGGGGTGACTAGAGGTCTGACCCTAGCAACCAAGAGAATGGGATTAAGGGTGAGAAGTAGTTTAAGGCTGTCTGGAGATAACAGACAATGGAGGACTAGGCTAGGTTTAAGGTAACAGAGAATTGGGCACAGAGATAATGAAAGGCTTATAGCTTCAGGTGAATGCCAGATCCAGTGGGAAAATTCAATGAAAGTTCCAGAGAGTTCTCAGAGTCTGTACTTACCCCATGGGAAGTCTAGATGGTCTCTCAGGGTCCTTCAAATTCTAGATCTAGCCTACATGCATTAGGACATAATCAACTACTAATATCATATGAGTAAATGTAAGACAGTAGAAAGAGTGCTGTGTTTTTAGTCAGAGATTGTAGGTTCAAAACCTCTTATTTTGCCTCTTAATGTCTTTCTGACCTTGGACCAATCATTTAATTTCTATTAGTCATAGAGTTCTCATTCATAAAATGGACCAGATTGACTTCTAAGGTCCATCAAATTCCAGGTGAGGTCCTAGGGAGGAAAGATTATTATTAACTTGGGTGGAAGGTGGATCAGGGAGGATCTCATAGAAGAAGTGTCCATTCTGCCTCTAACATTATTCCCACTCTCAGCAACCTCATACCAACCTTCATTGCCACCTTCTAGGACTATTGCAACAGTCTCCTTATAAGACTTCCTGCTTCCCTCTCTCTGCACTCCATTTCATCTTCCATGCACCATTAGACACATATCCTTATACAAAGATCTGATCAAAAACTGGCTATGGTTCCCTTTTGTCTACCAACGACAATGGCAATTAGGCACCACCACCCAACCATTCCAGCTTTATCTTTGTTTACTTCCTTTCCCTCACTCAAGCTAAAGAACTTTTTCCTTCCCCCTGAACAAACTATATGCTATCTTATCTCCATGTCTTTGGTCTTTCCTTTCCCTTTTCCTGGTATTCTTTTTCTCTTACTTGTTAGCTATTGAAATCATTCTCATAATTCTGAGTCCATCTGAAGTGTCACCTCCACTACAGTGGCATGTCCCCACTAAGTAACAATATTACCCCTTTGGACTTCATATTGAACCTATCTAATGCAAATGCCATATAATATTATACATTAAACTTTTCTTGGTGTCTTATGCCTCTGTCAGACTATCTGCTCCCAGAGGGAATATCTTATCTCAACTTTGTATCTTTCTACATGCATTGTAAGGTTTGGAAGATGTGCAGGGTACTGAATAAATGACTATTGATCAAATTGAATTCAGCAAGATAAAGATGAGTCTTGTGAGACAAGACTAAAAAAGTAGGCTTTGAGGGAGCCTTGAATGTCAAACTGAGAAGTCTGGCCGTTAGGTGATAGAAGCCTTCATAGGTTTCTGAGAGTGGGGAGGGATGATGTAAGGGAAGCCCTCAGATTGCTCCTGCAGACAAAACAACCCTGTAAGAGAACATTCTATTGAAACTCATTTCTAGGGAGAATTTCTAGAGGGTAAAAAAGAAAAAGAGCCCAAAGCTGTTTAAAATTTTTATGAGGACCACTTTTGCACTTGTATCACCTTCGCTTCTGAATGTAGCTCTCATCCCTCCCTCTCCTGAGAGCAAAGAGGGAGGAGACAAAGGAGTTTAACAAAATGAACTAATACATCAACTGGGCTTATGCATTTCCTTATTTTTTTTCCAGGTCAAGTGTGGTCTTTATGATTACCCAATTCAAGTTTCAGGTCTCGTTATTGTCTTTTCCCTTTATGTTTTGCAGTCTGTAGGGAGTCTAAAACTCTGAATTTGTCCTATGGGAAATGCCTCCTTTTTTTCACTTGTAGATGGAGGGAGGGGTTGTCAATTTTTATGCCACAGATCTAGATAATCAGATACCAAAACTTCACACACACACAGACACACAGACACACACACACACACAGACACACACACACACACAGACACACACACACACACCCCTCAAAAAGCAACAAACAAAAAGCCTTGATGTTATGAGATCATAATCATTATGAAAAGAACTCAGTGTCTGTTTAATTACAGTCACTGATCACTCACAGACAATTCCCTCCTGTGACTGTGTTGAATCACTGGGATTCACTAAGTGAGTTAAAGATTGGACATTTCAGAGCAACTGCACAGCTATGAAATGGTTGAAAGCTTATTAGACCTGGGAATTGGGGCTGGGAGGAGTAGGAGCTGAGCTTTAGTCTGGGTTCTTCCACCTAGCCCTACTATGGTCCTGGGCAGGTCACTTTTGTTCTGACAGGTCTCAGGGTTTCCCTCTAAAAAATGAGGAGGTTGGACTAGACTCCCCTTTGGGTCCTTTTTATAGTGAATGCTTTATCTCCCTTCCAGCTCTGGCATTTTATGTTTTCTGTCCTAAGGTACCCTTGAGTGCTAACATTCTAAAGTCTGTTCAGAGACTCCATGTTTGTGATCTAAATTATAAAGTTCTAGGAATCTCTGAAATACCAAGGTCACCAAGATTCTCTTCTCTTTGTAGGATGCATGTGATGAATTTCGGAGTCTTGTGAATAATGGAAACCTTTATTGTACCAGAGAAAATGATCCGGTCCGGGGACCAGATGGAAAAACACATGGCAATAAGTGTGCCATGTGTAAGGCTTTGTTGTGAGTAGACACAGTGAGGAGCTTGAGGTGTTGGTGTTACACATGGGGTCTCTGTTCTCCTAGTCAAAACTCAGATGCTCTGTGACTTGATTCCTCTCACTTTCTCTGCCATTTCTCCCCCACCAATAGACTCCCTTACTGATCTTCAGGGAAATACAAAATAACAGAAAAAAATACAAACAATATATACATACATAGGTGTGTCTGTATTCATGTTCGGACTGGGCATTTCTTGAAAGTACGGCGCTCTTTACATGGAAGCTCCTACCAGTGTTGGTGGACAGTTCACCCACAATGTGTAGTCCAAGAAAGTTACCTCGGTGGCACTGAGATGTTAATGACTTGCCCACAGTCACACAATCAGTATGTGTCAGAGGCAGAACTTGAATTCAGGGCTTCCTGACTCCAAAGCCAGACCTCAGTTCATCCTGCTATGTTGCATCTCAGAAATCGCAATAAAGGTATGGATTTTACAATAAACCTGGTGAGACAATGGGTCATAGTGGGAAAGAGTACTGACTTTGGAGTCAAGGGACCGGGTTTGATTTCATAGTCTTCTGAAAAAAAGAAAAAAACAGTCCTTGATCTCAAGGAGAATACATTCTAAAGGGGGAGGCACCTTATCAATAACTAGGTACATAGGAGATATATTCAGAAGAGATAAAGATAGTGTGGAAGAGGAATGTGAATACATCAGCAGCTGGTGGGACTGGCTGCTACAGAGGGTGGAATTGGGACTGAGTCTTGAAGGAAACTGGGTAAACTAAGAGGAGAGGAGGCAAAGGAGGAGGCATAGGGAATGGCCAGTACAAAGGCACGGAAGCTCACAGATATTCAGTCATACACTCCATCTCTGGTCAGTGTAGCTGCCATGTAGAGAGGTGGAGAGGAGTGTGGTGGGAAAAAACTGGAACACTAGAAAGGGACGTTTAAATTGATAGTCTCTAAGGCAGCAGTTCTCAACCTGTGGGTCGCAACCCCTTTGGGTCAGAAAACACATATTTCTGTTGGTCTTAGGAACCGAGACACCACTCCTCTAGCTGTCTCCAGGTGGGTCTGCCCACATGCAGATACGCTCACATACGAGTATTAAAGGGTGGTGGCATTAGGAAGGTTGAGAACCACTGCTCTAAGGTCTCATGACTCTTAAGCCTGAGAAAAGGTAGGAAGTAAAGATATTATCCGCATTTTATAGATAAGGAAACTAAGGCTCCAAGAGGTGAAATGACCCAGATCTTTCCTCTACTTAATGCTCCTCCAATTCATAGAGTGGCCACTAATCCTAATATCCCACAAAACATAAATACTGTGATTATAAAGCTGGTTTGTTCAAAGTCACATCACTATGTTAGAGTCAAGTTACAGTGTGTCTGACTAGGGCTGATCAGGCCAATACAAGCTTGGGGTGAATTCCCTAAATCTGTGCATCTCATATTTCTTTTGAGCTACTTCAATTCTGCTTTGCTTATAGAGTACAGCACCTTTTCTGATGAGGGCACACCATGCTAGGCGGTCTTGTGCCAATGTCTCCCATGTCACACAATCATTTTCAAAATTCTAAAGAGAAGCCTTAAGAGTGCCATTGTATTGCTTCTTTTGACCACCATGTGAGTGCTTGCCCTGTGTGAGTTTTTCATAAAATATAAGGTTACATATGTGTCAACTATCTCCAATGCAAATTTCCCACTTTGTAATCTCTCTCCCACTTTGTACTTTCCAGCCAGAAAGAACATGAAGAGAAAAAGAAGAAGGAGGATGAAGACAGAAAGAAGAAAGAAGAAGAAGATCAGAGAAATGCTGAAGGAAACAACCATGGGGGTGGTGGAGCAGGAAAACCCAAGGTGAGAGGCACCTTTCAGCAAAGTGAATTCAATTTTTTGCATTCAATTGACCTAGCTATATGAAAATAGAATTCAGTACAGAGCCTGCTGAGCAGGAATGTGTGAAGCCTGGATACACTCACTCATACAATCATAAGGTTAAAAGCTGGAAACCATCTTAATGATCATTTAAATCACATTATACAGAACAGAAAACCTAATCCTTAAAATCTAAAGATTATTAGCTCTATTTTATGGAAGAGGAAACTGAAGCTCGGATGTCACCAAGGGTCACCCAGGGCCCCTCACATACTTCCCTTATCACCAACTTGGGTATTCCTTCCTAACCAGTGAGTTTAGCAAACTGATTAAAGAACACAGTCAGTCAATTACTATAGCAGACAGCCCTCCCTCTGCTCACTATTTCAGGACCTATGTGCTGAATTTCGGGAAGAATGGAAAAAAGGAAGTCTCAGTTGTACTCGTGAGAGTGATCCTGTACGTGATGCTAGTGGCAAATCTTATAATAACAAGTGTGCCATGTGTAAGGAAATCCTGTGAGTATCTGAACACATCTGCAGCAGGGAGTTGTTGAGGGTAGAGGTGGGGTGGGGCTGAGGGGGATACTTCTCTGGGCTCTGGGCATCCTTCCTGAACTTTATAGGCCTGATAAGTAAAGGGGCTGATATTGGTTCGTTCCAAGTAAATGCTTCCTAACCATCAGAGTTCTCCCAAAATGAAATAGGCTGCTTATGGTGGTTGTGATTTCCCTTCCCAACAGTTAATGCCATCTGGCAATGAGGCATTTGCAGAGGCCATAAGTATTTCATTGTGGCTGGCCCCAAACCTCTGTTACTAGCCTGGCCCTCCATTGTCCATCTGCTTCCCACCCCTGAGCCTATCAAAATACCAATCCACCCTTTCATTGACCTCATTAATTCCTCCTGAAGACCCTCCCCAAACTCATCACTGGAATCTGACCTCATTGACTCTTCCTGAAGACCCTCCCCAAATTCCTCCTCTAGACCACTCCTAGATTCCTCTGTATATAAGAATCTCATCTCCCTTCCATGTGGTGTAAGAGCTCCATAGATTGATTAGCTTAGCACAGACTTGCTCTGTGACAGACTTACTCTGTCCTGCTTGTCCATCACAGATACCTAGGCTCCTTAAGAGTCTACCCAATATGGTGAACTATTAATAAACTTTACTTTTCTTTGGATGAGAAGACTTGAGTCGAATTCTTTCAGCAGGACCCAGCATGTTGGTATTTTGGGGTCTCAGGCACCCCTAACCCTCTTTGGGTAAAACTCTTCATTTTAATGGCTGACTCACAAGACAATAAGTTGCAGGGCTTAGATATTCCAATTGAAGCTCAATAAGTCATTATCAGGGTATCAGTAGTACTCTGGGGATAGGGATGCCATCATGGGGTGGGATATTGGACTAGATGACTTCTCAGGCTTCCCTCTATTTTTTGAGCCTTTGATATTATGCATTCCTTGAAGATGAACTTTCTCCCCTCCATCTCTTCTAGGGCTAAGGAAGATGAGGAGAACAAGAAAACTGCCACTTTCAAGAACAGTGATGGTAGCACCCAGGGAAAGGTAGCTATTCCTCTGACTGGGGTAGGGCTGGCCTTTGCATGAACTTTCATCTATCTTAAACTATCTCAGACCAGGTCAAGAATGCATGAAATAAGGCTGAATAATAGGGGTACTTCCCTTGGAAGGCTAAGACCTGGAAGAAATAAAAGGATACAGAAACTGAGCCCTCCCAGAAATTTTCCTAATCAATCAATAAACATTCACCCATAAAGCACTTATTATGCACCCAGCAGTAGGGACACAAAGACAAGAATCAAACATTCTTTACCCTTAAGAAACTTATATTTGATAAGGGGATATTATGTATGGACATCCAGTTATGTACAGAATAAACAAAAAGTAAATAAACAGGGAGGGGAGAGTGCTGGCCCCTGAGGCATCAGGAGAGGTTATGTACGGAAGGCAGTAGTAGGAATATCATATTAAGTTTAAGGAGACAATCTGGACTGACTCTTCCCAGGAGTTACAGAATCACAGAATCTGACTATTTAAAGGGAGCTCACTGATCATATATTCACTTGAAGGTTTCCTTCATGAAAGGAATCTCTTTGTGACCTTGGGCCACCAGTTACTTCAACTGTAGAGTGTGTTGGTTGGCCTAGAAATCTTCTAAGGTATCTTTGAGTGTTGACATACTCAGGATCCATCCAACTCCAAATGCTATGATTTTGTAAACCCCACTCAAAGGGAGGTGGGGACACCACACCTTGGCAGTTTAGGATTAAATCTCTACTTACTGATATACCTGCCTTTCTTTAAGTTCAAACTTAAATCCCATCTTCTGTGGGAAGCTTTTCCCAATCTCCTTAATTCTAGTTCCTTTGCTCTCTTATTTACTTTCTCTTTATCCTGTTTAGAGCTTGTTTGGACAAATTTGTTTGACACTCTCTGTACCTTACAATGTGAGCTGCTTGAGGAATGGGATTGTTTGTGTTTCTTTTTATATTATCAGTGCTTATCGTAGCACCTGGCACACAGTAGGCTCTTAATCAACGTTTATTGGCTGATTAAATTCATCTCAGATGTGAAATCCTTTCTGAGGCAGCTGGGCATTTCTCATGTCTTTCTTTACAGGACAAGTGTGATGAATTCCGTAGTCAGATGAAAGACGGCAAACTGATTTGCACACGAGAAAGTGAGCCAGTGCGGGGCCCTGATGGCAAGACCCATGGCAATAAATGTGCCATGTGTAAAGAAATCTTGTGAGTATAGTGACATGGTGATTTCTTGAAAGGAGGAGGCCTAGGCTGTTCCAGACATTCAGTTCCTATCATCTTAGAGCTGGTTTTGAGCAAGGGCTAATGGAGAAAATGAAACAGCTCGATTCCCTTCAATTCAGTTAATATTTCTGAAGGGCTTATTATGGGTGAAGTCCTGGGCTCAGTGTAAGGATACAAGAAAGGTAGGACATAAGACCTACTCTCAAGGAGCCTCCAGTCAAATGGGAAGAAGGGGAAGAACACAGATGGTTGAGAAACGAGGGAGAGTGAGACAAGTGTACATCCAGGCCAAGCACTGGGGGCCTAGGCTTTTGGAGGTCCTGGGTTGGGCACCAAAGCAATATAATACAGTGGGTGAGGGGTTAGACTTGGAGAAAGAAGACAAGTGGTGGAGTGTCAGCTCCAACTTACTAGTGATGTGACTCTTGGTAAATCACTTCTTTCTAGAACCTCAGTTTCCTCATCTGCCAAGAGGGGATGATAACTGTGCTACTTATTTCACAGGCCTGTTGTAAATTTTAAATACTGTAGAAATGGAAACTTTTAAGAACAATAGGGTTTTGTTGCTCATGGAATACGGCCTCGAGACCTAATTGAGGAATATAACACATGCATACATTGGGCAATTAGGTAGTACAGTCCATAGAGTGCCTGGCCTAGAGTTGGGAAGACTCATTTTCCAGAGTTCAAATCTGGCCTCAGACACTTACTAACTGTGTGACACTGGGCAAGTCACTTTACTCTGTTTGTCTCAGTTTGCTTATTTGTAAAATGAGCTGGAGAAGGAAATGGCAAGCCGCTCCAGTATCTCTACCAAGAAAACCCCAAATGGGATCACAAAGAGTTGGACATGACTGAATAACAAACAATGAGTACATAAATAAAAGTGACATGGGTCATTTGGGATGTACCAATAGCCAGGTGCAAACAAAGTACTATGGGTTTAGAGGAGGAAAAGATCAATCTTCCCTGGGGTAAGATGGGAGAAGGTTTTTTTGAGAGAAGATCGTTAGAGTCAGATCTTAAAGGATCTACTTCAATCCTATAGGCCTTTGCCAAGTTCCCTCTGTGTATAAGGTATTGTGCTAATTTCTGGGATTACAAAAACAAAATGAAAAACAATCTCTGCACTGAGAGAGATTACAGTCTATTGGGGGGGGGCGGTGGGAAACAAATCTAGAGAGATCGGTACATACAAAATAATTCGAAATTGGGAAGGACCAATAACAGACCAGTGTTGAATGTGAAGTGAATTTGAAGTGAAATTTAAAGGAAGTTAGAAATTCCACCAGGTAGAAGTGAGGAGGGAGTATTTTATACCAATCAGTGATAACTCAGGAAAGAAGAAGGAGGCAGTAGATGGAACAGCAAATAGACAGAGAGAAGGTGTACTAGAATGGAATACTGGGGGGTGATACATAGAGGGTGGAAAGCACACACGATGTTCCAGGCCAGTGTTCAGCCCGGCCTGGACACAGTAATCAGAGGGATACGATCAAAATTAAGGTCAGAGGGGGAAGCTGGGGCAGGTTTTAGAGATAATTTCATGGAGACAAGCTGTGGCCATGAAAAGAGTATGACAGGGCTGGAAACTGTTTTTGGTTCTGTACCCAAGATGATCATTCAATTTATATCTAGAAGAGACCTTAGAGATCCTGAAATGAATCCTCCCTCATTTGGCAGATGAGGAAATAGATCAATAGACAAAAAGTATTGCATTCAAAGTCATATAGCTAGTAAGCAGTAGAATAGGGGTTTGAACCTGGGTTCTTTGACTCTAGGTCCAGTATTATAATCCTTCTGCCTTCACATCTGATGATACTATGTATGGGTGATGGCATTAGACATCAAAGTACTACAGAAATTAATTTAACTCAACCACTGGGAAGTTCAAGAAATAGTTGATCTATTGGAAAGCACCTTAGGCTTTCCTCTTTTCAGAGATAAGAAAATTGAGGCCTAGAGATGTTAAGTGACTGGCCCCCGTGGCCACAGATATTTAGAAGAAGGCCTGGGATTCAACCTCAGGCCATTTGAGGCCATAGTGAGATCTTTTTCCACTATACCATTCTCCTCCCTTTGCAGAAGCCAATGCCCCTTTTTTCTTTCTTACAGAGAAAAGGAAGCTCAAGAAAAGAAAAACAGTGAAGAAAAAAACAGTAAAGATAAGGTAAGAGTCAACTCATTGTTATTTAGTGACTCAGTGACCAACAACTGAGAGTGGCAAATATTACCCACATCTTCAGCTCATTCTTTTGGGCACAAACTTTCTGTTTTAGGATTCTGTAGGATGGGCCAAAGGCTGGTATACACACAGATACTTCAATAACTCAGTTGTAGTGTCTGAAGGAAAAGGGAGATAAATTCGGTAGTTTAGGTGGTAGTATTAGCTCTACAACTGACAGCACCCAGAGACAGCAATTACTGGGATAGACTGATATCATTAAAGAAAGCATCTGGACACCTGACCTCCAGTTCTAGCATGACTGCGGACTCTCCATAAAACTTTGGACTAGTCACTTCCTCTTTCTCAGAGTCTGAGCTGAAAGAAACCTCAATGCTTATTTAACTTAATAGTTTTATTTCACTGATAAATAAAGCCCAGAGAGGGACACTGACTTATCCCCAAGATTCTGCAGCTAGGTAGAAGCCTTTGTTTGAATCTTGGCTCCATCAATAAGTCCTAGTTGAGTGTTCTTCCAATTTCCCATGATGATGACTTAGCCTGAAGATAAATACTCTTAGACTCATTTGACCGATGAGAAAGCTAGTGTTGTGGAGAGGGCACCTGTTAAGCTATTTGGCTCTCTACAAATTTAAGCAATGACCCTAATGAGTTTAAGAGACAACATGTTATAGTGGAAGGAGTGACTTTGGAGTTTGAGACCAGGAATTAGCTGTTTACTAACTGTGTGACCTGGGGCAAGTGCCTCAATCTCTTTGGACATGAGTTTCCTCTGATATAAAATGACTGGGTTGCGCTAGATGAACCTTAAGATCCCTTTGGTGCTTTCTTATAAGGTGATCTTAAAGAATGAAACTATGAGACTGTGGAGTCTTTTTACTCAGGGCACGACCGCCATCTAGCGTTCAATGTGGCTAGAGCAGACAAAGGTTGTGAGGGTAACAATATTGCTAACAGCTACCAGCTGTAGAATGTTGAGGTTACAAAACATTTTCCCTTCAACAATACAGACTTGGTGAAGTTTCAAATTAAGGTGGAAAAAATATGTTAGCTATATTCATCTTCTTGATGGGGGCTTCTTCCAGGATGCACAGGACGCACTGTGTCAGATCAACAGAAAAGACTGGAGTCCATTAGGTGCAATGGAAAGCACACTGATTAGCATGTGGGGAGAATTGGGTCTAGTTTCAATTTTTGTATGAACTCCTTTTGGAACAAGTCACTTCCCCTAGCTGTGAGATTCAGATTCCTCATCCATAACAGCGACGTGATTCAGTGCATAGAGTCAGGAAGAACTGAGGTCAAATCTGACCTCAATCACTAATCATATGTATGACCCTGGCAAGTCACTTAACCTCTGTTTGTTTTTGTTTCCTCATCTGTGAAATGGGGATGATAATAGCACCTACCTCCCAGGGTTGTTGTGAGGATTAAACTTAAGATAATTGTAAATCATGCTTAGCACAGTGCCTGACGCTGTGAATAAGTGCTCTGTAAGTGTTAGCTATCATCATCATCACCATCATCGTCATTGTCGTTGTCCTCATCTTCACTAGGGACATTCACTGGGCATTTTCCCAAGTTGTTTTCAGTTCAGAAGCTATTTCCTAGGCTTTAACATCCTCTGTTAGTGGTAGAGAGGTAGAGTCAATGCCCCAAGTGTTGGACTTGTAGTAGGGAGTACATGAGTTCAAACCCTAGTCTGTCATAATAATTATGAACAATGTACGAACCATTAGAACTTCAGTTTCTTCCTCTGTAAAATCAAGACAATGATACTTCTAGAGCTACAGTGAAGACTTATTGTGGTACTTAAATGAAATTATGCATGGAAAGTGCTTTACATAGTGATTATATGATGTGAAGAGTGATTATGTGTTTATATATATCAATCAAAGATATCTCTATCTCTATATCACCTATTGATCTTAACTTTTGGGAAACCTGGAGGGGAGATCTTTATGTAGGTGTCTATATAAATAAATCCCCAAAGTATCATGTCCCAAAAGTCTTCGTTCAGATATTTTTAGGTAGATATATGTAGGTTCATATGTATTCATGCATGCATGCATGTATGTATTTTGCTCTCAACAGAGTATATATGTTTAAGTGTATGTATGTATGTGTGTTTGTATATATACATAAAATATATACCACTTATATACACCTTATATAAAGCACATAGCAATAATATATATCCTCACACATATGTATGTACACATATATGTATATATACCCATACAGGATCTAACATATATATATATATATATACATTATTGTTATATGCTTTACATAGGATATATACAGGTAGTATATGTATTTATGTTATCATGATCTAAAACCAACCCAATAATATTTGAACAACTCAAACTTGACCAGAATGGTAACGTATTTTCTTATCAACAGGACCAGTGCAATGAGTACCGCAGTCAAATGAGTAATGGCAAATATATCTGCACCAGAGAGAATGACCCTATTCGGGGCCCTGATGGCAAAACTCACCTCAATAAATGTGCCATGTGCCAAGCTATGTTGTGAGTAATGGGGTCCTGCAAAGGGGCTCATGCTATAGTACCAAAGGTATTACCTTGGGCAGGTCCCTGTATCTCTGGACCTTTTTTCCATCATCTGTAAAATGATAGAGTAGGATTAAATAACCTTTAAGGTCCTTTTCCATTCTGTATCAGTGATTCTATAAGCTTTTGTTAAAATCAAACATGCTGGGTGCCTCCTCCAGCTACAGAGTTTACATCCATGACTATGTATCTACAAGGCTCAAATGTCTAATGGAAGTAGAATTCAATAACAATTTCTAAAATGGTCTTGGATTTGGAAAGTGGCTTTCATTTTTATTGTAATTATAGTAAAGCCAGGTCTAGACAAATTCATCTGGATAACTGAAGCCGACATTTCACAATAATCAATCACAAATTTCCTGGGACTGAGACTGGGTCTGGGTTAATTGATTATACAATTTGCATTGATTTATTTACCAGAAAAACCCTTAATTTGAAGAAGTAGAAATGAGTTTTGATAAATGTAATGGGGAGCTACTAGAAGCTTCAATTTATAAATCCGTCAACCCATCTGACATTGTCAACCTTTCTTCTGAAAACCTGATGACTTATTTTGGTGGGATTCCCAGTAGACAGATGGAATACAATCTTTCACTACCCTGCTCAATATCCTTCCCTTTCCACTCAGTTGTGAAAGAAAATGTCCTCAAGCAGGGAGGGGACTGAGTTTCACAGTTGGACCCTCAGGCACCATCTGTTCTTCTCAGGAGTGCCTCATAGATCTGAACTGATGTTGGGATAGCACCATTCATTCCACCTGTACTTCCATATATAAAAATGCTCCATAGCACTCCTCCGTTAGGAAGATAGCCGGGGGTCTCGGTAGAGAAGAAGTGGGAGCAAAGACCTCAGCATGTACTGAAGAAAACTTGCTTCTCTATGGCTCCCATAAAAACTCTGACCTCATATGATCAATTCCATGTTGACTCAGGTTTGTTAGATGGTATTCAGTGATACCTGAAAAGATTCCAAGAATTTAGATCTGATCAGAAAATCGCTTTTACAGTTTAGTTCTAATTGAATTAAAATAGGATACTCATTCATTTCTCCTGAATTTTCCCACCTTAAGGTGGGAGAAGGGGTCTTGAAATCTCTACTAGCTGAGTAAAAGATCTGGCACATGATACCCAACTGGGAAGACTTTGAGTACAGCCCTAAAGAGTTCAGGCTGTATATGGGGTCTAAGGGCCTACTGAGGTAAATACAGAAAGATGCATCACTAGAGAACTGATTGGTCACTATATGTTGATTTTTTTTGGTGACAACAACTCGTGGAAACTGTTAACTGAGGCTCAAATGGACTGTGTTATGCATTGGGAGATGGAGCATCCACATGGATAAAATTGTAGATGATAAGGTTAGAGTGAGAAAGGAGCTGAGAGGCCATCTAGTCTGAAGTCTTCATTTAGAAATGAGGAAACCAGAGACTAGAATAGTTAAGTGATATGTCCATAGTCACACAAGTGGCAAATGTCAGACTATATTTCAAAGTGTTAAAGATTCCATGTGACAGTAATGAGGATGGGGGAGAGGTTTGGCTAAAATACATACGGTATAGATAAAGACCATCTTTTCTATTCTAGGGAGAGAGAAGCCAATGAACCGAAAAGAAGCAAAGGAGAAAATAAGGTAAATGACAATAAAGCAGATGGTAACCAGGTATTTATCATCCGCTTTTCCGGATCACATACGGACCCTTCTGACCTCAGGCCTGTGTCTGTCCTTGCTGCCAGCTGCCAATTATCTGTGATGCTGCTCTTTGATTATATCCATAAATAACCATTATCTTGTCACTTTTTCATGTCCCAATTAGTGGAAAGTAGCTTTCTGGTTGCAGGATTCACTGACTCTAAGAAAAGATGCTCTTGAAGGGACTCTCTAGACTCTCTAGAGTGAGCAGGAGATGGGATGTCTCCTGAGCCTTTCCTTCTAGTTTAGTAGTGAATGAATGAATGGATATAAAATCATGTATTAAAGGCTTACTCTCTGCCTACTCTCCACCACTCTGTTGTGGAGTCTGGGCTTTAGGATCCTATGGAATAGGGTTTTATTTTTGCATCTTCAGTTTCTCCTGGAGAAGCAGGAATGCATACATCAAAGAACATAAGCTTAGTTTTGTTCAAGTCTTCATCTGCCCTTTGGCCATATATATATATGAATAAAGACATTGCAGACCATTTCCTTCAGACAATTAAGATAGGACCAAAATGGAGTAGAGTAGAATGAGTTCTGAATTTGGCAGCAGAAGTCTGAGTTTGAATCTTAACTCTGGTACTTTCTAGTTTTATAACCTTGGGCAAGTGAAATGTATGCCAAGTAAACCTTTTAGGCCTCAGCCTCCTCATCTGTAAGATAAGGAAAGGACGGGCTAGACTAGCTCAGCTCTCAGATTCATTCCAATTTTATAATAGTGTAATTCCCATGAAAAGAAAAACTCCCCTGCCTTTTTCTCTATATCCCTTCACCTTTCTCTTCCCTGAATTCTCCAGATCTATCCAACATATCCGTATTTGCATTGAGCCAACTATGTCTATTATCATGGCTCCCAATTCTTCTTTTTCAGTTCTTAAATTTCAACAGTGATGTAGAGAGAAAAAAATTATTTGATCAGGCCAGGCACAAACAGAGCAATGAGAGATAGCCAGCTAGCTGAGACCAGAGCAGATTTTCCCATAACATGCTGCATAACATCCTGGTGCTTGGCACATGGTAAAAAGGGATTAGAGAGAAACGTTGACCTGTTCATTGTAATTTTATATTCCTTCTTTTCCCATCTAAAATCAATCAATCAATAAGCATATATTAAGTACCTACTTTGTACCAGGCACTATGCTAAGTGCTACAGGACAGAAAGGAAACAATTCCTACTCTCAAGGACCCAATATTCTCTGAAATCAAATTGTACTAAACATGCTTCTTAAACACAGCAAGATCTCATTGTGACAATAGACTTAAGTTCTATTAGTCACTTATGTGACTATGTGGAAATTACTTAAGCTTTCTGGACTTTAGCTTCTTGAATGGGCTGAATTATATAAAATTCAAGGTCCCTTTAAGTTATAAAAAAATATGGCTTTATGATCATCTGCAATACTATCATTTTTATCCACTCTTCTTTATCCTAGGACCAGTTTATTCCCCAATCAATCAATAGGTTTAGAACATGTACTGATCACCCCTACATTCCAGGCACTGTGCTAAGCATAGAGGATACAAAACAAAAGTGATTCAGTTTCTGCTGTCAAGGAGTTTCTGGTCTATGTGGGGAATATAAAATGTACATATATTGGTTTATGGGAAAGAGATTCGATAGAGACACAAGATTATTTTGGAGTAAAAAAAAACACTAGTAACTGGGAGTGGCAATCAGGAAAATCTTCATGTAGAAGACTATGCTGGAGCTGAATGTGTAGGAGGATATTAAGAAGTAATGCATTCAGGGCAGGGGGGTCAGACTGTAAAGGCAGAGAAACAGGAGATAGGTGTTATAAAATGAAGAACTGTAAGTAGGTTAGTTTGGGTGGATAATAATATTATGAAGGGGAGTAACCTATTATTAAGGTTGGAAAAGTAACATGGGGTCAGGATGTAAAAGACTTTAAATATCAAACTGAGTTTGTTTGATCTTGGTGATAATTAAGAACCAGTGGAGTATAGAAGGAGAGCAACATAGACCTATGCTTGAAAATATTACTTTGGAATTTGTGCAGAGGATGTACTTCAACAGAGAGGATCATGAGGAAGGGAAATTGATTAGGAGGCTTTTGCAATAATTTAAACAAAAGGTAGTGAAGACCTGAACTAGGGTGGTGGCCATGTAAATAGTGAGATCTAATATAGAAGAGATGTGTAGAGATAGAAATGATGAGATTTGGCAAGTGATTGGCCAACAAGGAGAGGCAATAATGACACCCAAGCCAAGAATCTGTATGACTGGAATGGTGATGATTCCCTTGATAGAAATTGAAAGGGGGGGGGGAGTGGAAAACTTGGGAAAGAGGAGTTGTTTTGGACATCTTGAGTTGGAGATGCCTACTGTGTGTCCAGTTTGAATTGTCCACTAGGAAGCTGATGATGCAAGTATTGAACTCAGAGGAATAATTAGACCTGGCCATTTAGATATGTTAATCTTCTACATAGAGATGATAATTAGCTCCATGTAAGCTGAACCATTAAAAGAAAAGTTATAGACAGAGGCGAAGGGTCAGAAGAAGAGGGCATATCTTTCTAGATTCTAGGGTACATCTATACTCTTCTAGTGAGTATAACGTGGATGATAATCCAGCAAAAGCGACTAAGGAGGAGTGGTAAAATAAATAGGAGTAGAATCAAGGGAGTATAGTGTCACAAAAACCCAGAGATCCACTAGAGAGCATCATTCGTGGTTTCCATCAATACATTTCTAACCCTGGAGACAAGAGCAAACATCTATGTACCTACAAAATATATATGGTGTAAATGGAAGGAAGGTAATCTCGCAGGGAAGCCACCAGGAGGGGTAACAGTGGGAAAGGGGCCAGGAAAAGCTTCTTGCCTAAGGTGGGATTAACTTTGAATTTTGAAGGAAGTTAGGGAAGCCAAGAGGCAATGATGAAGAGCATTCCAGGAATGAGGGATAGTCAGTGAAAAGATAATCAGGAGATAGATTGTACTGTATGAGGGAGAGTAAGAAAGCCAGTGTTGCTGTATTGTAGAGTATGTGGAAGGGAATAAAGTGTAAGACAACTGAAAAATTTGAAAATGTCCAGGCTGTGAAGGTCTTGAAAAGCCAAATAAAGGTTTTTATAGTTAATCCTGATGGCAACAGGGAGTCACTGAAGTTTAGTGAGCAATAAGGTAACATGATCAATACTTTGTTCTTGGAAGATGACTTTCACATCTCAGTGGATGAAGGACTAGCATTGAGAGAAGTGCTTCAGGGAGGCCAGTCACTAAGTTACTGTAAAAGTCTGGGCATGACATGATGAGGGCCTACTCCAGGGGGGCAGCTATGATGGCAGAAAGGTGGTGACAGACATATAGGTGAGACATTATAAAAGTATAAACAGGAAGATTTAGCAATAGATTGACTATGAGAGGTGAATGTAAGTGAGGAGTTGAGGATGATCTCAAGGTTGCCAGACTGAGTGATTGGGAGGATGGTGGTGTTCTTGATGGTAATAAGGAAGTTCAGAAGAGGGTAGAATTTGTGGAGAAAACTAAAAGTTTGGTTTTGGACTTGGTGACTCTAAGATGCCTACAGGCCACTTGGAGAATCTCAGAGTTGGAAGGCACCTTAAAAATGACCCAGCTCAACCTCTACCTAAACAATAGTCCCCCTGAACAATAATCTTCAGTGCTTGATTATCCAGCCTTTGATGAAAGATTTCAAGGGAGGGGATTAGGGATTGGAGGAGGGATTTGGCTATTATCTTACAAGTCATCCCATTCCATTGGTGGGCAGGCCTAATCATATTTTCTTCCTTTGCTGTTGAGGCTGTATTTCTGCAAATGTTCCCTATTGCTCCTACTTCTGTTCTTTGGGTCCAAGCAGAAGAGGCCTAATTCTTCTTACTCATGATAGTCCTTCAAATACTTGTATACCTGTCCTTTCTCAATCTTTTCTTCTCTAGGCTGAATATCCCTAGTTCCTTTGGCCATTTCTCTAATGGTATGACTGAGGGCCTTCAACATTTTGGTTGCTCTTCTTGAAAGCAATGGACTCCAGTTGTAGTAGGGCAGAGGACTGTGAAATTTTCACTTTCTCTGTACCAGATGTTCCAGTGATCCTAATGCAGCCTAGTATTGCATGGAAGATTCAAAGACATGGTAACATATTCCCTTGCTTTGGCAGGACAAATGTCACAACGCCCAGAACCAGCGGAGCAGTGACAGTCATGTGTGTTCCAGGGCTGCTGACCCAGCTCAAGTTCAAGCTATAGTGTGAGTAAAGGTTGTTATGCCTCTGCTACCCTCCGGGAAAATGGCTTAGTAGCTATCATTGTTGTGGACAGACAGGGTTGTTAGGCTAAAGGGAGACTGCCATTCACTTTTCTCCTTTCTTAAAGGCCTAATTAAAAGGAAACAGAATTTTCCATTCTTAAAATGTCCATGGATTTGGAAGCTGTAGTTGATTTTTCTATGGGAATTGAAACAAACAGAATTGTCTGTAGAAAACATTAGAAAAAAAGTGAGCTGGAATATTGAGATAACCATCTTTATTATTGAGTAGATGTAAACATCATGGGATTTGGTGATAATGATGGATAGATGGACACTGAATTTGCTAGATGACTACTCAGTTTGACTGTGTAGCTATTGACTTTGAGAGGCCTGAACTAGGGCTTCACAACCAGTATATGGTGACCCACTAGCTGATCTGGAAGCCTCACCTTGTAGATCTGGAAAAAAACAAACAATTGAAGTCATTACTCTTATCTGCCCCATCTCACACCCTAAATTAGGATTCCCAGTGGGAAGGAGGAACTACCTTCCCCTGCCCTACTCAGTTCCCTTTTTTCTACTCTCAGGTAGGGTAATGCAAAATGGAGCCAGTGATGAAATCAACTAAATTTGGGTTGCCTGGGATTTATCTGTTCTGGGTCCCTGACATTGCAAAGTGCAAAACTGCTAGAGGAAAAATGGGTATCATCACTTCGCCCAAACCTTTGGCCACTCTCTCTTAGTCATGGTAGCCACTCAAGGTCAGAGGCTTTTTTTTGTTGTTGTTTCTGTCTTAGCAGGATCACAGATAGAGAGTTGGATCGTCTCCTATAAGTCATCTTGAGGACCTTCTCTAAATCTGTGATCTTATGACCCTTTAAGGACCCAAGGCCTTATGGATTGTGTCAACCATTTGAGCATCCCCAATGACTAAATCACCGATATTTTGACCTATTGAAGAAGCTATTTGACCAAAGGGTTTAAACTGGAGAAATATCTGCTCAAATTAAATTTTAAAATGTTTTTAAAAATCAGCATAATATCAACTAAGATAATTTTCTTTTTTTTTCCTCTCCAGGAAGAAAGAAGGTAATGAAAGGGAAACAATTGAGCTCACTGGCCTCACTGAAACAAATCCTTTGGAATCTCATAAAAAGTCTACACAGTCTTCAACTTTTAGGGTAAGCTGGGTCAAGGAATTCTGTCTTTTCTTCACTTTTCTTGTGGAAACCAGTCCTAAGAGGCCTTCAGAATAATAATTATTTTTTTCTTACCTGCCATCTTAAAATAGGTTTCTGAAAGCACTGAAGCACATGAGCTCAGGACATACATACATCAAGGTCACATTCTTCTTTCTCCTCCCTTTTTTACTAGGAACTATGCCAGGAGTTTAAGGACTTTATAAGAGGTGACAGCCTCATATGCACCCGGGAGAATAAACCTGTTTATGATGCCAATGGAAAATTCTACAGGAACAAATGTATCATGTGCCGAGAAATCATGTGAGTGAGGGTGAATGCATGTGCCAAAGCCTATCCTCTCTTAGAGTCTCTGATATCCTTATTTCTCAGACTCAGGTTCTACAGGTTACTGCCTCCTGAAAGTAAGCCTTCCTTTGAGCCTATTACTTTCTCTAGCTAACATCCTCCTCTGGTTTCTGGGATAGATGTTCTATTTCCATATCTGAGTTTGTCTTCAAAGGATAGGTTGAAGTTGCATATATACTATATCTAAGTTAAAAAAATGTCATATATATATGGGTGTGTGTGTGTGTGTGTGTGTATATATATATATATATATATATATACATATATATATATATGTATACACATATGTGTATGTATAAGACTCAGAGCATCTATTTAGAACATTCATAATTTTCTTCCCATTCTAAAGGAAAAAAGAAGCTGAGAAGAGAAATAAAGAAAAACCATCTATCCAGTCTCTGGAAGAAGATAAAGATCAGAGTAAACCATTTATTTCTGTGGTGAGTATAACTATTGAAATCTCTCTCTCCCCCTTCTGTAGTAAAATTGTAGGACCACATCTTAAGCTGCTGATTTTCCAGAGAGAATATAGGGAAAAAACCTGAGTCAAACTAGTGGTGTGCCCTTGGTAGCTTACACAAGGAATTAAGGAAGGCAAAAAAATTACTTTGAGGGACTAAAGAGAGATTCTAGGCTTATCTACAAGTTGCTTGTTCCTGTCTGTGCTATCATCAGACCTAAATTATCTACCAGTTTCACAAGATGTATGTAGAAGGTCTTCTAGAATGAACAGAAGTTCAGCAATTAACCTTGAGTTATTGCCTTCCTGCATTAAGAATTTTTTTTTTGCCTACTAAGAGGGAGTTGGGGAACATACTCCAGCTCACAAGGAAGAAAATGGCAGATATAGACAAATAGGAACATTCTTTGTTCTAAGGCTGACATTCAATGTCTGAAGGCCTGTTCTGTCTCTGTCGCCTATAGAAGAAACTATCTGCTTCTCTTCATTTTTTCTTTTAAAGGGTTCCTGGAAGAGAGGTAATGCAAACTCTACCTTTCATATACGAAGTAACTGTTTTTATTTGGTTCCTTTTCAGGAGTCTGATATGTGCCGGCAGTATAAGGTCATTCCCAGAGTGGGCTACCTGTGCCCAAAGAGCTTGCATTATGTGTGTGGTGAGGACGGCAAGACATACAATCACCCCTGTTTGCTGTGTCATGAAAATCTGTAAGAACAAAACCTTAGGTCTCAAACAACTTAAAACTTCACTGAGCCCAGTTCCTTCCTTCCTCTCCCTTTTCTCGCTCCCCTTTCTTCCTCTTTTTCATTGTTTTTTTTTTTTTGAGGCAATCTGGGTTAAAGTACTTGCTCAGGGTCACCCAGGTAATAAGTGTCTAAGGCTGGATTTGAACTTGGTTCCTCCTGATTCCAAAACTGGTGCTTTTCTTTCTTCCCTCTCTTCTTCTCTCTTTCTGCTGTGGGAGGTCGGATAGAAAATTTCACATATCTGGAACTTTGAAATATGCTCACTCTCATAGAGGGAGAGTTATTTACTGGAAAAAGCACTGGGATAAGAGTCAAAAGGCTTATATGTTAATGTAGTCCTGGTTTCACCACCAAATTGGTATGTGACCTTGGGCAGGTCACTTCCCTTCTCTGAGATTCAGTTTCCTCATATGTGAAATGTGGATAATGATCCTTTCACTGCCTCCCTCAACAATTGGACTGTTATGAGGATCAAATGAGTATGAGCATGCTTAAGGCAGAAGAATAGTGGATTGGGAGGTAGTTTTGAAGTTGTGAAGACCTAGGTTCAAGTTCTGCCTCTTGCCTTGTGTTCAAGTTTTGATATATGTTGGCTATGTAACCCTGGACAAATCACTTCACCTCCACATACCTTCAGGCAACTCTATCAGATTACAAACTACAGGCTAAATGCCCATTTATATCAGTAAAAATCATTTCCATAAGAGAAATTCTCCTCATTGATGACATAACAGGTCAAAGGATGTGGGGTAGGGGTACTAAAACACAAAAACAGTTTTATATATATATATATATATATATATATATATATATA
>CM053581.1:285352089-285372671 GCA_028627135.1 Pseudochirops cupreus
ACATACGTATTATATATATATATTATACATCACATATATCACTAGGAGTACAAAGCCCTTGACTAATCACTTGATTCTCATAGCAGACTTAGCAGGGATAATAAAGCATTACACAAATGTGATTTGTTATTAATTATTCATATATTTTGGAAGGCCATTTTATTGTACATATTTTATGGAAAAGGAACTCAAGGTTCTCAGAAGTTGTTACTTACCCAACGTCACACAGAAGTCGGTGGCAGAACTGGAACTAGTATCTCAGTCATCTGGCTCCCAATCCATTGTATTACTAGAGACACTCAAGGAGATATTCTAGGATCCTATTGGGAAGAAAGCAAAAATGAGACAGAGAAGAATACATGGAATAGATCATTGAAGCACAGATTAATTCATCTGCCACATCTCTATCTTGCCTTCCCCTACTCTTCAGTTATATGAGCCTATGAATATACTGAATTTAAACCTCAGCTCACAGTGACAACCTCTCTCTATCTCTCTCTGTCTCTCTGTCTGTCTCTCTCTGTCTATTTCTTCCTTGTGTTCTTGTTTCAGGATACATCAAACCAACATCCGAATGCTGAGGGAAGGAAGGTGTGAAGATGGGCCTTTAGGAACACTTCCATCAAATTCTTAAGGCTTTGTAAGTAGAAATATAGAAATTTAGGGTTTAAAGTTGAAAGGATACTTAGAATAAACCTAGTCTGACCCCTTCATTTTATGGAAAATTAAACTGAGGCCTAGAGAGGCAAGTGACTTTCCCACCAAGTTCACAAGTCACATCCACCATTCTATTTTGTTCCTGCCTCAACCCTCAGCTTGGCCTTAGATCTTCAGGAAACTGAAGCTGACCTCATTTAGAGGAGACTCATAATTTTCTCTTCCCAGGGAAGCAAGAGGCCTAGACCTCAAAAGTGGCTTATGTCTAGCCAGGCCAGAACAGAATTCCTCATTAGATAGAATCTTATACAGTAGAATGTCAGAACTTAGAGGGGTCTTCCACTCAACTACCCTTACCTACAGAGGTAGAAATAGACTCAAAGTGGGGACAGGCTTTATATTCACTGAGATTCTATCATGAGACCCAACTACTAGGCCTGCATCTAAATCAAAGTCATTTTGGTTACATAAGATCTTGGTTACATAATTTTCTCTCTCTAAAATTTAGTGCCCTCTTCTTTAAAAATAAGGATTTGGCCTAAATGATTTCCAAAGTACCTTCTGGACCTGAGAATCTATGTTTATTCTAAGGCTGTTTTCAAACATGTGAGAAAGCTGGGAAGAAACAGAATGGGAAATGGGATAGAGAGGAGACTGGTTGGATTATCTGCTGAATTTACTTCTGAGTTTATAGTCTCTGGTCTTTCTCTTTTCTTCTAGAATAAATGACTGATGAATCAGTTGAAACCTTGAGGAAAAGGTTCAAATGCTCAGCCCTGGAAAATCTGCCTTCACCCTTCTGTATATATAAGGAACTTTTCTGAGCACGTATTATTTACCGTGCAGAACAATCCTGAGCTGCTGGGGAAAGGACATACTGATTTTCAGTCTTCCATCCTTCTCTTCCCGGACTCTATGATCCTGGTGTGAAGACACATGCTGCATTCAGCCAGTGCTCTGGGGCCCTTGGTCACGGTGCTGTCTGTCCATTTGCTTGTGCAATAAAAGTAAACTTAGCAGAATGACCATCCTACTTTTTGTTTCTGATGTGACACAAGAACTTAATAGTGAGGGCTAAAATAACTGCTTCTCTGATCCTTTGCTAAGAGGGAAACTTGCTGGGCAGGCTGTACAAGGTCATTCTCATCTGTCACATACAGTCATTTTCCACTCACCTCTATCCCAAGAAGTCATAGCTATCCCCTTTTACCTCTATTCCTTATGGAAAGGGCTACCTCTCTTCACATATATTCTGTAAAGAAAGGATCACTATCCTCCCATTCATTCCACACAGACAGGTCTATCCAGTCTCACTTCTAACCCACAAAGATTGTGGGATAGGCTTCCCTCTTTCACACAGAAATCTATCCCACATAGCGAGGGACATCCTCCTTCATGTCTATTCCAAATAGGCAGGGCTATCCCCTTTCATCTGTCTCATATAAAAAGGACCACCTTACATTTTTCTTCTACCCCACAAAAAAGGGCCCACTTCTAACAGTTTCACAAAATCCCGTATAGATATGAGACAAAATGATGTAAAGCAATTTTAATCCCATATAGATTCAGCCAGACTTACTCTTCTCTCTTGCAGTACACTGCTAATATGGCCTCTAATTACATTATATTTTATACCTACTGATTCACATTTTGAAGAATCAATAAAGGATTTTTTATTTCTTTACATTATTCCCTCCCTTTTACCCTTACCCAGGCTGCTATGTTGAGTGATAGCAAGAATAAAAGTGGCTCTTCTGTAAATATGTGTAGAACACTAATAAAAAAGACAGAGAGGAAAGGTCAGGCAGGTAGGAGGAGAGCAAAGAAAGGATGTTGTTTCTGAAACTAAGGAGGAAAAGATCACCCAGTAGTAGTGGGTAGTCACAAGTTTCAAAAGGTAAAGAGAGGTCAAGGAAGATAAAGATGAAGACAGTCATTGTTAAAGAGGAAGTGAGGAATGACAGTAATTTAGTGAAATAAAAAGTTCAAGGGGAGATATACTTACTGTTTCTCAAATTTGAGAATGTTTTGTAGGCAAATGAAATAGGAACAAGTGGCAACTAAGACATTAAAGCTGCATGGGAGAATGGGAAGGGAGAGTTGATTAATGAATTGTCCTAGAGAAGGTGGGAGGAAATGGGATAGAGTAGAAGCTTAAAAGTGTCTCTTTGCAGTGTATTCTGGGTAATCTGTCATTTTGCAACATCAGAACTTAAGACATTCCAGGATTTAGAGCCAAAAAAATACTCCCCCCCCAAAAAATGGTGTGTGTGTGAAGGAACATGTGGTCATTGAAAATGTGCATCTTTTCAAATTCAATCCAGTCTGAATCTAATTCTGGATCCAATTCATTGTCCACATACAACAACATATCCAAAATGGAATCTTTAATAGGTATGTAATTTTCATCTATTGCTTATTGTATGACTCTTATTAAAGATTATCTGCATTATCTTGGGTCTTGATGTGGTCAACCCAAAGAAACCACAAGCAGGAGTATATGGAGAACCTCAACATCTATAGAAAATCCTTTTTCCATTTAGGCTCTGTAGGACATCCTTTATGATATGTTGAATATCTTTGAAGTGCATAAATCTTCCAAGTTGATGCTTTCCAGAGGATCACTGGACAAAGTTTTATGTCTGTCAGGTAATGACATATGATCTCAATATATTTAGGGGAGACATCTAGTTTGAGAAGAATCTATAAAGGCACATTTTGCTGTGAATGCATTAAAAAAACAGTTAAAGTCTTGTATTTTCCATGTTAGTGAATTGTGTGAGTGTGAAAAGTCTGCTCTCAAATCATAGATAGAGTGTAGGGTTTGGAGTGAGGGTGGATGACCTTAGACATCATCTGGAATGGGGATTACAAACATGTGGTGGATGTGCTTGTGTAGGCTACAACAGTCCCAAATGAACCCGATTAAAATGCAATTGGAAAATATCAAATGAAATAAATACAAGTATAAAAATACAATGCAACACAACACAGATAATAAGCATACATAAAATGTAGATACTATTACATTTTAACAGCAAGTCACTTTGCGCCCTGCAGGGATCCTCACGTACAATTTGGTGGCCCCTAGTTTCTATTTGAGTTTGACACTACTGATCTAGACTCTCTGCCTCATTTTGCAGATGAAGAAAGTGAGACCTATAAAGTTCAAGCGATGTACACAGCAAAACTGAATACAATATTTCAGGGAAAAAAACAGATATTTAGTGAAATAGAGGACTTTCGAGCATTTACGATTAAAAAACAACTAAATAGAAAATTTAGCTTTCAAATAGAGCACTCAAGAAAAACATAAATAAATATGAAAGAGAAATTATATGGGATTCAATAAGGTTAAACTCTGTACATTGACGCAGGGGATAATGATACTTGAAAGTTCTAAGATTATCATTATTATTGTAGTTAGGAGTACACATACACAGAGGATATGGGTGTAAGTTAACTATGATGGGATGATCTAAAAAAATTAAGGAGTGAAAAACAGAATTATACTGGGAAAGGGAGAAAGGAGAGGTAGAATGGTGAAAATTTTCTCACATAAAATATATGCACAAAGAAGAGCTTTTATAATAAAGGGCAAAATGGGAAGTGGTAGCAGGAAATACTTGGACTCCACTTTCAAACAATTCAGTTCAAAGAGGAAATAATATACACATTCAATTGGGTATGAAAATCTATCTTACTCAATAGGAAAGTAGGAGGAGAAAAGGACAAGAGAATGTCGGGGGTGGGAGTAGGGTGGATGCAATGATAAATAGAAGGCAGATTAAGGGAGACATTGGTCAAAAGCAAAATAGATTTTTGACAAGGAGAAAGAGAGAGAGAGAGAGACGGGGGGGGGGGTGGAAATAGGATGGAAGGAAATACATAGTAATTATAACCACGAATGTGAATGGGATGAACTCATCCATAAAGTGGAATTGAATAGCAGAATGTATTAGAAACCCAGAATCCAAAACTTTTTTCTTTACAAGAAACACATTTGAAACAGAGAGACACACAGTAAAAATAAGGGGCTGGAGCAGAATTCTTCAGCTGAAGTAAAAAAAAAAAGGCAGGGGTAGTAATCATGATATCAGGCAAACCAAGGGAAAATTGGAGCTAAGAAAAAGAGAAAAACAGGGAAACTACATTTTGTTAAAAGGTAGCATAGAATATGAAGTAAAATCAATACTAAACACATGTGCACCAAATGCTTTGCATCCAAATTCTTAGAGGAAAATTTAAATGAAGTACAGAAGGAAATAGACTAGGAAACTTCAAGTAAGGAATCTCAATATTCCCCTATCAGAATTAGATAAGTCTAAATAAACAAGAAAGAAATTAAAGTGATCAATAGAATTTTAGAAAAGTTAGATACGATACACCCCTGGAGAAAATTAAATAGAAATAGAAAGGAGTATACCTTTTCCTCAGCTGTACATTGCACATTCACAAAAATTGACCAGGTACTAGAGCATAAAAACCTCATAGCCAAATGTAGAAAAGCAGAAAAAATATTAAATGTATCTTTTTCAGATCATAGTGAAAAAAATATATATATTCAGCAAAGTTCTGTGGAAACAAACTGAAAATTAGTTGGGAACTAAATAATCAAATCCTAACAAATGAGTGGGTCAAAGAAAGAAAAATCATAGAAACATTTAGATTAGAGAGAATGATAACAAAGAGACAAAATGCCAAAACTTGGTGGAATGCAGTCAAAGCAGTATTTAGAGGAAAATTTCTATCTTTAAATACTTACGTCAGTAAAATAAAGAACAAATCAATGAATTGACCATGCAATTAAAAAAAAAACTTTAAAAAGAACACATTAAAAATCCTTAATTAATCAACAAATTGGAAACCTTGAAAATCAAAGGAGAGAATAATAAAATTGAAAGTAAAACAATTAAATTAATAAATAAAACTGGGAGCTGGTTATATAAAAAAACAATAAAACAGAGAAACTATTGATTAATTTGATTAAAAAAAAAAAGAAGGTCAAATTACCAGAATCAAAAATGAAAAGAGTGAATTCACTACCAATTAAGATGAAATTAAAATGATTATTTGGAATTATTTTGCTCAATTAATTATATGCTGATAAATCTAACAATCTAAGTAAAATGGATGAATATATACAAAAATATAAATTGACCAGATGAACAAAAGAGGGAATAGATTACAAATAACCCCATTTTAGATAAATAAATTGAGCAAACTATAAACAAGCTCCTTAAGGAAAAACAAACAAACCCCAAACCATATGGATTCACAAGTGAATTCTACCAAACATTCAAAGAGCAATTTTTTCCTCCAATACCATATAAACTATTTGGGAAAATAGGCAAAGAAGTGATCTTACTAAATTCCTTCAATGACACAAATACAGTGCTAATACATAACCCAAGAAGAGCAAAAACAGAGAAAGAAAATTGTAGACTAACTTTGCTAATGAATATAGGTGCAAAAATTTTAAATGAAATATTAACAAGGAGATGACAGCAACATATCACAGGGATCATACACTATGACCAAGTGGGATGAAGGGATGGACAAATATTAGGAAAACTAATTCAGAATAAGTGAATATATCAATAACAGAAACAAGAAAAAAGTCATATGATTATCTCAATAGATACAGAAAAAAACTTTTTTAGAAAAAACCTTACTCATTCTTATTAAAAACTTTAGACAGCATATAAATAAATGGATCTTGCCTTAAAATGATAAGTAGCATCTATATAAAACCATCAGCAAGCATTATTTATAATGGGGATAAGCTAGAAACCTTCCCAATAGGATCAGGGGTGATGCAAGGATGCCTGATATCACTACTATTATTCAAAGGTGTAATAGAAGAGCTAACTATACCATTAAGAAAAAAAAAAGAAATTGAAAGCATTAACATAGGCAACATAGTAACAAAACTATCACTCTTTGCAGATGATATGATGTTACACTTACGGAATCCTAAAAAAAAAAATCAACTAAAAAAAACTAATTGAAACAATTAGCTTTAGCAAAGTTTCAGGATGTAAAATAAAGCTACATAAATCATCAGAATTTCTATATGTTACTAACAAAGGCTGGTAGAAAGAAATAGAGAAATTCCATTTAAAATAACTGCAGACAATATAAAATACTTGTTACTATACTTGAAAAAACAAACCCAGAAAATATATGAACACAATTACAAAACACTTTTCACAGAAATGAAGACATCCAAAAAAACCTGGAGAAATATTAATTGCTCATTAGTAGACTGAGCCAATATAATAAAAATGAAATGAATTATTTTGATTACATTAAAATAAAAAAAAAAGTTTTGCACAAACAAAAACAATGCACCCAAGAGTAGAAGGAAAGCAGGGGAATTTTTACAGCAAATTTCTCTGATAAAATTCTCATTTCCTCACTTCTCAAATATATAGGGAACTGAATTAAAGTTATAAAAATAACAGCCATTCCTTAACTGACAAAAGGTCAAGGAATATGAACAGGCAGATTTCAGAAGAAGAAATCATAGTCATATGAAAAAAATGCTTTAAATTACTATCGATTAGAGAAATACAAATTAAAACAGCTCCGAGGTATCACTCATACCTACCAGATTGACTCATATGACAGAAAAGGGAAACAATAAATGTTGGGAGGGATGTGGAAAAACTGGGACATTAATGCACTGTTGGTGGAGTTGTCATTTGATTCAACCATTTTGGAGAGCAATTTGGAACTAGGCCCAAAAGGCCATACAACCTTTGACCTAGTAATACTACTACTAGGCTTGTATCCCAAAAAGATTGAAGAAAAGGGGAAAGGTCCTATATATAAAAAACTATATACAACAAATTTTTGTGGAGGCAAAGTATCAGAAACTGAAGGGATGCCATCAAGGCAATGGCTGAACAAGTTGTAGCAAATGATTATGAAGAATACTGTTGTTCTATATGAAATGATAAGCAAAATGGTTTCTGAAAAACTTGGGAAGACTTTTATGAATTGATGCAAAATGAAATGTGCTGAGCCCGGAGATCATTTTACACAGTAACAGCAATAGTGTACAATAGTCCACTGTGAATGACAACTATTCTCAGAAATACAGTCATCTAAGACAATTCCAAAGGACTTATGGTGAATAATGCTATCTGTCTCCAGAGGAAGAACTGATGTAGTCTGAATGCAAATCAAACTATATTTTAAAAATTTTCTTTATTTTTTTTTTGTCTGTGTTCTCTTTCTCAACATGGCTAAAATGGAAATATGTTTTTGCATGATTGCACATATATAATCCATATAAAAGTGCGTACCTTCTCAAGGACGGGGCAGGAGGGAGAGGGAATTTAAAATTCAAAAATTATTTAAAGAATGAATGTTAAAAGTTGTTTTTACATGCAATTAAGAAAAATAAAATAAAAACATTTTTAGAATATTAAAAAAGTCATCTTTCTAAAATACAGGTCTAATTATGCCATCCCACTATTCAGTATAATCTAGTTACCACCATGATCAAATACAGAAGCCTCTATTTGGCTTTTAAACCTTTCATGGACATTTTTTACTTTTCCTGTTCTCATATTTTATTCTCCTCCACATGCATTACAATACAGTAATACTGGCTTTCCCGCTGTCCTTCAAACACTACAATCTATTTTGTGATACTGTCTTTTCACTGGCTTTTCCTCAAGTCTGTAATACTCTCTGTTCTCACTGCAGCATCTTGGCTTTCCTGATTTGCTTCAAGACTCAACAACTCAAATTCTACCTTCTGTGAGAGGCTTATACTGGTACCTCCTTTCTTCTCAACCTAATGTCTTCCCTCTGAGGTTGCTTCCTCAACACTGTATATATCTTCAACACTGTATATATCTTGTAGATGTAGATGTTGCTTTTGTCTCTTCCAGGATCAGAAATGGGGTTAGAAATGTACTGATGGAAACCATAAATGATGTTCTTTGGTGGACCTCTGGGTTTTTGTGACATTGTTCTCCCTTGGTTCCATTTATATCTGTCTGATCACTCTGGCTCATCCTTCTTTGTTAGATCATTATCCAGATTACACTCCCTACGTGTGAGTATATTCCTAGGTTTTAGGAAGATGTCCCTCTTTGTCTACCCTTTCTTTTGGTATCATCAGCCCAAGTGAGGTTAATTAATATCTCTATGTAGAAAATTAACAAATCTATATACTATGACTAATTTTTCCCCTGGGCTCAAGTCTTATATCACCAGCTGCCTATTGAATAATTCAAACTGGATACATAGTAAGTATCTCAAACAAACTCAACATCTCAAAATAGAATTTATATTTCCCAAACTTTTGCCCCTCTTCCATACTTTCCACTTATGTCAAGGGAACCATCATCATTCCAGGCATGGAAATTCCTAGCTTTGGTGTCATCTTTCCCTCTCTTCATTGCCCAATCAGTTGCCAAATCTTATCACTTCTATCTCTTCACATCTCTCCTACATATCTCCACCTTACTATTCACATAGTCTTCACCCTAGTTAAGGCCCTCCTTACCTCTTACTTGAACTACTGCAGTAGCCTGTTAACTACTTTCCCTTCCTAAAGATTCTCTCTGTTGTAGTTTATCTTTGGTACCTATTCCAAAATGGTAGTCTCTAAATGCAGGTCTGCTATGTTACTTCTTCTCTCTATACTACACTTGGTCCCAATTACCTCTAGGATCAAATAAACTCTGCTTGAAATTTAAAACTCTTCATAATCTGGTGACTTTTGTCTTTTTTAGCCTCATTACACCATACTCCCATTTATTCATACTATGATTTACCCAAATTAATCTTATAATTCTGCTTCTCTGCCTTTGCACAGTCTGACCTAGAATGCACTCCCTCTTAATATTCTCCTATTAGAGCAGAAGTTCCCAAACTTATTTTTCTTACTGCTCCCTTTTCAAAAAAAAGTTATTCAGTGCCCCCCCACCCTGGAAATTTACTTTCTTTAATCCTTTAACAGTTTCTTAAAATTTACAACATATTAAAAAATATAAAATACATTTTTTAAAATGACACATCTTAAATTTAATAATTTATTGTGAATTTGTTAGTTTTTTTCTGCATTGAAATTATGTTGATGCAATATTGCATCATGTATAGTATCATATTATAAACAAGTCATCACATGCATGTATTCCTACCAATGCATACTGGACTTACTGACAATGCGTGAAATGCTCTCCTGCCAACACTTGCTTTTAAAGACCTGTAGGGGTACTTGATCACTGATTGATTATAACTTGTATTTTGTGTGTTTATTTGGAAAATAACGTAATTATTACAACTTTAACTCTGTGACACAATAGATGAAACATGTAGGGATTTTCTTCTCTTCTTTCCTTATACTTACACTATCCCCTTATTTTTATTCAATGGTTGCATCTGAGGCTACTCCTGCCCCTCTGGATCATTCCAGAGCCCTCTAAGGGATGGTGAACCTATGTAACTAGAGTCTTTTAATATTCAGCTCCAGTACCATCTTCAACATTAAGTCTTTCCTTATCTCCTCCCCTAGCTGCAAGTAGCTTTCCTTCAAAATTGTCTTGTATCTATTTTGAATCTTTTTTGTGTATATCCATATATGTACATTTTGTATCACCTAGAAAGTGATAATTAATAATAATAATAATGATAGTTAATAATTATATAGTGCTTACTCTGTGCAAGCACTATACTAAGCCCTTTACAATGATCTCATTTGATCTTCACCACAACTCTGGAAAGTAAGTGCTCTTATAAACCCCATTTTACATTTGAGAAAACTAAGGCAAACAAGGATTAAATGAATTGGCTAAGATCACAAGACTAGCAAGTGTCTAAGGCCAGATTTGCTTCCTGACTCCAGGCATAACACTTTAACCACTGTGCTACCTAGCTGCTCTGAGTATACAGATAGAGATTACATGTAAATTGTAAACTCTGTGAGGGCAGAGACTGTTTCACTTTTGCTTTTGTATCTTAACACAGTGACTGTATGTAGTTGGTGCTCAATAATTGTTTACTGAACTATTGATTGATTAATTGAGGAATCAACTGCTATTCAAATGAAGAGGAATTGAGAAAATTGTAGAGTGCTATAGGAGATCATAAAGCCATATTTTTCATAATGGAAAGGGGCCTCAGAGATCATGTAGTCCAATATTTTAAATTTGTAGGTGAGGAACTGGAAGCCCAGAGAGGTTAATTGATTTCCACATAGTCACATAAGTGACTAGTAGAACTTGTCTATTTTCACAGTGAAAACTTGCTGACTTTATTTAGTAAGTATGTTTAATGCAATTTTATTTTGGAAAATGTTGGTTCCTTGACAGTAGGAATTGTTTCATTCTGTCTTTGTATCCTCAGCACAATGCCAGGAACATAGTAGGTACTTAATAAATGCTTATTCATTGATTGATTGATTTTATATGGGAACAGAAGGAATATAAAATTATAACTACCATATTAACATTTTTCTTAGAACATCTTTTTACCTTGTGCCAAGCACCAGGATATAATGAAGTACATTATGGGAAAATCTGCTCTGGTCTGAGCAAGGAGAAAGCTAGTTGTCTATCTCTCATTGCTTTGTTTGTGCCTGGCTTGATCAAATAGCTTTTTCTTTCTCCATCACTCTTGAAATTCAAGAAATTCTGGCTGAGTGAGAGGAATTGGCAGCCATGATAATAAATATGATTAGCTCAATGCAAATGTGAATATGTTGGATAGATCTGGAGAATTCAGGCGAGGGAAAAGTGAAGGGATGTAGAGAAAAAGGCAGGGGAGTTTTTCTTTTCATGTAAATTAGACTATTTTAAAATTGGAATGAATCTGAGAGCCCAACTAGTCTACTCCCTCCTCTCCTTATCTTACAGATGATGATGCTGAGGTCTGAAGTGTTGGTATACATTTAACTTGCCCATGGTTACAAAACTAGGAAGTATCAGAATTAAGACTCAAATTCAGATGTCTGATTCTAAATTCAGGGCTCATTCTACTCTACTCCATTTTGGTCTTATCTTAATTATCCAGAGGGAATGGAATGCATTGTCCTTTTTCATATATATGGCCAAAGGGGAAATGAAGGCTTGGGCAAAGTTAAGTCTGTGTTCTTCAGTGTATGCATTCCTGCTTCTCTAGGACAAACTGAAGAAGCAAAAATAACATGTCATTCCGCAGGAGCCAAAAGCCTAGGCTCTACAACATTGTAGAGAGTAAAGCTTTAATACATGCTTTTATATTAATTCATTCATTTATACATTCACTAGCAAACTAGAAGGAAAAGCTCAGGAGAAATCACTTCCTGGTCACTCCCTGCCTTTTTTAAGGTCTAAAGAGTCCCATCAAGGGCATATTTTCTTATGGCCAGTGAATCCTGTAACCAGAAAGCTACTTTCCACTAATTGGGACATGAAAATGTGATAAGATCAGGGTTATTCACGGCTGTAATCAGAGTTACATCACAGGGAATTGGCAGCAGGCAGTAAAGATAGACACAAACCTGAGGTCAGAAGGCTCCATTTGTGAACTGGTAAAATGGAAGATAAATACCTTATTGCTGTCTCCTTTATTGTAAATGAGTTTGCTTTCTTCTTGGGTTCTTTTCTTTTTGTTGGATTCTCTCTCCCTAGAACAAGAAAAAAAAAAGGAGTGTGCATGATCTCTATCTGGATGTATTTAGCTAAAAATTTCTCCAACCTTAATTTCTAGCAAATGGAATCTTCAATATTTTAAAAAACCTTTCTATATTTTCCACTTATGTGACCATGGACAAATCACTTAACTATTCTAGTTTCTGGTTTCATTGGCTATACATTTAAGAGTTTGAACTGAATGGCTTCCAACATCCTTTCTAGCTCTGTGATAATGTTATCTATGATTTCATTTATGTGAATGTTCCATATCTTGATACAGAACACAGTTCTTCTGTGCCTCAGTTAACAGTCTCTATGAATTGCCATCACCAAAAAAAAATCAGTATGTGTTGGCTAGAGTTCTTTGGTGATGCATCTCTGTACTTAGCTCAGTCGGCCCATTGTTATTGTTCATTTTAGCTGTGTCTGACTCTTTGTGACCCTTTGGACATTATATATTCATTTTAGCTGTGTCTGACTCTTTGTGACCCTTTGGACATTATATATTCATTTTAGCTGTGTCTGACTCTTTGTGACCCTTTGGACATTATATATAGTCTCATCAGGCCTATACTCAAAGTCTTCCCAGTGTGCCAACAGAACTTTCAAGACCCTTTTTCCCTAACAAAGTTGGGCAAACTCAGGGGAGATAAATATATGTCTAATCTTAATTCAGTTAGATCAAAATCATAAAAGTGAATTTCTGATCAGATTTGAATTCTTGGAGTCTCTCCAGACATCACTCGACAATATCTGACAAACTTGAGAAAAAACAGAATTGTTCCTATGAGCTCAGGGTTTCTATAGGAGAGAGGGGAGCAGTTCTTCCCAGTACACACAATTTCTATTGCCCCTACTGTTTCTCTACTGAGAACCCAGGCTAGCTTCTTAATTTAAGGTAAGCTACATGTAGAAGTGGAGGTGGGAAAAGGGGAACTACTTTAACAACAGGTCTGTGTTATAAGATACCCCAGAGAAGAAGAGGAATCACAGTGGCTGGCAGCTAGGGCTTCAACCCTGAAGGTCAGCCCCCTCGCTGTTTGAGGACATTGGATATTGATCACGGTAGTGGAAGATTGCTTTCCACCTGCCTTTTAGGAATCCCACCAAAACAAAGCATAAGGTTTTCAGGAGAAAGGTTGATAATGTTAAATGGGTTGATAGATTTATAAGTTGAAGTTTCCAGTAGCTCCCCATCAAGTTAATAAAAGTTCATTTCTACCTTCAAATTAAGGGCTTTTCTGGTAAATAAAAACAAAGTATACAGTACAATGAACTAAGCCAGATTCATGAGATTTGCCCTTGATTACTGCAGATAGCATCTTCAGTTCTTCAAATTAATTTGTTGAGACCTAGTTTTATTATAATTATAATAAAAAGGAAATACCTGCCCTTTTCTCCTCTTCCTTGACCCCTCCCTCCTAATTACCCTTCCTCCCACTTTCCCTTCCTCCTCCTCATCCCCATCCCTCCCTTCATCCTTTCTCCTTCCTCCCTTCCCCAGACTAGACGATTCCATGGTGGAGATGGCTGAGGAGGCCATGGAGCCCACAGAGGCGGATGTCACAGGGCTGTGCCAGGACATATTTTCCAAAATGGCCACATACCTGATAGGCAAGCTGCCAGCCACCAGAAAAGACTTTGAACTTCTGGAAAATATGAACAAACTGACTAGTTTTTAGTATCTAGAAAGGAAAGATATTGCAGCAAACCTAAGTAGAAACCTGAAGGACTTAACCAGAAATATGCAGCCTTATCTGGAATAGATGATTTTCCTTGAGAGCAGCAAGTAGCAGCTCTTGAGCAGACAGCTTACAGGTTGGATGCATATTCAAAGAAACTAGAAGCAAAGTACAAGAAGTTAGAGAGGAAATGAAAGAACTCTTTAGCACAAAGACTTTTAACTACAAGAATGTTTTATGAGCTGGAATAAGTGGGATGGAACTTATCACTATGCTTCAGTTCCTAAAAGGGAGCTGTGCTGCTGATCCAAGGAGAATCCCAGCCCCCACCTCTGGCTGGGTGTTTAACTCTGTTTTCCTAAATCTGCACCTCTGGAACCTCATCTTATTGTGTGCTTCATTGTGTGCCCTGAACCAAGGTTCAGAAATCAGGATCAACCCTGTCTAGAGCAGATGCAGATGAGAGGTTCTTGTCTCCCTGTCTCCTCCTTTCTTGTCTTTCCTTTAGATCCCTCCCCAACCCCCTTCACCTTAAATAATAAATGTATGACCCTAAAAAAAAAGCAAATACCTTTTCCAAATCCATGGCCATTTTAGAAACTCTTTTTTTTTCTTTTTGGAGGGCAATTGGGGTTAAGTGACTTGCCCAAAGTCACACGATTAGTAAATGTGTCAAGTGGTTGAGGCCGGATTTTAACTCAGGTCCTCCTGATTCCAGGGCTGGTGTTCTATTCACTGTGCCACAAGCCACCCACATTTTAGAAATTTTTATTGAAATTCAGCGTCCATTAAATATTTGAGTCTTGTAGTCATGGATAAGGTACCCTACATGTTTGATTATAACAAAAGTTCATAGAATCATTGATGCAGAACTGAGGACCGTAAAGATTATCTAACCCTACTATATCATTTTACTGGTGATGGAAAGGAGACTCAGAGAGACAGAGACTTGCTCAAGGCAGTAACTTTGGGGCTACATCATCAGTCCATTAATAGACCCTATCACTCACAGTACAGCTTGGCACATGGCACATTTGTTGAGGTAGATCTTGCCATCTGGGCCCTGAATGGGATTGATCTTGCTGGGGCAGACGTATTTTCCATTATCCGTTAGACTGTGGTACTTACTTTACTGATCTTATTGATATAAGAAAATATGTGACCGTTCTGGTTGAGTTTGAATCGTTCAAATATGATTGGCATGATTTTAGAGGATAACATATATATACATATATATATGTAACCTGTATACATCTTTTGTAAAATATCATTTTTATATCACCTTCATTTATTTTTTTTTAATTTTAATTTTTTTTTTACCTTTTTAAGGGGGGAGGGCAGGGCAATTGGGGTTAAATGACTTGCCAAAGTCACATGGCTAGTAAGTGTTAAGTGTCTGAGACTGGATTTGAACTCAGGTCCTCCTGACTCCAGGCCTGGTGCTCTATTCACTATGCCACCTAGCCTCCCCTGTACACCTCCTATATATAAGACATAACAATATACATATATATACCCAGAGGAGAGATATCTAGCTATCTTGATAGCTAGTTAGATACATATATATACACATATGTACATTTATTCATTCATATACATGTCTATCTCGATAGACATGTGCAAAGACTGCATTAAGGTTTTTTGGAACAGGTCATATTTGGGGGAGATATGTATATCTATATAGATATCCATATTCATTCTGGAGGGTGTAGACAAGATACAGATGTATATAGTGATGTAAATGTCGGTAGATATAGATATAGATATCGATATCTCTCTCCAGGGTTTCCCAAAATTCAAGATAGATAGATGACAGCAATATGTAGATTAGCTACAGCGATAGATACCTTTGAAATATACATATATGTATATATGTACATATTATATATAGGTAAAGATTTGTATACACACACACACACACACACACACACACACAGAGTAATTTCCTTTAAGCCTTATAATAACCCTGCGAGGTAGTTTTAGAAGTATTATCTTGATTTTAGAAAGGAAGAAACTGAAGCTCAGATGGTTGATGTCTTGTTCATAGTTATATGGCTGATAAGGATTTGAATTCAAGTCTTCCTGACTACAAGTCCAGCACTTGGGGCATTGGCTACACTCTACTCTCTGTCTCCAATAAAATAGGTTAGAACCCAGGAAACAAGGTATCTGGAGATTGTCTAGTTCAGGCCCTTTATTTAAAAGATAAAGAAACAGAAGCTCAGAGAGAAGTGAAATGACTTTTTCCAGGTCACAAGAGGAGTACATGGAAGAATAAGAGCTAGAACCCAGCTCCCCCAACCTTGTCATGCAGTGTTCTTTCCATTGTACCTTGGTGCAACTCATGGATTCTAGACTTTTTTGTTGACAGGGAAGTATATTCTTGGAGATGCTCCCATATTCCTGTGCTGCTATCAAGAGGATAAAGACAAATGACTTTTTAAACCTTAGTTTTGCACTTTATTTGCCTGTATTGTTGAAGAGAAAATGGTTTGTAACCTCAACTTTCTATAGAAACATGAGCTATTAATACTGCTATTATAATCACACGCTGCCCAACCTTTATTCTACCCCACATTGAACACTAGATGTCGCTCATTGCTTGGGTCAAAAGGCACAGTCTCACATCATTTAATGCTTTAACAGCATCTTACAGGATTGCACCAAAGGGACCTTGGGGCTTATCTAGTGAAACCCAGTTATTTTACATCAGGAGAAACTCAGGTCCAAAGAGATGAAGGCACTTGCTCCAGGTCATACAGTAAACAGCAAAGCCAGGATTCTAAGTCAGGGTCTCAGATTCCTAATTCATATCCTCCATATGCTCTCTCTTGGACTCAATACTATTATAATTGCTTAAATTTATGAAGACTCAACAAGAGCTACCTTTATAACAATAGTTTTCTCACTGGTAAAATGAGGCTAGCAATATTTACATTCAGGCTAAGTTATCATCATGAGAAATTGAAACAACACTTAACTAGGGCTTATTGACAGAACCAATGATTCAAACATAGATCTTCCATCTCGTTGCAGAATCTTGGGGACAAGTCTTTGCTTTTTTTCTGGGTCTCATTTTCCTGATCTATGAAATGAAGCTCTTAAACTAAATAATCCCTAAAGTTCCTTTCATCTCTGACTCTGGGAGAAAGGGGGAATAACTAATCATCATGCCAAAACTGAGTTTAGGTCTCCACAGCTTTCTTTAATGATCCCAGCCTATCCCAGCATTTAGTGTCTCCGACATTTATCAATGATAGAGCTAATCCTCCCACCCAAGCTACTGATCTTATCTCCCTTTCCCTTCAGAAATCACCTCTGTGTCACTGAAGTGGGTGTGGACCAACCTGTGGCAGGAAACTTGTTTTCAAATGAATGGGTTGCAGACCTACATACAGGTATGCATGCACGTGTTCAATTGTTTTTTAGTCCTTTCCAAATCTTCACAACCCCTTTTGGGGTTTTCTTGACAAAGACACTGGAGTGCTTTGCCATTTGCTTCCCCAGACCTTTACAGATAAGGAAATTGAACGAAATAAAGTTAAATGACTTGCCCAGGGTCACACAGTTAGTGACTGAAGCTGGATTTGATAAGTCTTCCTGATTCCAAGCCCGGCGCCCTATCCACTATGTTATATGTTATATCTGTTATATGCGTGTATATCCATCCATCCATCCATCTATATATACATGTGTGTGTGTGTGTGTGTGTGTGTATGCATGCATAAAAATATACATATACAACACAGAGTTTGTTTGTTTTAGTAACCACTCTCAGCTGTTGGTCACTGAGTCACTAAATCACAATGGGCTATCCCTTACCTGCTTTTTGTTATTTTCTTTCTTCAATGCTTTTCTTGTCTTGAGCTTCCCTTTTTTCTCTATTAAGTTAGAGAGAAAAAGGACATTGACTCCTGCAAAGAGAGGAATATAATACAGTAGAAAAATCTCACTGTGGCCTTAAATGATCTACACTCGAATCCGAGGCCTTCTTCTAACTATCTGTGGACACTGGAGACAGTCACTTAACATCTCTAGGCCTCAATTTTCTTATCTCTAAAAAGAGGAAGTTGGCCTAAGATCAAATATTTCTTGAACTTCCCAGTAGTTGAGTTAAATTAATTTCTGTTGTGCTTTAATTGATTTCTAATGCCATTACCCATACATAGTAACATCATATTTGAAGGCAGGATTGTAATACTGGACCTGGAGTCAAAGGACCTAGGTTCAAACCCCTATTCTACTTACTAGCTATATAACTTTGAATGAGATACTCCCTGTCTATTGATTTGTTTCCTCATCTACCAAATGAGGGAGGATTGATTTCATGATCTCGACGGTCTCTTCTAGATACAAATCAAATGATCATCTTAGATGCAGAATCAAAAAAATCTGAAAAGCATGAAAAGCATTGTGTGAGCCAATGCAAAATGAAGTAAACTCAGCCAAGAAAACTATATACTATCACTACAATAATGCAAATGAAAAAAATTATTGTAATTTTAATGACAAAGAAGATTAATCTTGGATAAGAATTTAGGAAATTTACTTTTTTCCATTCTTCGCAGAATATTTGAGCAAACTAAACATACGATCAATCTCATTTGATATGGTGACTTTTTCTTCTGATCTCCTTTTGTCCCTTTCAGATTTTTATTCTTGGTGATAAGGAATGAATCAGTGGGTAGGAAGGAGACAAAGTTACACTTGGAGATGCGGGTAACATAAAGACAAAGACTGTCAATACAAATTAAAAGAAAAGACAAGAGGTCTGAGCCCCTGAGGTTCTAGGATTCTTCCAATATTAGCCCAGAGTCCCGCCGTGGAATAAGACCAAGTTACTGCCTGAAGTTTGGTTCCCAATATATGCTTATCAAAAAGTCAGTCAACCCTGGGAGAGAGTTACTCTCCCCTGGCAGAAAATAATGCTAGAGAAAAGAGAAATCAGAGAATGGTAATAAGAGTTTATCTTGTACAAAGGGACTTTTCCCCAGAGAGCCGACCACAGAGTGCCTGTTGTCCCTGTTCATACTCACAAGGAGGCTGCGCACATAGAACAGCTCCATAATGCTGCCCATAAAAACCCTGGATTGGGTCCTCCTCTCTGCTACAGAAGGGTCTGCCATTCCTCATCTGGTACTCACGGTGCCTGAAAAAGAAAGGAACTAGATTGAGCTTTTGCTTTTCTGTTCATTCATGAGATGTTGGAGGGAAGACAAGCTAAGGAATATCAGAGAAGTCTTTGCTAATCCTCTCCACACTTCCACCCCATTCCTGTAGCTATTGGTAATATCTTTGCCCAAAAATCTTCAGTGGCTCTCTATAGTCTCCCAAGTAAAGTTCTGACTTCTCTACTTGGAACTCAAGGTCTTCCCCAATCTGAGGTTATCATACCTTACAACCTCATGTTATGTTTCCCTATCCTCTATGTTGCCAAAGTTGGCAGCTTTTCCTGTGCCTATGTATCCTGGACTGTCCTGCTTCTGGCTCTTTGCTCACACTATTCCCTAAACCTAGAATACTTTACTCTCTCTCTTTACCTGACAAATTCCTACCCAACCATCCCTTTAAACTCAATTCAAGGGTGGGGGGGAGCCAAGATGGTGGCATAGAAGCAACAAGGTATTGCAGCTCCTACGTAACCACCTCAAAATATCCATAAAATATGACTCTAAACAAACTCTAGAACTCTAAAACTCACACAAATATACTTTCCGCTAAAGGCAGCTTAGCCAGGAGGCACCATCTCAGTGCTGGAAGCCAAAACCAACCCAGCCTGAAATGGTGGCTTGGCCTTGGGGGCAGGTGGATGAGCTGAGCTGCAGCTGGAGCAACAGAAGAGCAGATCTGTGCCAGCTGTGGCAGTTTCCAGAATTATCAAGCCATAAGAAAAAAAAAAGGACTAAGTGAAAGGTCAGTGGAACTCAGCTAAAAATCAGGGAAGAAAAGTGGGTCTGGCCAAACTGCCTCCAGGGTAAGGAAGTGGCAGAAGTGATGTCCTGCACCCACCTCCATATTGCCACTTCAGAGCTCCCGGCCTGCAGACTGCAGGGGGGCCAAGTGATCATTCAGAGGCCTAGTGCTCTTGCGTTGAGCAGCGTGGACCCAGATCGCAGTCTTGGGTGGTGGTCCTGGGGTGTCTTTTCAGTGAGCTAGAGCTGGGGAGGGCCCCAGCAGCCTCCTAAAAGTTCTGGCACCTGGGAAAACCCCAGCAATTTGGGACAGAACTTTCCCTTCTGGAAGCAGAGTTTCACAGAGCAAAAAAAATCACTGACTGGCCAACCATGAATAACCACAGGAAACAAAGTAAGAACAGCAACCAAACTCTAGATTCCTTCTTTGGGGAAAAGAAGGATCAAAGCAGGGAATGGGAGGAAGACAACACAGTCAGATCTCCCACACCAAAAGCTTCCAAGAAACATGAAGATTGCCTAAAAGCTAGAGACCAGCTTAAGAAAGATTTTGAAAACCAAATGAGAGAAGTGGAAGAAAAATTGGGAAGAGAAATAAGAATGATGCAAGAAAATCATGAAAAGAGAGTCAACAACCTGACTGAAGAAAATAACACTTTAAAAAATAGATTAAATCAAATGGCAAAATAGGCCCA
>CM053581.1:285373171-285392252 GCA_028627135.1 Pseudochirops cupreus
CAGATCATTTTCCAGATGAGGAAATTGAGGCAAACAGGGTTAAGTGACTTGTCCAGGGTCATACAGCTAGTAAGTGTCTGTGGCCACATTTGAACTGAGGAAAATCAGTCTTCCTGACTCCAGGACCAGCACTCTGTGCACTATGGCGCCACCTGGCTACAAGTAAGCTACATTGTAGTTATTATTATCTTTTCCCAAGCTTTAGGTTAGGAGAACTGGAAGATACTTCAGAAGTCTAATCCAACTGCTTCCCCCCATTTTGTAGATAAGCAAACTGAGGCCCAGAGATGATAAGTGACTTGCTTAAGTCATACAGGTAATAAATAGAAGTACCAAAATTCAAACGCAGGCCTTTTGATCCCAAATACTATGCTGATTTAGGACTCTATTGTCTGTGGGCCTGGAGAATGGAGAATGATAGGTTTGATTTGGGTATGAATGATGACTTTAAAGACTCAGTGTGGACAATGTGAGGTTGACTTGGTCTTCTGGGACTTCTGGTTTGTGGGTATGTTGGTGAAAAAAAAAACTAGGTCTTTGTTTTAGTTACCTTTAACAAAAACTATTCCACATGCAACCAAATTTTGGGGAACCCTCCCCCCATGCACCAAAAACAGCCCCACAGGAAAAAAAAATCTTTTCCCAAACCTTATGAAGCTAAAAAAATGTAAGAGATCCCAAAGTTTGTGACTTTCCAACATGTATCAAAATGACAGTTCCTCAATCAAGACTGTCATGCCATGAATGGACATAATTAATAGGAAAGGTTGACCATAGTATCATAAGAAATTCTGTAACTCACCCTATTATTAATTGCTAGACAGTAACCCTGAGACAGAACTACAATTCTTTTGTTCATATACTTTATACTCTCCAGATCAGATTGTTTACATGTGAAGCTTGAAGACTAAATCACTGGTTACTATGAGTTCACTGACACTGTGAATGAGTTTCAAAACAATCATTATCTTCTCCCTATTAACTAACTTTAGTTGTAAGGATGTCACAAAGGGCTACAAGGGTGTGAGGGAGTGGTTTACAGAACAAAATGCACATAGCTTTGCAGGGTATTCACAACATATCAATTACAAATTCTGGTCCCAATCCTTTTGGATACTCATTGACTATATTCATTGACTATACTCATTGACTATACTCATTGACTATACTCATTGATTATATTCATTGACTGAAAAGCTCCAGTATGTCTGGAATAGATTATATATTCATTTTTGATCAACATGTATTAATCAAGGTAATTAATGTGAACTTTGATACTGGTCACATTCTGGCCTTGGTAATTAGTACTGAGCAATGTGTTTGGGGTGATAGAGAAGGCCTATAAAAGAGGCCATCTTTCATGGTTCCGTCCAATTATTGATTCCCTAGAAACACCTCCTCCTTTCCTGGAAGTAAGGTTGACTCTTCATAGCTCATAAGAGTAAAGGGCCACGGACTACTTCATCATCACAAAACACTACAACTGGATTCTGGAAACTTGAATGATCAAAGACCCTATTCCAGTCCTCTGAAGAACAGAAAATATTCTGAGAGTCAGGAACACATTGGTTCAGACAGCAAGCTTCTGACACTAAGGCCTCTCATCTTCACTCGAGGCAAGCCCTCAGCAATCTCAGTTCCTGGGGAGCCAAGGTTCAACAAAGCCATAGCCAGTGTCCTCATCAAGTCACTCTCTGCCTGTAGAACAGTCCCAGAACCCCTGAAAACATCAGCAAGGCCCTCTTGCAGGATTTCTGTGTAAAGACCTGGTAATGACCAGGATTTAAAGTCTTTCTTGCAAGAGCTAGGAATGGGGATAAGGACCATACTAAACCTGTAATGTTGTTGGTGTAGAGAATTTATAAATGAGAAATGCTTTTCTTCCAATGTAGGTCAGCATCTTCCCTGAGGCTTATAGACATAGAGCTACCTAAACGCTGGGAAGTTAACTGATTTGCCCAGGGTCATGCAGCCAGGATGTGTGAGGGGCAGGGCTGGAATTCAGTTCTTCCTGCCTCCAAGGTCAGCTCTCTAAGCTACAATATCACACTGACGCTCAAAAAAGATTGAGGCTATGGGAGAAGTCTATAATATATTTCTAGGTTATGTCACTCTATATATAATTTTAGTATATCAATGTAGATAGCATAAAGTACTTCATTCAGACTTTTGTGACTGTCACTATAGACATACGTCTCCTAGATAAGATCCACAGATATATCAGCTTGGGTGATGTTGTATAGGTATGATATGGGATATAGATGAGAGATACCCCCCCAACCCCCCCCACCGCCATTGCCCAGCTCTCACAGAGACAGAATGGTGACAAGCTAGATGCATTGCAGTTTCTATGCCATGTTGTCAAATGGCACAGAACAAAACTGGGATTCCGACAGTAATTGTGGAATGGAACATTGAAGGTGGTATGCCTAGGAAGGTTAGGCCTATCACTCATAGCCAGATGATTGGTACTGAAAGATGCTATTTTCACTGGTTCATAGTTAGTTTTTTGTTATTTTTAATATTTTATTTTCCACAATTATATGTTAAAATTATTTTGACATTTCTTTTAAAGTTTTGAGTTCAAATTCTATTTCTCCTTTCCTTCTTCTCCTCTTCCCCTCCTGAAAAGGTAAGCAATATTATACAGGTTATACATGTGCAATCATGTAAAACATTTACATATAAGTCATTTTGCACAAGAAAAAAGAAAAAAAGAAAGGAAGGAAGGAAGGAAGAAAGGAAGGAAGGAAGGGAGGAAAGGAGGAAGGGAGGAAGGAAGGAAGGAAGAAAGAAAGAAAGAAAGAAAAAGAAAGAAAAATCTTATGCTCCATTTTGCATTCAGATATCAGTTCTTTCTCTGGTGGCAGATAGCATGGTTTATCCTCCTTTGGGATTGTCTTGGATCATTGTATTTCTGAGAATAATTAAGTAATTCACAATTCTTTATCATGTAATACTGTAATTAATGTATACAACATTCTCCTGGTTCTACTCACCTCACTTTGCATCAGTTCATGTAAGTATTTCCAGATTTCATACTTAGTTTTAAAATGATCATTCCTTCCTGAATCAAACACTTGATATTCCATTTTATTTGTCTAAAGTCAACTCTCAAACCAGTAGGGCAAAATGGAAAGAAAACTGAATTGACCATCAGAAGCCTTGAGTTCATATCCTAAATCTTTCATAAATTCTCTGGGCTCCAGTTTCTTCATACATAACATGAGTTGGAGGAGGGGGTGGTGGTGTGTGAAACTGATCTTTTAGTCCTTTTCTAGTTGTAATATTTTATGTGGTTTAGCATAGTCTTTTCTTTTGTGCCATAGGGCATGAAGGGCCAATAGAGACAACAGATCATTGTGAATGTGGGAAAAACATGGTGTCAACCAACAACCACCATTCCAAAAGACATGAGTAGTAATTTATTTTATTACAAGAGAAAGCAAAAGGACATGTATGTCAGAGTTCCTTATACTGAATACAAAGGTGCCTGCTGATGCAGGCAGAGATTTGGGTATTTAAGGGTTACACAAAAATGGGAGATCATATGTGAGGTAAGAGGACCAATTCCCTCCCTGAGGTAAGGAAAAAGGATACAGAAGTGAGGGGGAGCAAGAGGGAGCAGAAAAGCAGGTCCATTTTTCCTCTCCCTTGGGCACTGCTAGACCATGAAGATAGGATGATCTGCTTATCTGAAATACTTTATCAGTCTCATGCAAACTGACTAGTGCCTGTCTTGTAGCTGGTTTGACTCATGGGCACACTGAGAGCTCAGTTAGGGTTGAAAGTAGAAAATTATGTCAGCTCAGAGGAGACATCATTGTTGACTTGTTCTAAGCCTTCTGCATTCTCGGAGTCCAGTGTTTCTGGAAAACATGGCCACTAAGAAGACAGGTTAAGTTGGCTTCAGAGTCACAATGGTAACATAAAGATGTTATCATTGGCAGGGACTAATTAGATCAATGACTTACATGGGCATCTGAGGGTCAGAATGTGGGATGGCACAGGGCGGGTAAGTCTTAGGGAAGGGGCAATAATATCATGGGAGTTTGGGTATTGTGCATGGGAGCAAAGATTTCACAGGGTGGGCAGAGCTTAATTTTAATGGATCATTCTGGGCAGAGTTTCTAATCTTGATAAGTAAAAATTCTCATAAATACTTGCTTCCAGTGGGCATGACAAAACAACCTAAGAGTATAATTGACTGCTAGTGCAAATGTGAGCTTTCCTCAAATAAAACAGATCTTACGGAAAACTGTGCCTTTTTCCTTCCTTTTTGATCCCAGCCTTGCACAGGAAGGGTTAGGGAAGAAAGAGACACCTTTTTGGCTACCTTTTAGGATTTAATAAAATTAGGAAATGCATTTCAGTTGTTAAATTCAATCCGTTCAACTTCTAATTCTTTATGATCACTTTTTTTCTCCTTTCCCACAGGAGATGAAGCAAAAGGGCAAACAGTGAGTACATTATTCTGTGACTGGTATCAGATCAATGAAAAGTTGGGATTTTATGGTGATTATAATTTCCAGGGGCACCACAATGCATTGGAAAGAGTACTAAACTGGAGGTCAGAAGACAAATATACTTTAGTTCTGACTTTGCTGCTTATTGTGTGATCTTGGCCAAGCCCCTTTGGTTTTTCTGGGCATCATCACATTCCTCATCTGTAAAAAGAAAGAATCATACCAGATGATCTTTCAAGGTCTCTCCTCAGCTCTCACATCTTATGTCCAGCCCTGATATACTATAGGTCATTTTAAAGACTAAGAAATTCAGGGAGAGACAGAGAGACAGAGAGAGAGAGACAGAAAGAGAGACAGACAGAGACAGAGAGACAGAAAGACAGAGACAGAGAGAGACAGAGACAGACGGGGAGAGAGGGAGAGAGAGACAGAGAGAGAGGGAGAGAGATGGAGAGAGACAGAGACAGAGAGAGACAGAGAGAGAGAGAAAGAGAGAGAGAGGGAGAGAGGGAGAGAGAGGAGAGAGCAAGAGAACACAATTTCATAGATATAGAGTTGAAAGGGAGGACCTTGGAGCTTTCTATTACAACTTCATTATTTTTGAATGTTCACAGTGAGTCAGAGAAATTGTGACTTGCTATTGAACACTTGGTTAGTAAGTCTCGGAGGTAGTAGACACACCTAGATTTTCCTGACGCTAGGTTAAAAACTGTAATGACTACATTTCTAATGGGAGGGAGGGAGGCAAAGTAACTAGTCCCAGGCCACAAAAATGATCAATGATTTAACAGGGACATTCGACATTAGCATGAGGACTTGAAAAAATAAGTTTCTAAGAGTACAATAGAACTAGAGGACCATCTCTATCCCGTCTTTTACCTGCAGGTTGATTGCTCTAGATACCCCAGCACCAGCAAGGGTATAATATGCTCTGATGCCTTCAAACCAATCTGTGGTACTGATAAGAAAACTTATGTGAATGAATGTTCACTCTGTGCTGCTAATGCGTGAGTACAAAATTAAAATAGCTAGCTCAGTCTCACCCAGTTTATATCCTTAAGGGAGTTACTTCCTATTCTAAAACCAGTAATAAGCATTTATTAAGTACTTACTATTTGCCAGACACTGTTAATCATTGGGGAACCAAAGAAAAAATGCATATAGTCCCTGCCCTCAAAGAACTTATATTAGTCATATAAGGGGTACAGCAGAGAGTGTTCTGGACATGAAATCAAGAAGACTTGAGAAGCCTCCATTTCTTCATCTGTAAAATGGGGGTAACAATAGCCCCTATTTCCCAGTGTTGTGAGGATAAAATGAAATATTTGTGAGGCCCTTTGAAAACCTTAAACTATGTAAGTGCTAGCTCTCATCAGCACTACCACCATCATACTCACTGTCATCACCATCACTTTCACCACCACTACCACCATCGTCATTACATTACAGTGGGGAAGAAACCATGTATATGGGTAGGTATATACACAATGAAAACAAATAAGACACAAAGTAACTTAGGAGGGGAAGGCCCTAGCAACTTGAAGAACTGGGAAAGACTTCATTGAGAACATGGTGCTTAAGCTAAGTCTTGAAAGAAACCAAGGATTTTAAGAGGTAGAGACAGAGATCATGCCAAAAACGGCCAACAATCAGTACAAAGATATGGGGCGAGAGACGGAGAATTGCATGGGAGCAACCAATAGGCCTGTCATTAGCTCACGGTCTATGTGGAAAAGGGTAGTCATTTGTTAGAAGTCTGACAATATACAAAGGGACCAAGTGGTGAAAAATTTTAATGCCAAACAGATGAGTCGAAATTTGATCCTAGGGATGATAGGGAGCGGATGGAGTTTCTTCAGTAAAGGGTACCCTGGTTAGACTTGATCAGTAGGAAAAAATCACTTGGGCAGTTGTATGAAGATGGACTGAAATGGAGAAAAACATGAGGTACAGAGGACAACAAGGAACGAAAAAAGCTTGGAATTACAAAAATCTCATAATGGCCAAAGGTCCCAGAATGCACCTCATCCAATCCTTAGCCAGAGTTAGAAACCTCTTTAAGCCACCCTTTGCAACTCTCTCTTCCAATTGTTCTTTGGGCACTTCCAATGACAAGGAGTTCACTACTTCCTGCAGCACCTTATTTCATTGCTGTGCCACTTCAGTTTGTATGAAGTTCTTCTTCCTATTGGGATGAGATCGGCCTCTTTAAAGCTAACAGTTAAAATAGTAGAAAGAATATTGTTCAGGGAATCAAGAGATTAGGGTTGGAACGCAGGCTGTACTTACTAATATTATGGATGTCCTTGGGACCATTCCATGAAAACATGGAACTACACGATCTCTATGGTCTTTTCCTAAATTTTAATGATCAACCAGGCTATTTTATGTGCCACAACACCCCGTTTCTCAGATCTATGGGACAAAATAGAGTCAACTGCATTAGTGTTTGACTTCTTACAAGGTTTACTAACCCTGAACTTCCTCTCTTCCAGAGAAAAAGGGCTGAACATTAAGAAACTGCATAATGGGGAATGTGTAAGTACACGCATTAGTTTTAGGAATTAATTTGTGCATAGTTGATTTGTTTCTTATCTGAAGGTCACTGTACTGCAGTCTCTGACATCTAGGACTCAGAAAATGAAACAAACAAAACAGAAAAATTCAGAGACATTCTCTGAGAACCTGAAACAATCTACTCATTCTTAGCCTAGTTACTTTTACTTTCAATACAACTGTAAGAAGCAGTGTGATATAATGGACATACAATACCACAGTGACTAACAGAGTCAAGGTCTTAAAATAGATCAAAAGGCTGGATCAACCAAACCTAAGAAGGTCAAATTTAACAGGGATAAATGCAAAATTGGGTACTTGCCTTCAGCTTCCAAAGTACAGGATGGAGAAGCATGGTTGGCCAATAACTGATTACAAGAAACTTCTCTAGTTCAAAAACACTAGCAAAAGGAATTATGCCATGCATAAAGTAACTAAAGCTGAATCAATGAAACTAGAGGACAGAAATAATGTAAATGAAAAAATCTCATTAAATAACATTGGAGAACTTAAATACTTTGAGCTCTCACTCAGGGCTATTGGACATGTCACGAGATGGTGAACCATAGGCAAATAATTTCACCAAATAAAACCCCACCATCAAACATCCAGGGTTCAGTTCAAGATCAGTTTCCTGCTTGTTCCTCTCATAGAAGTGACATAGCCTGAAACCCATCCCTTTGTGCTCTCCCCTCCCACCCCCTTCCCTTCTTATCAATCATCGATTAGATGTAGCACACTCTGGTTCTGCCAAACCACATGAGTAAAAGAGAAAGAAACAAGAGTTTCAGGGGATAAAAAATGTGGGCAGCATAGAGTACAGTTGGGTGTTAGGAAAAGGGGAAAGAACTTCTGAATATGCATGAAAAGGCCTGGCCAGTTCTCTCCGCTCAGATTTTACTTTGTACAAGAACTTTGCTGCCTGGGCAAGTGAAAAATCTGTGAAGCAGTGATTGGGAGAGGGATTAAAGGGTGAAGAGGAAAAGCAGAGACAATTTCTTAGGGCCACAAGAAAAAGATTTTTAAAATAGGCCAAAGGAGAAAGACTAAATATACAATTATAAGCAGATTAAAAAGAAAGAGAAAGACCAATAACAACAGAGGGAAAGTTAATAAAAATACAAAGAGAGACCTGAATACCATAATAATGCAGTATACTATGAAAGAAATTGAATCAAAAAGTCCAAAATGAAAAAGAGAATCCTTCAGACTCCCCAAAGATGACAGAACAGCAAGAAACCATTGAATATTTCAAGTGAGAAATAACATTTTTAAAGAATATGTTTAGTAGTGAAATTAGGTCAAGTATAAGACCTTCCAACACCGCATTAAAAAAGAAAATACAGGAAATACACAGTGGAGAACCTCTTCAATGTAGCAATGATTCTGAAAGAGAATGGTAGATTTATAACACAAAAATGCAGAAATGGAAAAAATCTGAATTGAGAAATAAGCAAAAATTGAACATTAAAAGTGCAAAAGAATTCATCACAAACCAAAGCAACTGAACTTGAAAGAATGCACATGATAGGCTTCCCAGAAAAATAAAACTCCTAAAACCAAACCAAATCAAACACCAACTAACCAAACAAACAAAAACTTGCATACTGTTTAGCAGGAAAGACTATAAACAAAATATTTAAATATTTTGCATAGAAACAGAAAAACACCAAATACACAAATTCCTACCAGGGTAAAACCCCACTCTTAAAATTCTAAGCCTTGTAGAAATTTACTTTCCAAAAGTAGATAAATTTTACAAAAAATCCAGGACAAAGTCCTTCAGCTATGAAGAAATAATCTTTTCTTAAAGTCAAAGAAGCTCATGATGCTACCTAAAATAACATTAGAATGACTGATTTGTGATAATTATAGATAAAGACTTTAAAGAAAGCTAGATAAGTATAGTTATTAAGACAATACTAAGGGAGTTTCAGGATGGCACACAGACCAAGATGCCACGGACCTTTCAACTGCTGCAACAGACGTCCCAGTTCCTCTCCCATGTTGCTCCAGCACTGTACTTTGGTCCATTCAGCATTTTACCCTTGGACTAACCAAAATGACAAATCTAAGTGGCTAAAAATGACGGTAACCTGTGGCATTACTGCAGACCTATGGGTCTTTCTCCTCCAACAATGTGAAGATGTTTTAGAGTATGAATGAAGAAAAAGGGCTGAAATCAATTACTTCAATCTATTTCTTTCCTGATGACAACCAGTTTGTGGGACTATTGAATGATATATCAGAAAAAATCATTTATGTTAGGATTTTTATGCATTATCACAGAATGTGCAAATAAAAACTCATCTGAAAAAGGATACCTGCCCATTTTTTCAGGTTAGATATATCCCCTTAACTTGTAGAAAAGCCAGTTTGGGACCACTATTTAATCCACTTGTCCAGATTAATGAGACCTTACTTACCAGTTGAAAGGCACTAACATATACAAGCAAATTAAGAATTTCAATGAAAACTAAAAATCCATTGCCTGAAATTTAACACTGGTAGTTAATATTTTAAACCCTGTATCTTTTATCATCAGATACAGCACTGCCATGACAACGACAATTCAGGAATTGGGTGGGTGTTTCATTTTAGCTGGTCGTTTCAATATCATTCTGCCAAGCTGACTTTTTCCTTATGTTAAGTTTTCTTTCAGATTCAGAATCTTCATTATGTAATAGTTTAGTAAATTGGGAAGACTGAGATGCTTCTAGTAAATCAGAAAACGTTACTCTCTTTATTTTCTTCTGGTATAGCCATTTGGGGTTAGAAAAAAATGGATACCTAATCTAGGATCCTATTTCTACTCTGTGGGAGTTTAACGCTTTACCTTTGAGTTCTTCTCCTTTCTTCATTGTGGCAGGTGCTTAATACAATCTGCTTACCCATCTTATAGGTCTGTTTTATAGCCTATGATATTTGGTAGATAAATTGTTAGGGATTGAGGGTATACAGAAATGGTTAAGATGATCCTTATCCCTGAGGAATTTACTAGGGGAGGTAAGGCTTGATTAAGTAATTGTGATACCAACTAGAATGTAAGTTTCCTGGAAAATACAAGGGAAGTGCTATGAGAAGCCACAAGAAAGAAAGATATAAGGAAGAGGGAGGACCCAGAAAAGCACCAGCTTACCAGTGGAAACCTACCAAACATGATTTGTTCTGAGGATCCTTACTTATAGATAAATTTTAAATTCTATTTGTAAAAACCCAGAAAAATGCTCAATAAAATTAATCATCTCATATCCACAAGCTTTTGAAAAGAGTAAAGAAATTCTTCAGAGGGGAAAGGAAGACAAAGTGTTTATCAAAGGATAAAAAATACTTGAAGAGTTAAAAATTTATGGGGCACTTAAGGAATAGGGAGAAAAAAAGGAGCCAAAGATGTATTTATTTTTTAATATTTTATTTTCCCCAATTACATTTAAAAACACTTTTTAACATTCATTTTTAAAAATTTTTGAATTTTAAATTCTTTCTCTCCCTACCCTTTACTCCTCTCTCACTGAGAGAACAAGTGTTTTGATATAGGTTATATATGTACAATCATGCAAAACATATTTCAATTTGTCATGCTGTGAAAGAAAAAACACAACACATAAAGAAAATTTTTAAAAAGTAGGCTTCTATCAGCATTCAGACTTCATTCTCTAAGATCCCATTCAGTTCACAGAATGTGTGCTCACTGATGCAGCTCCCTATCATGAATGTGCAACAGCATGCTAGAGTGAAGAAGACCTCTGGAGAATAAAATAAATAAAATTTTAAAAGAAAAAAAGAAAAGTAAAATTCCTGGTGATACCTGATCAGAATTACTTGCATTCAAATTCTGGCTCAGATAATGATTTGGTTGTTGACTTTGGGAAGTCACCTCACCTGAAATTTCTTAGTCTCATTTCCCTCAGCTGTAAATACGAATGATAACTGTTTTCTTTAACCCACAGGTGCTTTCATTTATTTATGTGTCTGAGTATTATTGTCTATTTAAATATTTTTAAAGGATCCTAGAACTGAAATGAGAAAGCTAAGCTCTAGAAAGGTTCAGTTACTTGCCCAAATAACATTGGGAGTAAATAGCAGACAGAAGCACTTTTTCATCCTTAAAATACTTGATGAATGTAAGAAGTTTCCGTTTCTACTATTCTTATTTCTGTTATTCTTCAGTGCCCAGATTGATCCACAAAAGGTCTTGTAAGTAGTGCTTATATGGAAAGAATAGGGTACCTTGAGAATGAACCAGTGATAAATGTTGCCTGTCACCTGAAAATCAGCCCAACTTATTCAGCAGAAGATTTTATCACATAGTAAGTTGTAGAGTAGTTAAAGTGGAACTCAAAATCATGTCCTAAGGCATCTGAAAGAATGGGAGACATTTAGCCTAGAGAAGAGATAACTTACTCCATACATGATGATCTCCATACATTTAAAAAAAATGTGCATATGGAAGAAAGAGACAATAGACCTGACATCAGGAAGAACTGAATTCAGATACTGTCTTAGACACTTGCTAACAGTGTGACTTTGTTTGCCTCAGTTTTCTCATCTATAAAATAGGATACCAACAGGACCTCTCCATGCTTCTATGAGGATAGAATAATGCACTTTGAAAACTGTAAAATGCTACAAAATGTTTGTTGTTATTGTTACAGTGAGGTGACACAGTGAATAATGTGGTGGGCCTGGAGTCAGGAAGACCTAAGTTCAAATCTGGCCTAGGACCCTTACTAATTGTGTGACCTTGGAGAAATAACTTGATCTGTGTTTACCTCGGTTTCTTAATCTTTAAAATGCGGATAATAATAGTACCTACCTGTCAGGGTTGTTGTGAGGATAAAATGAGGCAATATTTATGAAGTGCTGGGCATAGTGTCTTAGCAATAGTAAGAATTACATAAATACTAGTTTAATGATGATGGTGGTGGTGGCAGTGATACTGATGATGATGCTTTCTCTAGTTGGTCACAGAAGGCAAAACTAAGAGCAATATTTAGAAGTTACAGGGATTCAGATTCTGGTTCAATACAAGGAGGAGAGTGCTAACAATTAAAACTATTCAGTAATGGAGCTACATGCCTTGAGGTACAGTTAGCCTGCCATCACTATGATCACATGTTAAGGATCTTATAAAATTGACTCCTCTAGTGGGTGGGTTGACCTTTGACATTTTTTGATGTCCTTTTTAATTTTATGTGTCTACGATTTTCTAATACATAATTTTTTGGGGGGGAGGGATATGTAGATTGAGTGCCCAAAGGAAGAACAAATTGCCTGTACCATGGAATATATGCCCCACTGTGGATCTGATAACCATACTTATGCAAACAAATGTGACTTCTGCAATGCTGTTGTGTAAGTACCAAGATGAACAAAATGTTGGTAATGAAATCCCTTCTCATAGGGATTTACACTGGGCTAGGGCTGGGACACCTGTTTCTCTCCCCAATTTGAGAAGAAGATGATGAAATGCTGGCTCTCCCGTCATGGGCTCTCACTGTGGATATAGAGTACTATGAGGTTCCCCATCTTTCTATCTGTTTCTTATGCAGAGTCATGAAAAGTAAACTCCATTATTAGCTATGTTCAAAAAAGAGGAAAAAAAGAAAGAAAAGAAAGAGAAGAAAATATGTTTTATTCTACACTTGAATCCATCAGTTTTACTTCTGGGGATAGAAAGCATTATCATGAATCCTTTCAAACTATGATTGGTCATTGTGTTAATCAGAGTTATTAAGTCTTTCAGAACTGATTCTCATCACAATATTGTTGTTACTATAAAAAAAAAACAATCTTCTTGTTCTGCTTGTTTCATTTTACTTCAGTTCATGTGTCCTCCTATGTTTTTCTCAAACTATTCCTTTTATCACTTTTTCCATTCCAGTAGAATTCTATCACATTCTTATACCATAACTTGTTTAGTCACTCCTCAGTTATTGGACATTCCATTTGTTTTCATACATTCCATATGCACATATATATTTTATTTATGCTTCATTTTCTCTTTTGCTTTGATCCCTTTGAGTTATAGACCTAATAGTCATGTTTCTAGCTCAAGAGGTTTGCACAGTTTAATTGCTTTTTGGTCATGGTTCCACATGGTTTTCCAGAGTGGATAGACTTGTTCAGAGCTCCACCAACAGTGTATTAGTTCACGTGTTTTCACACATCATCTCCAGCATTTGTCACTTTCCATTTTTTGTCACTTTATCCAATGTAATGGGTGTGAAGTGGGACCTTAGAGCTGTTTTAATTTGGATTTCTCTCACTGTTGGTGGTTTATAGCATTTCTTCATATGTCTCTTGAGAGCTTGGATTTCTTCCTCTGAAAGTTGTATCTTTTGACCATTTGTCAATTGGAGAATGGCTCTTTTGCTTGTAAATTTGGCTCAATTCTCTATATATCTTCCAAATGCTACCTGTATCCAATAAACTTGCAAATATTTCTCACTTTCTTGCTTTCATCCTAATTTTAGTTGCACTTGTTTTATTTGTGCAAAAACCTTTAAATTTTATGTAACTAAAATGATCCATTTGAGACATTATTTTAAAACCATTTGGAGGGAAATTTGGGAGAACTCAGGCAAGTAGCTACATTTACTTTGCCACCTTGGCTCTGCCTTGCCTCTTTTTTTGTTTCCCCAGCCCTTAGCACAGTTTCTGACACAGAGCAGGTACTTAATAAATATTTATTAATCAATTAATTGAATGAATGGTTGGATGGATGGGCACTTTGTTTCTTAACTGTAAGACTTCTGTCATTTTCTCTAGATTTATTAATCAATTAATTGAATGAATGAATGAATGGATGGACACTTTGTTTCTTAACTATGAGACTTCTGTCATTTTCTCTAGACTTCTTAGAAGATTGTTGATTTTCCTTGCTAATCCAGGGTTGACTTCTAACTACCTTGATATTAAACTATCGGTCCCTTTAAAAATCTATACCACATCTCAGGCCAATCAGGAATGCTCATTATTCCCCTATTTATTTGACAAGTGATTAAAAACTTGTTTATAATAAAAATACATAGTACTACAATTACTTATTGCTCTGGCTATAGACAATCTTTGAATAGAAAACCGTTTCCTAAATGGATAGTTTTGAACAGAAAATAAATATGGGTATACATCTAAGACAGCACTCCTTATAAACTGTGATAAAGTTTTACGTAAGCTTTGCTTGGGATGTTTGAGCAGAAGTGCAACTTAACTTGGTTTAATATGGTGGTTTACTAAATTGAAATAATTCTTTTTTTCTTGTTTTTTTTTTTATATTTAATACTCACCCCACCTCCCAGTTACATGTAAAAACAGCATTGTAATAATTCTTAATAGACATTATGTCCTACATTTGGGCAACATGGTAAAGGAGAATGGTTTTTTTTCCCTTATCATATTTCTTCATATTTGTACCTATATGATAACAGGAAACATGTTCAATATCTGACAAAATTGGTAGTATAGAATGTAGTCTATAATCATCTACATGTGATAATATAAACAATTTCTCATTATCATCCTGCCACCCCTACAGTCACAAAAATATACCAATTCTTTCCTTAAATAACATGTATGTAAGTACTGCTTCACTAATCACATGCTTCTCTTGCAACAGGAGTAGCCATAATTCTCTGACCTTAAAGAATATTGGCAAATGCTGAATCCCCGCTCAGGACAGTAGCAACAGATTTCCTTCTGCAGTCATTTTCTCAGCATAGGACTGGTATACATACCATGAGTTGCCCTCTAGAATTAGGCTGAGCTAAAATGAATGGTAACCTGAGATCTGCTTGTTGATTTTCTTCCTCAATAAATAATTCTTTGCAAGAGTTCTCATGGCTGGATGTTTTTCTTCTATCAATGTGCTTGGCACCAAAAATTCATAATTTTCTCATTTTTAAGAGGTCAGTGGGTCATATCTTAGGTAATAATCAGAAAAATACAAAAAAAATATTGAATTCTTCACTAGCAAAAAGTGTTTTTCAGTCACAGCTGAAGGGTACAAGATTTGGAGTCAGGACCTGGCTTCAAATCCTAATTCTTTCACTTATTCATATATAAATTTAACTCACTCTCTGGGCATGATATATAAAACTTCTCTTTTTTTAATTTTTGCTTTTATTTTGGAGGGGGAAAGGTAGGGCAATTGGAGTTAAGTGACTTGTGCAAGGACATATAGCTAGGTTTTTGTGTTAAGTGTCTGAGGTCACATTTGAACTCAGGTCCTCCTAACTCCAGGACCAATGCTCTCTTCACTGCGCCACCTAGCCACCCCTGAAACTTCTCTTAAAAGGATTAGACTAGATAATAATGGGACTATGGAGGTTAGAAGAAAAGGACCCGAGAAACCATTTAGTACAACTCTCTCATTTTATATTCTCTAAAGTCTCTTCTAAGTCTACATCCCCATAAACATTTTGAAGGATGGTTGAATCATAGAATTTGACATGAAAGGGATATTAAAAAAAAAAAAAACTTAGGGGGCAACTAGATGGTGCAGTGAATAGAGCACACAAGGAGTCAGGAAGCCCTGAGTACAAATCTGGCCTCAGACGCTTAACCCTTACTAGCCGTGTGACCTTGGGCAAGTCACTTAATCCCAATTGTCCTGTCTTCCTCACTCCAAAAAGCAAAACAAAAAAATCTTAGTTCTATGAGGTTAAAACTTCATAAATTTTATTAAATCTGTTTCAGAGTGAAAGAAATAGGTCAAGAAAGAGGAAATATCTCTCTCAAGTTACAAAACAGGTAAATGACAGCATTAGGATTAAAATACAGGTCTTCTGCAATAACTCCACTAATTTTTATAGTACATGCGAGACCCATACATGAGCACATGTTGTGAATCACAGAATGTTTACTTAGCTGGAACCTTAAGACACCCATTGATGGGACTCCATTTTACGTGTAGCCAGCAGGTGTCAGTATGGAGCAAAGATTGCCCGCTGGGCACTCTCCTTTCAATTTTCTTCTCCCAATAGAAAAGGATCATGTTGATTTCTCTCAGGCTACCTGTCTCCTTGTAATGAGTCCAGCTTAGCTGTGTGGCCTTGCCTTTGCTTCACATCACTCACATTCAAGGCAGAAGATCACCTAGGCTGCCCATATTTAAAGTAACTTGGATCTGCTGTAAAGAACTTGATTTTAGCCTAGGGGTAAACGGCTCACAGGTCTACATCTTTTTCTCCTATCTTGGGAAATTTGTTAGACAAAAGTGACTAACAAGTTATTATATCTACAGGAAATTGGTACTCAAAGACACAATTTCCTCTGAGATCACATTGTGCTTTCATGGATGGGAATCAGAGCTTCTTTGGGAAAGTGGTATCCATGAAGAGGAACAGAAGGGGAAGCAAATCATGGGGAGGGAAGGAGGCAGAAATGGTTTGTATAATGAGACGCTAAAAAACAATTCCAGGGGTGGCTAGGTGGCTCAGTGAATAGAGCACGAGCCATGGAGTCAGGAGGACCTGAGCTCAAATACATCCTCAGACACTTAACACTTACTAGCCATGTGACCTTGGACAAGTCACTTAACCCCAATTGCCCTGCCTTGCCCCCTTCCAAAAAAAAAAAGCAAAAAAAAAAAAGAAATATCAGTTCCTGAAGGAGATATACGCTATAGAAATATTGCTTCATGGCAGTTTTGTTTTTGCTTTTTTGGAGGGGGGAGGAGACAACAGTTGGGGTTAAGTGACTTTCCCAAGGTCACATGGCTAGTAAGCGTCAAGTGTCTGAGGCCACATTTGAGCTCAGGTCCTCCTGACTCCAGGGCCAGTGCTCTATTCACTGGGCCACCCAGCCACCCCAGAAACTGAGATTTTTAATAGTGAAAGATGACAAAAAAGGAAGAATACAAGATCTACAAAGCAACAATATAGACATCGTTTAGAAGAAACTGAAGACTTTAGAAGCTTTGAATCAATGAGAAAAAGAGAGTGAAGACATAATAAAGTAGTGTTAGGAGTAAGAATTAATGAAGAAAAGTTAAGAATAGAATGAAGAAGATGAGGTAAATCTTTAGAAAAAAAATTTTTAAGAATTTTTAGAAAATTCTTTGAAATTTTTTTAAAAGGTGAGGGAGAGAAGAGGAAGGCAATTTTAACTTAACTAAGAATAAGAAGGGGGAGAATTATATCAAAGGAATGAATGACACTTCAAAACTGAAGAAAGGAATAAAATGCGGCAAGAAGGGGGATTTAAGAATGAGAGAAATTAGCTTTCTTATGTCCATTCTCCTCCAAAACTGACCTTAGCACAATTTTAAATCAGTTTTGGAGGAGAATGGACGTAAGAATGTGGATTCCTACAGGAGCATGCAAAGAAGATGCTGAGATGTGCTGCTGAAGATGGCCACAGGCAGCAAGGACCAGAGAACTTCTGTCAGATGATGTCCCCCTCACTCCCACCCCCTACCAGACAGCTGTGTGAGAAGAGACTTCTGAATCTTAAAGGGACAATTGATTGTTCATCATTATTTTCCTTTGGGTCTGTGTCCCTGTGCTTATAAAGGGGACTGCCACTTTGTAATTTGTCAATGCTTTGATCTTACTTAAAGGGGAGATAGATAAGGGAAAGAATTCATATGAGAAAGAAAGTGAGGAAGTATTGATTAGATTTGAGAAAGATGTGGAAACAAAAACAAATTTTTGATCCAAAAAGGGAGGGATTGTAAGACATGTTTGAGTTTTTTTCCGCAGAAATTATATAAAAACAGAAATTATATTTAACCTGATTTGAAATCGTGCTAATGGCTAATGTCAGAGACAAAAACTGCTTCTAGAAAGCAGTTGGGGAGGCTGGCACCTGAAAATCAGTATATCTACTACTTTTCTTTGTTCTAAGAAGGCACCTTCCTATATATTGAAGGGGACTGCCAGGCCAGGTCTCACTGACAAAGGATGGGCATGGCGATGAAGGCCATAAACTCAGATTCTGCCTCAAACAATGAGACTTTTATTATCGATTTCCTAGGCTAGAATCTTAAAGCTCAACTTCTGTCAAACCTATTAACAGTTGAGGAGAAACCTTTCTCTTGCTATCTCATGAGACAAACGGGGAATAAACTAAAAATATTCTGGTTTGACATTTCCTTTCATAAAGAATAAAGTAAATGAGGGTGAGAAGGAGGGGGAATTGAAACGTGGAAAGGAAATGATATAATCAAGGAGTGGGATTTAGTGAAGGCTAAAATGCTAATCAATGGTTTTCAAGGTGTGAAATTTGAATCTGTGTGAGACACATTATAAAAGACCAAGTTCCCAGTCTGAAATGGCATGAAATAAAAACAGGAGAAAATAAAAGGCATAAACATAGACAGAGAAGTAATAAAACTTTCCATATTCCCTGATGACACAATGGTCCCTTTGGAAATTCTAGAGAATCATCAAAGATACTAATTGAAGTTATGAATAACTTCAATATTGTTCCAGGATAAAAAATAATCCATAAAAAAACAGCATTTTTACACGATAACGAAATCAAATAGAAATGATAAAGAGAAATTTCAATCAAAACAATTAAAAATGCAAAACCATTCGGGGATCCAAAGCACATAAAGATTTATATAGACTAAATAAAAAAAAATTTCCATATAGAAATAAAGAACAACTTAAATAGCTGAAGGAATACTCAGTTCTCATGCAGCCAATAACATAATAAAAATGGCAAGGCAATCAAAATTAATTTATAATTTTACTGCTACACTATTCAATTGATCAAAAGGATTCTTTATATAGCTCGATAAAATGATAATAAAATTCATTTGTAGAAATAAAAGATCTAGACTATCAAGTACAATAATGATAGAAGTAAGAATGAATGGGGAGTAGCAGCTACAGGACTCAAGTCATATTATGAAGAAAGACTCATTAAAACATTTTTTAATGTAGAGAAGTAGATGAATGCAATCATTCAAAGATGAAAAAACACAGAAAGCATGAAATTCAATAATCAGATGTTCAATAAACCAGAGAACATAAATTACCAGTAAATAAGATCTTCTTTCATTAAAAACAAAACAAAACAAAAAACTAACAAAAAAACTACTCGAAAAA
>CM053581.1:285392752-285454786 GCA_028627135.1 Pseudochirops cupreus
GATATGATCAATGATACTGATGGTTTTCCTAATATTGAACCATCCTTGCATTCCTGGAATAAACCCGACCTGGTCAAAATGTATTATTCTTGTGATAAGTTCCTGTAGTCTTTTTGCTAATATTTTATTTAAAATTTTTTCATCTATATTCATGAGGGAGATTGGTCTATAATTTTCTTTTTCTGTTTTGTCTCTCCCTGATTTAGGTATTAATACCATATCTGTGTCATAAAAAGAATTTGGTAGGACTCCTTCCTCACCAATTTTCCCAAATAGTTTGTAGAGTACTGAGATCAATTGGTCTTTAAATGTTTGATAGAATTCACTAGTAATTAGATCTTCTGTCTTAAAACCCAGGGTTCTTTTCATAATATCATGCTGCCTGCATCCCTTCATTAATTATTGAGAAGTGACTTAGAAATTGTTCCTTGTTTTCTCCTTATCCAGGGGAGAGAATAACCTATCTGACCACAAAGGGAGAGGAACTCATTGATCTGGCTTAATTGGGAACTGCTACACGAAACAATGACTGACCCATATAAGTATAGACAGATTGAGCCTCATATTACTTGGATTACTGTATTCCTCTGGTTTCCCTTTGGCACCAAAGTTGCTTTTCTTCTTCTTAGCCCTTATTTTGCAAGGCTACAGAAAGAATTGAAAGAGACCTTAGTAGTCATCTATCCTAACCACTACCTAGAAACAAATACTCATACAATCTACCTAACAAGTGGTTAGGCAAAGTATCCTTGAAGACCTTTAATGAGGAGAAACACACCACCTTTCAACTAACCCGCCCCATTTTCCTTTGACTCCAGATATTAGGAAGTATTTTCTGGGCTCACTTTTGTCAGGTCTTCGAAGTTCATGAGATCATAGGTTTAGAGCTGTAAGGGACATTAGAAGCTAGCTAGTCTAACCCTTTCATTTTATATATGAGAAAACTGAGGTGAAGAGTGCAAAATGACCCTTTTGCCATGGTTACACAGCTGGTAAGTGTTTGAGGCAGGATTTGAACTCAGGTTTTCCTAAGTCCAAGGCCAAAACACTTATCACTATTCCTTCTTTCTGCCTCTTGCTACCAGTAACTCAATTATTTAACAAACACTTAAATAGTAGGCTTTGGAGATAGGGGCACAAAGATGCAATCTTCCCTACCCCCGAGGAACTTACATTCTATCAGAGAAAGCAACATGTCGTCCTATAAAGGATATGAATAGGGATTGCCTATACCAGTGTCTTTCCTAAAACTGTGGGCCATAACTATGCACAATACCCCAGCTGTAAATAATATAATTTAAACCACAGACACAACCTCTGGAGCCCTATCTCAGGTCCATTCATATTATAAACACCTACTAGAGTGAAACCATTACTCTTCTTAGCTCTTGAGAAGATATAAACTGAAGAGAGACAAAAGTTCCTTCCCTCAACTAACAGTGTTGGAAGGGGAGAAAAAATATGTGTAGATGAATGTAATACCAATCAAATATGATAAGCAAATAAGAGGATTAGGAAGTACTATGACTTCATATGAGAAAGCAATCATTCTCACCTCAGGAAAATCATAGAAGGCTTAATGATGGAGGTGACATTTGAGATAGGCCTTGACAGATGGGCAGAACTGTAATAGGTCACAAGTGTTTCTGAATGGGATAGGATTACCCAGGTATAATACAGGTATAGGAAAGTGTGGTGGCACATGTGGAAGACAGCGAGTACCTCATTGACTTTGCACCGCCCTATTTGAAAGTCAATCGAGTGTGTTAAAGTCAAAGAGGTGTTGGCCAGACCATGACCAGCTTTGAGTGTCAGACTGAGGAGTCTATAATTATCCCATAAGCATTGTTTTGTTTAAACATCAGCATAGGCTAGAGCAAGGGAAGGGGCTTGAGGGGTGGAGTTATAATATTCACTTATTAATTCATTTAACAATGACATTAAGTTTAGCATGGTGTCTGAATTATACTGAACCTAATAAATGTTTTTTTTCCCTTCATTCATTCATTCCTTCACTTATTTTTGCATTACCCTGTTTGTATTCAGCACTGGAAGGAAGGTAAATATGATAAGCAAGACACAGTCCTATCCTCAGAGAGTTTATCAAGTAAGAAAGAGAGCTTAGGGGATAAGGAAAGGTACTGAAATCTCTGATGAGGAAACTCCTTTTACCAACATAGGTGAGCATATTCTCTAAAACTTACAGTCTTATTGAGTCATTTGTGTTCCTGAGAAATCAGGTGACTTGCCCAAGATGTCATAGATAAATATATATCAGAATGGGACTTGAATTCAAGGTACTGAACTTAGAGCTAGGAAGGCGAGAGTTCGAATTCTTCCCCAGACATTTACAAGCTGTGTAATCTTGGGCAAATCACTTAATTGTGCTTGCCTCAGCTTCCTTATCTGTGAAATGGAGATAATAATAGCACCTCCATCTCATATTTTTGTGATGACAAAATGCATATTGTATGTTTAAGTGCTTTGGAAACCTTGAAGAGATCTAAGAAGATTAGTTGTAATTATTTTTTATTATTCCTGGTGTGCAGGTCATCTCTCTATCCACTACTCTAAGCAGCCTCTGGAAAAGATCGTGTGTGTGTGTGTGTGTGTGTGTATTAGAATATAAATATCTAAAAGGAAATTAATAAAATATGCTATGAGATCAGATGGAAAGATTACTTCTAACTAGGGAAGTCAGAGAAAGATTTGAGAGAGATTAAGAATCTGAATTGGACTTAAAGAAAGGACTGGAAGGCAAAAGATACAAATATTAAGACAATTGTATGACTCACATTTAGGTATTATCTATAGAGGATTTCACATTCAGAAAATACATACTACTAAAATAAATTTCTATTCTATTTAAGTTTTTCTTTAAAACAACCCTCTGAATTAGGTGTAAGTTAGGTTATGAAAGTAATATTATCTCCATAAGACATTAAGGCACAGAGTAGTGAGTAACTTGCCCAGATTTACACAAGCTAGTAAGTTATAGAGTCTGGATTTGACATCAGGTGTTCCAAGAAGGACAGCATAGTATAGTAGAATCTTCCTCTGTTCCCCACACTGTGATATCCTTTCCTCTCCTGTACCCCATAATGATCTTGACTAACTGAAATACTGTCCATTCTTCAAGGCTTCCCTTAAATAGTACCCAAGAATTCAGATTTATTGAACTTTAGCTCAAAGTCTGCTACTTAAAGTGTTGATCACCTTAGATAATTCATGAAAGTAAATTCTCTTCTTTGAGTCTCCAATTCCCATCTGTAAAATGAGGACTAGATAATTTCTAAAGTCCTTTATTACTCTAAAACATAGAGTCCTATGATCCTTTGACTCCCTTTTCCCCCCAAGTCCAGTGTTCTTTCCATTATATTATACTGCTGTCTCCCACCATCTAATGTCACCCCCAGAATGTATCTAACTAATGAATGAGAAGAGCAGATGGTCATTGATGCTTGTTCCTGTTGTATCCCTAGTGATATTTAAGTAACTGCAGTGAAGAAAAGAATTATTGCCCCTCTCCTACCACTCCTAGGAAGATTGGGACCCTTCCAAAATTAGTTACACTCAACGCTTACTTCATCAAGCCCCTTCATTCTTCTCTAGTGAATCATTAGGACCAGTGTTAATGGTTCTCAGCTGGGTAGCTCCATACAGAAATCAGCCAGAGCTTCCCCAGTGATTCACTTTCCCCAGTGACTCACCCCCTTGAAGGCAGTGGAAATCTCAGGAAAGGGACTGGTAGGTCAGAGAAATGGAGATTACCTGTCCCTTGAAGGCTACATCCTCTTAATGAATGAGATCTAAGGTGCGACTCTTATAATTGTTCTAATTTCTCCCAGTGATGTGGAACATAAAACATTCCTTTAAGTTCATGACATGCCCCAATAAATATCTTCCCTTTTAGGGTTGGAGGTGACTTTAGAAGGTGATTTTATAAACAAGGTGGGGATTCCCACTCCCAATACTGTGTCTATATATATGTATGCTATGTGGAACACTTCTTCACCGTAGCAGGTTTAGCTGGAGCAGCCTACCTTGGCCACCATGAAAGCAACAGGTGCCTTTGTACTTCTTTCTTTGGCCCTTTTCTGCTTCTTCTCAGGTGAGTTGCAATGATTATTGTGTATATTATTAAATTTGTTAGTGTTCCATTTATTTTGCAACTATACTTTTCTGTCCAGGGCAGGACCTGATAATGGACACATCTTTAAAGGAATCAACACTTTCCAAAATGATAGAGGGGCTGGCTCTTCATAAGTTTATTTTGAAGGACAGTATGGGAGGATACACAGCTAGACAAACAATTTACATCCGAAGTTCCTGAAGTAGATATATGGGGAGGTTTTAATGGACCAGAATCGCCAACAATCGTCAGCAGTGTGACATGGCAGTCAAATTAACTAATGAAATCTTAGGAGAAACTAATGGAAGCCTAGGGGCAAGAATTAGGGAAGCTAAATTCCCACTGTCTTTCATGTTAGTCAGACCTCACTTAGAAAACTGTTCAGTCCTGGTCCAACATTTTCAGAGCAGAGGAAGATTTCCTTCTTGAACATAGAAATAGCAGATTTATTGGATTAGAGAATGATGTGATCATTGAAATGTTTACTTTTTAGTCCAGTCACTTTTGGGGGCAATCTTCTTCCTGTTGTTCCTAGTTCTAAATTCTGAGAGCAAGACAAATAAGCCTAATCTCTCTTCTACATGGTAATACTTCAAAAATTGCTAACAAGGCAATGAATGTATGCCCTACAATCTCCCCTCTTCCAGGTTCAACACTAATTTCCTCATATAGCACAGATTTTGTTCTGTTTATCAGAACACTCCTTCCTCTGTACCTCTTCCAATTTGTCAATGTTTTCCTTGAACACAGGGATGGAAGATTTCCTGGGTTAGGGAATGAACCTATGCCTACATACAATCAGCCAAAACAATGTTGGGGACCATCTTAATGAACAACATTTGCATAAATGATAAAAAATATTGCTGTCAGTATTACCCTGAATCCTCTATTAACAGTTCTCATTTAGTGGCTTTTGTCATATGAACAAAGATTGTCTTGCTACACAAAGCTAGTAAATAGGCTGAATTCTTTTGGTTATTTACTCCTCTTTCCCTACATCTGCCTACCATGGAGTAGTAGAAAGAGGCTTAAGTTGCAAGTTAATACCTTTGCATTCAAATCTCAACTCTGTCATTAATTTAATGTATGACTTTGGGTAAAGTTCTTAGGTAGTAAAATGAATGACTCTGTGGTTGTGATAGATGAACTCTAAGGTACCTTCTAACTCTGTCATCGGGTAGTTTCTGTTCTGAGATCCTTTCTGGCTTTAACATTTTGTGAAGAAAGATAACGAGAATCATCTCATTGGATTTAAAGATTGTTTGATCCTCCTCTTGTACTCCTAAAGATTTCCTCTATACCTGTGGCCAGAGTTGAAGCAAGTGAAGACACAGTCTTAAACGTCCCAGACAGTAGTATAGTTGGAGCTAATTTTTTAAAAATATCAAATTCTATGTGACAAATTGGTTTTATTCCATTTAGGTAAATACCTAGTCATCTGAATAATTCTGCCTCCCCATCTCTGCATTTCACTATGCTTACAATTATTTAATTGGTTAGTGAATTTAATTCCCTAAAATATTAGTCATCTATGGTATATTGGAGAGAATTAGGGTTATGATTTATAACAAAAAGACCTGGGTTCAGAAATCTTGACATTGCTTTTAGCTTGAACAAGCCACTTCCCCTTTTGGAACATCAGTTTCTCTATTTCAGACCATGATCATAGAATTTCAGATCTGACAGGGACTCCTAGATATCCCCGATAGGCATATGGTTATCTAGCCTTTGATAGAAGAATTCTAGTAATGTGGAACTCACCATTTTCCAATACTGTTCATTCTATGTAGGGGCAGCTTTGATCATTACTAATGTTTCCCATATATCAAAATGAAACATGCTTTTCAGCAACTCCCAATCATTGTTTGTAGTTTTGTCTTCTTGGCCCAAACAGAACAAATTTAATTCTTCAAATATTTAAAGTCAAATACCTTAACCCCCCCTTTTCCCCTTAAGACTTCTCTTCCTTAAATGAAACATACCTACTTTCTACTTTGTATAATATAGTTTTGAAACCCCTACTAATGTGATTGTCCACCTTTAGAGAAACTGATTTACTCAAACTATTTTGATGTGTCAAATCTTTGGGACACGATTCCCCTACTCAGTTCTGAATTTTGAGAATTCCAGGATGTTATAGCCATGGTGGAAAGAAATTTAATATAGTTAAACCTATTTTATAGAAGAAAAACTTGAAACACAGATTGGGAGAGCATCTTATCCAAAGTCACACTGAAAGTCAGTGGCAAAGCCAGGGCTGGAACCTAGATTTTCTCACTTTTATGTAAGGTTGCTTTAAACTTCACCATACTGCTTGTCAATCATTTCCTGGCCATGACTTTTTCCTTTACCAGTCTCATCCCTAGTAACCTTGGGGTACATAAATGCTAGTAAAATGTCATAATATCTACTACTCTAACATAGTCACAACTCTTGTCCTCTGTCTTCGATAAGTCAAGCAATCTTTCTGGATACAAATCTTTTCTTTCATTTAAAGTTTTGAAATTTCATTGTATGGATTTTGTGCTTTTGTTTTTCCAGATGTCACCAGTCAAGGAGGAGAGAAGGTCAGTACATGTTACTTTTCCCTTTTGCCAGGCCAAACAGTGACTCATTATTTCTAAATCTTCTATGAAAGCATGGAACCTGACTTGGGGTTTAACATAGAGAATATGATACTGCATGAGTATGTGAACCTTACTAATATATGTGGGCTTTCTAGACCATTGAGTCTAAATTGGAGACTTAGGGGGATGACTGTGAAGGGGCCCAACTTATCCTAATTGTCTAGTGGACATATCCCACAAAATTCTAAGAGCATAGCTTTAGAACTCGAAGGTATCTTAAAAGCCAGTTAGTTCAACACCCTCGCGTTACAGATGAGGAAAGAGGTTTGGAGAAGCAACTACCTGATAGTTGCAAAGATCATAAGTGGTAGAATTTGAACCAAGGTCCTCTGACTCCAAATCCAGGGTTCTCTCCATTGTACCAGGCTGCATCTTGGATTTCAGCCATATAAAGTGTGACATACTGTTTTTTCATAAGCAAGTCACTTAGAGTCATAGGACATTAGAATAGGAAGGGACTTTGGAGGAAATCTAGTCTAATTTGCACCAGAATATTTTCTATGGCATCTCCAAATAAGACCCTAAAAGATATGGATCTAGCCTCTACTTGAAGATGTCCAGTAACAGGGAACTCACTACCTCTTTTGGCACCCCACCTTTTTTGGGGCAGCTCCAATTATTAATGAGTTTTTTCACGTTTTAAATTGAAATTTACCTCCTTATAAAATTTCCCCAATATACCTAGTTTTGCCCTCTGGAACCAAGCACAATAAATCAGAAAGATCATCATTATCCTTCAAAGGTTTTAAGAAACTGACTTTTCCACCAAGTCTTCTATTCGTTAGGCTAATCATTTTCAGTTCCTGTACCAAGTGCTGGGAGGACACATTTTCTGATCTGCTCACTTTCTCGGCTGCCTTCTTTTGTAAATGTTGAAACTTATCAATATCCTTCTGCAATTGTCACACTTGGAAACAGACATAGCACTTATGGAGTGGCCTGACTGGGGAAGAGGAAAGCAGAACTAGCATATATCTTGTTCTCAGAACTATACTTCGCCACTCTGGGCCTCAGTTCCTTCCTCTGAAGGGATCTATAAGATGTCTTCCAGATCTAAAGAGCCTATGTTTTCTGATTTTGCACATGTTTTATAGATATAGATTAATAATAAGAAAATAATAATAAAACTAGCATTTATACCACACTTTGAGGTTTGAAAGACACTATATATGTATATATATGTGTGTATATATATATGTATATATGTATATATATAATATGTATACACATTTTAGATCTAATATATACATAGAATTGCGTATGGTATCTAGATATAATATCTAATCTATATCATATAGAGAGAGATAATATAATACTGATAGATATAATTTCATTCTATCATCATGACAACCATGGGATACTGGGGCTATTATCCCCATTTTTTAAAGGAGGAAACTGGGGCAAAGGCTAAGCCGCTTGCCTGTAGATACACAGCTAGCGAGTATCTGGAGTTGAATTTGAACAGAGGTGTTCCTGACTCTAGGTGTAATGCTCTTACTCCTTGTGTCACCTAGCAGCCTCTGTAGAGTTGTAGACACAGGACTATGCAATGATAGCAACGAACAGCAGGGCCACTACATGGGCACTAGAAATTCACCTTGGTTTCTCTTGCACTACTGGTGAATCCATGTTGGGGCAACATGCAGCTGAACTGGGTAGGATGTCGTAACATCAAAAGCCATTCCTGGAAAGTCAAGGCCTGGTTGTAGCTTTATTCATCATCAACTTACTATATAATTTTGGCCAAGTCACTTCTCTTTGGGCCTCAGTCTCTTCCCCTTTAAAGTTATTGGTTTGGACTCAGAGTGTGCCAAGTCTGTATTCCATGTCTGAGTCTCTGATTCAAAGTTAAATAATGGACTGGGGTTTATCCTGTTAGGACAAGCTTCACACTACCTATACCCACAAGGCAGAGGACAAAACTTCCCTTTCAGAACACATCAAAGGAATCTTTGTCCCCTCAAGGTCAGCTCCTTAGTAGTCTGTTCTCTCTGAGATGTGTTGGAGAGAGGGTGAAACCACCCACTTTAACCTATTTGTTCTTGACTACTCAGACAAAAAAAAAATTCTCCCCGAGTTTCTAGCCCATTTCCATATTTCCTTTGGGTGTGAGGGAAAGAGTGCTGGGTTTGGATTCAGAAGAAACCTAGTTTCCCATCCTGGCTCAACTATTTAGGATCTGAAGTTGAAAAGGAGCTTAGCTATCAGTTAGTAAGATGTCTTCCTTTTGCTAACAGTCTCAAGGCAAAGTGATATGAGATCATAGAAATAATAAAATATTAAGACTAGACTAGGCTCAGTTGGTTCAACTTTAACTTGGAGTATTAATTTCCCTCTATAAAATGGTTATGTTGTGATTTAGAGATAGAGTTAGGAGTCAGCCAGGTTCAGCTGACTCCCAATAGAAGGTGCTCTCTTTCTGTCTGTCTTTGTCTCTATCCTGTCTCTGTCTCTCTCTCTCCTTTCTTCTACCCACACTGCATCCTCCCTCTCTGTGTCTTTCTGTGTCTGCTTCTGACTTTGTATCTGTCTTTCACTGTCTCCTTCTCTGCCTCTCTTTCTTCATCTCTCCCTCCTTCCTTCCTTTAAGTCCTGTCCTCCCCTTCTAGATTGAGGGCAGGGATTTTATATATATATATATACATATATATATATATATATATATACACACACATACATATATACACACACACATGTACATATATAAAATATGTATATATACATATATATGTATATGTATATATAATAATTATAATATATATGATACCTTATCTATCTATAATATCTGTCTATATATCTATACATATTTATATATAGTCCTTGCACCTCCAGTGCTGAGCACAGTACGTTATATACAGCAGGTGCTTAATAAATGTTTGTTGAATTTAACTAAATCAAGCATAAGTCCTTCCTCCAAGTCTCCGCTCACTACTATTTCTTCTATGCCATACTTCCTGTATAATGTCACTGCACTTCTTTGCCCCAATTTCATCCTTTGTCAAATGAGGGGATCTGGACTAGAAAATTGCTTAGGGCTCTTCCAGTTTTCAATCTTATAATCTTAAAATCCTTAATGTTTGATTCTAAACTTTGGGGAAAGAAGGAAAGTTAACATTGAAAAGCCTGAATAACCTTAAATAGATAGACTTTAATTGCTTTCAAGCACTTAGAGTATGAACATGTACTCAGGAGATGTGTTAGCGAATAGACCAGAATGAACTGTGATTAGCTATCTAATTATCCATCCGTGCATCAGTGTTTCAAAATATATAAAACTCTCATTTTGTTCTCCCAAGGAGATTTAGGCTGGTCAATACTTCCAAGATTTCTTGTTGTTTTCAGGATCAATTCTTTAATCACTTTGGCTTCTCTGCCTCATAGAATAAGGGAGCTGCAATGAACACCAGATATCTTCTTGACATTTGACAGAGGAATAAGCTGAAGCCTAGAAAGCTTAAGGACACTTAGATGGTAAAGTAGAATACCCAGATCTACTAACTCCAAATAACTCCACTATTCCTAGTACTATTCTTGGCAAAAGCAACAATGCTTCTCTGACGTTAAGCAATGTCCTTAAAACAACTAACTGGGTTGCAAGATAAGGAAGCTCACACTTAGACTTACTCAGGATCATGCAGTTAAGGTCAGGGCTAAGATTCAAACCCAGGTCTTATAACGTCAAGATGAGATTCTGTTGGAGACCTTAGACACCATCAAGTCTAAAGCCCTCATTTCACAGAAGAGAATATGAGACTTGGAGACTTTGTTATTTGACCATGATCACAATTGTTACCAAGATGGAACTGGAATAATTCAAAGTTTTCTAACTCTCAGGTCAAAAGACTTAGGATTAAAACTAGATATCATCTGTCAGTATTTCTTGGAGACTCCTGAGAAATTCAAGACCTTTTTAAAAAAAAAACCCAATACATCATAAAACAAAAAGGGAAAATATTGTGATCACAAATTTTTAGTATGCTACTAGGAATACTTTTTACAAAGCAACTCTCAGGAGCAGTTTGAGCTTAATGGCCAGGGTAAGATGGGAATAGGAGAGTGGAAAGTTCAGAGATCAAGACTGGATAAGGCGTGTGGGGATTAGGATGTCATTTTTCAGTCATGTCTGACTCTTTGTGAACCCATTTAGGGCATTCTTGGCAAAAATACCAGTGTGGTTTTCCATTTCCTTTTCCAGCTCATTGTATAGATGAGGAAACTGAGGCAAACAGAGTTCAGTGGCTTGCCCAGGGTCACACAGCTAGTAAGTGACTGAAGCTGGATTTGAACTTAGGAAGATGAGTCTTTCTGACTCCAGGCCCAGTGCTCTTTCCATTGTGCCACCTAACTGCCTGGGGACTAGGTTAAGATGGGGTAGGAGAAATAGCAAGTTTGGATAGAACATATTGGGAACCAAGGTCGGACAGAGAGAAGCTAGGAACAAAATGAGGATGATGATAATTGGGTCAAAACTGAACAGCAGAAGGATTGGGAACAAGTGATACATGGGAAGTATTATGGACCAGGCATGGTGATGGAGAGTTAGAAACCAGGCCTTGAATAAAGGGGCTCTGGGGACCAGGAATGAAATAGAAGAATCATGGGATTTGGGGCTAAGATTAGGTGAGAATGTTGAGAATCAGGGCTGGGTAGGAAGATATGGGGACCAGAGTTAGATAGGAAAGGGCTTTAGGGCCGTGGTCAGATGAGGAATGATTTGAGGTACTAGAATTTATCAAATTATAGAGGAAGAATATCAACCGGTGCTAAATTAGGAATGTTTAGTAGTCAAAAACAAGGTTTGGATGGAGAGGGCTGTTCATCAGGGTTGAAGCTGTGGGCCAAGGTTGAAGATCAGCATGAGACCCTGGTCATCATTACCTTCCAGATACTGATAGTGCATCCTACTGCCTCCCTCCACCTGATCCACATGGTCACTTCTCAGATGGGGAGGAGGGTGTATGAATGGCCCCAGAGACCTGATACTAGAAGGGTCAGGGAAGCTTACACTCCAGACTGGGTGTTGATACACAATTCTAGAACCCATTCATTCCATCAACCTTCAGAAAAAAGTATGTATGGGGAGGCAGGATGGGTTGGTAAATAAAGAGTAGTGACCAGTGAGCAAGTTCCTTATCTTCATTGTCTGAACAGATCCTCAAAATGTGTTAAAAGCATTAGATTTAGAGCTGGTAGAAATGGAATCAATGTGTCCTTGAAGAAGTCTCTCTGTCTCTCTCTGTCTCTCTTTGTGTCTCTGTTTCTCTCTTTATCTCTGTCTCTCTGTATGTCTCTCTCTCTCTCTCTCTCTCTCTCTCTCTGTCTCTCTCTCTGTCTCTCTGTGCATGTGTGTGTCTCTGTCTCTCTGTTTTCTTATCTAAATAATGAAAGGACTGGATCAAAGAGTGGTGTCAAACTCAAATAAAAATGGATCCCTCTGGGCTGTCCTGTCTACAGAGGTCTCAGACATTCTCACTGACCTTGGCCTGGGCAGAGGGGTGGGGGGGAAGAAAATGACTGTTGCTAGCTTTAGGAAATTATGAGGGTAGGAATACATCCCCTACTTCCCCAACCAGTTTTTTTTTTCCCTTTTCTGAGCTTTGGTTTCTTCCTCTACAAAATAGGATAGTTATATATCATTCCTTATGTCCTAGGGTTTGTTGTAAGGAAAGTATTTTGCAAACTGTAGCATGCTAATGAAAAATGAACTGTTGTGATATTATGCCTAGACACCAGCATGGAGCCTGGTGAAGTCCAATGATGAGCAAACCCCAAATGGCACACCCTGCAAAAGGGAGTTCAGATTCTGAGTTTTAAAAATGTTCACAACTTATAAAGATCTTGTAAAATGTAAGACTTTGTATTTGATTAGGAGACAAAGGATGTGGGTTCAAATTTTTACCACTAGGACACTAGGAAAGATACTTTATATTTCAAGTTTTGCAATTCCTTTTCTGTAAAATAGGAATTTGAGTTAGGTGACCTCTCAGATTCTCCCAGGCTCTGGAATTTTTAATTTCACATTCTCTTTTATGTCTAACATTCTATTTTCTATATTCTATCTTTGATTCCCACAAAGTCATGATAAGTGGTTTCCTGCTGGGGAGAGTTTGGGGGCAAATAGACCTGGAATCCTGGCCACCCTGAGGGTGACAGTTTTATGTTGCCCATCACAGAGGCTCAGAGAAGATCTTTTTTCAATACCAATCCCCTGGGAAATTGATGGGTGATGAAATCAAATCTCTTGGGTAACTCCCAAATCCCAGCCCTCTTTTCTTCGTTTGTCTTCCTCAATAGTCCAAATCCCTCATCCTGCATCCTTCCCCAGGGAACTGTGGGAGAATTTCAGGTGTCTAACAAAGGTCCTAGGCTGTAGACTAGGTGAGAAGAGACTGAATTAAGACAAGGTCACTAAAGCCTCTTCCTTATCTCCTTTGCCAAAGGACGAAAGAACCTGGATCCCAAGGTTATTGGGCTGAGTGTTTGGGAAAGGTGTCTTAAGGTCTCATGTCTCTCACATAAGAGACTTATAATTTTCTTTCTTTTTTATTATTAACTATATCCATTTGGTCAAGCTGATCTTTTCAATGAGTTCTGAGTTCAATTTTAATGTCACTCTTGGACAAAATGCCCTTTGGTAGACAGTAAGAGAGAATAATAAGACGCATGTAAATTGTTTTGTTGGACTATATGATACACTATTTAATTAGCAATTAAGTCTACCTCCTTGAAGGACCTTTTCTTGCCAGCTCAATGTGCTGACACTATTGTATGTGTAGGGATGTGTCTGTGAGTGCGTGCGTGCATGCGTGCGTGAGTGTGTGCGTGAAGGAGGGGCAGGTTGGTGGTACAAGCTGCTCTCTTATCTCTGGTGAGACCAAAAGGGATAGAGACTGGAAGTTTGCATCCTGTGTTACTGAAAAGGGCTCTGAATTTGTACCAAGAATCTCAGCTCTTCTATATAACCTGTGAGATTTGGCCAGGATTCCAGGTCTATTTGCCCCCAAACTCTCCCCAGCAGGAAACCACTTATCATGACTTTGTGGGAATCAAAGATAGAATATAGAAAATAGAATGTTAGACATAAAAGAGAATGTGAAATTAAAAATTCCAGAGCCTGGGAGAATCTGAGAGGTCACCTGACTCAAATCACTACCTTTCTCTTCTTTTCCCTTCTATAAAATGAGAGGGAAAAGTGTAGTAGGAAGATGAGTAGTTTTAGAATTTGAAGACGACTTGGATTGATGCCTCATCTCTACCACTAGCTGGCATGTGACCTTTGGCTAAGTCACTTAAATTTCCTGAATCTGAGCTTCTTCATCATATATATGGGGATAATAATACTTGTACTGCCTACATCAAAGGATGCTTGTAAAGAAAGTGTTTTATGATACTATATAAATGTGCTATTGTAATTAACAATAACAATAAATCCCATAAATACTTTGTTTTTATGGGGCTGTGCAAAGTTCTACATGACTAAAGAAATTGCTATAGGTAAATATCAAATTTTCCAAGAAAAAAGACTACATGTGTTAAATTGGGGTGCTTGTATAAATTTTTCTCCTATTTCTCCTCACTGCATTCTTCATCAGTTCTTTGAGGTATTCCTAGCATCTTCTGAAACTATCTCTTTTGTCATTTCTTATGGTGAAATACTATTCTATCACATACTGTAGTTTGTTCCCCAATAGGTGGATGTCCCCTTTTATGAAAAAAAGTTATTATGAAAATAGTTGTTTTAAAAAATGTATGCACATGGATGATTTTTTCCTTTTTTAACTTTTTAAAAATTTATTTTATTTTTAATTTATGTGATAAAACAAGCATTTCCATAACATAGTATGATAGAAATCATTACACATGAAATTAAAAATCTATTATTTATAACTTGCTATTCCATTTACAAATATAATAAATTTATATATAATAACTTTCTTTTTCTCTTTTTTCTCCTTTTTTTCCCCTTTCCTCCCCTACACTAGAGACAGCTACCATTGGACATAGCTATACACACACATATGTAAAATTATTCTGGGCTTACCTCTATTTGTCAGTTCTTTCTCTGGATACATATTGTACCTTACTTCCTATGTCCCCTAATAGTAGAATAGTTTGGTCAAATGGTATGGACAGTTTAGCGACACTTTTGAGCAATTCCAAATTGCTTTAACTTGGGATTTTAGATAGAGAGATAGAACATTTATTAAGCACTTACTGTATGTTAAGCACTGTCATAACCTCTGAGTTTATAAATATTAGCAAGCAAGGTGGGTCTTGCCCTCAAGGAGTTCCCATGGTAATAGGGAAAAAATAGTAGAAGGAAAACTGGAAGGGTGAGAGTGAGGACTTATACTTGTGGTTGCAGGCTAAGGAGATGGTCAAAGAGTGACAATGGTGGCCTGGTTCCAGGAAAGATAAAATAAACACTTTTGTTAGAGCCCAGTGTCCCAGGGGTTTGACTCTACAATTTCAGTGGGAGAGAGATAGGATTATGACCAGAGTGTAGACACCAAGATAGAGAGATGGCTTTATTATCCTATAAAAACAAGAACACTGGGCTGGGCATAAAGACATTTGGGTTCTATTTCCTATTCTGCCTTTATCTTTATCTGTGGCATTAGGGAAATCACTGTTCCCTCTGGGCCTCAGTTTCCTTACCTGTGAAATTAAAGCTTGCATTATATGTTCTATAATGTTCTTTCCAATAGTAGTCAAGGAATCTAAGCACCTAAATACAATGATTGCTTCTGAACCCGTGAACTATCATAGAGTATCATCTTAAGGAGCTTACCAAGGAATATCATATTGGAAGTAGGTTTGCCATATGCCAGTTCCTCAGAAAACAATCTGGCACCATTCAGTCCAGCGGAAAGATTATCTCCTTCTCCCTCCCCCACACCACATTTCTTTATGACAACAATGCTCCAAATTTGATGCTTATCAGGATCATCCAGCTTCATTGATAAGAAGACTAAATTATAATCAACTTCTATTTACAAAGGCAGAAGCACAGGTAATGTAGTTGAAAAAAACATCTCTCTCTTAAATGGCTTAAGCATAAAACTGGTACATAAAAGGGCTGATTTTAACTTCATGAAAAAATATAGTGACTGTGAATATGATCATTTCTGGGCTTCTGTGAAACATTCTTCTATTGTACTATGCTAGGTGGACTGTGGTGAATTTCGAGACCCCAAGGTATACTGCACCAGAGAATCTAACCCTCATTGTGGCTCTGATGGCCAGACTTATGGCAACAAGTGTTCCTTCTGTAAAGCAATGGCGTAAGTAATTATTCTCTATTTCTCCACGTATAAAATAGGAAGTTGGGCTAGATAGCTAAAAGGTTCCTTCTAGTCTTGTAGTCTGTGTTCTGTGTTCTAAGGTCCCTCCCAGTTCACATATTGCATTTTCCATGTTCTAAGATCCCATCCAGTCAGAAAATCCCAAGCTTTCCATTAGCATTTGTTCAGACTCCTAGTGAGTCAGCCTTGTCATAATTCTGCCCACTGGGGTAGGATACCTGCCAAAATTCCAAGACCACAAAATTGCATGCTATTGAAGATTGTTAGAGCTAGAAAGAATCTCAAAGATGATCTGTTTCTCTATTCTCATTTCATAGATGACGAAAGTGAGACCATGGGGGATGAACCAATATCACACAGTTAACAAGTAGCAAAGCCCAGAATTCAACAGGTGTCCTTAATCCAAATGAATTTTTCCTTCTAAAATGTCATACTTCTTACTCATGACAACGAATTATTTGGATAGTTTGAGCTGAAATATTCTTTTCAGGGAAACATTTTTAATAAAAAATATTAAGACAATCAAAGTAAAGGTTTCATTGAACTCAATCGTGCAGATGCTTGTCCTGCTCCATAGACTGATACATAAGCTCAACCAACACGAGTTCTAGGCTTGGGTATTGATAGATTCAGATGGTCCAGCCACATAGACCAGTGTTTTTTTTTCAATAGCATCCTAGCACATTTTTGCTATCAAGGGATAAATGCTTATGGTCTTATGAGAGAAAAACAAAACAAAACCTGGACTGAGACTTGGGAAACCTAGGTTCCTTTTAGGTCTGACTTTGACTTTTACTTACTGTGTGCTCTTGGACCAACTCCTTCACTTTTTGGGACCACTATTTCTTATCTATGAAATAAGATGGTTCAGTTAGATGGGCTAGATCACTTCCAGCTCTCCCCTTCTATAACTGTCTTATTTGTGTGTGTCTCTTTCACAGGGAAAGTGGTGGAAAGGTGACATTAAAGCATACGGGAAAATGCTGAAGCTTGATTAGTTTTGTGTGTGGTTCGCCCTCCAGTCTCTACTCCATTGTCCCAATATCTTTCCTTATTCTTTTGCCTCATTTTTCTGTGAGGGATCACACTACAGATACACATCTTTTACTGACCTCAGGCCTGGGGAAGGGGTTCAACCTAAACCAATTTACATCTATGTCCTCTGATATATTCTATATGAATAAAGTAAATTCCACAGAACCCTGAGTCTTGTTTTAATTTCAACTGATGGCAATGGATAGAGGAATATGCAATATTGCAGGAGGAATTCTGAGGTGACAACAGATGACCTGGATTCATACATACCCCGACTCTTCCACTAACCAGCCATAGGACCTGGTGCAGGTTGGTTTCTCTTTCTGAACCTCACTTTCTCTATCTGTGAAACATTATTAAAGAGGTGATTGGTGAAGAGACAAAATTAATAGTCACTACCAAGCAAAGAGAGTACATCAGTACTAAGTCATGCTAGGCCAAGCTAATTTCCTTTCTTAATAGGATTACTACATTATAGATGAGGGAATGTCATAGTTGAAGCATTTCTGAATTTCACCAGGTTCTTTGACAAAGTGTCTCATGATGCCTTTGATGTCAGATGAGAAAACAAAAAGATTGGTTCAGAAGTACATGGAATGAAACAAAAGACTAGAGATTTTTGGTAAAATATCAACATGGTTGGATGAGTCTAGTCAAACATTCCGGATGTCTGTCATTGGAAGTGTTCTATTTAACATCTATTTTCAATGACTTGAATGAAACTGGATATGTCATATTATACTTATCAAACTATAATTAAGGAGGAAAAATGAATCATGAATTTAAAAAAATAGCTTGACAGCCTCTAAACCCCGAGGAAATAAGAAAGTTAAGAGAAAAGAATATGAGACTGTTTTTGGATTAAAAATTAAATTACACATATAAAAATTAAGTTCTTAACAGAGGTGAGAGTATGGCTGTAGAACATGAAATATACAGTCAGACTCAGTTGACATGTTGGTTAGTTTTGCCAATCTATTCCCTCCTTTTCTTTTTTTAAAACTTTTTAAAATGAATGATGTATATCTGAATGGGGGAAAGTAAGATATATTTAGAAATGAAAGTGATATGAAAACAAAAGTTATCAATAAAAATTAAAATATAATAGGGAAAATGAGTCTAAGTAATTCATGGGGGAAAATGCTTAATGGATTACAAAATAAGCATAAATTAACTATAATCTGGCACCCAAAAAAGGTTGATTTGATTTTACACTGCATTGAGATCAGCATAACAACAATCATCAAACATTCATTTATACCTACTATGTGCCAGTCACTGTGCTATATGCTGGAAAAACAAAAATGAAATATTTTCTGCCTTACAGTAGCTTTCATTCTTTAAGAGGAGTCAATTTATATACATGTATAGATGTGAACTTATATTTTAAAAAAATGCTGGGTTAATTTGGTGGATTGGGAGGATTAGGAGGTCACTTGTAGGAGATAATACATCATCTGAGATGCAAAGAAACAGACAAAAGCTCATTTTGGTTCTACCAAAGAGGTGTGTGTAGGGAAATATTTTAGATAGAACATTAAAATAACATGTCCATTCTGGGTAAGGTGGTATATTCCTGTAATCCTTGATCCTGGGGAGGTTGAGGTAGGTGCCTGATCTTAGGAATTTGTAGTTGGAATAGACTAAAACCAATTGCATATTCATATTAATTTCAGCACCAATATGGTGAGCCTTTGGGGATGGGGAGCCTCCAGATTGTCCCAGGAGGGGCAAATTAGCTTGGGCTGGGGAAGTACAGGGTATTAAAAGTCCTGTCTTTATTGTTAGTGGAATCATGCTGTGAGTGGCTGTTGCACTTCTAGCTAAATGGAGACAAGGAGACATTCTACAAAAAAATAAATAAGCAAATGAATAGATGAATGAATAAGCAAATAGAATTGATGCCCACTTATCTCATCTGCACTGCCACCATCTTGGTGAATGCTCTCATTACTTCACATTTGGAATATTACAATTACTTTCTGGTTGGTCTCCTTGCAAAAATCCTCTCCCTATTCTAGTCCATCTTTCACACTCAGCTGCCAAAGTGATCTTCCTAAAGAGCAGATCTGATCATATCACCTCTCTAATTGAATAAACTACAGTGGTTCTCTATTACTTCCAGGACCAAATACAAAATCCCCAGTTTGGTATTCAAAGACATTCATAACCAATTTACTTCAACTCCTTTCCCACTCTTATTAAATCTTATACCCTCATTTTCCCTACCTACTCTTTGATCCAGTGGTACTGGCCTCTTTGTTGTTCCTAGAACAAGACACTCATTCTCCTGAGATTTTCACTGGCTATTTTCCATGCCTGAAGGAGACCCCCAAAATACTGAAGAAAATGACACCTTAAAATAGACTAATCCAAATGGTTAAAGAGGTGCAAAAAGCCAATGAGGAGAAGAATGCCTTAAAAAGCAAAATTGGCCAAACGGAAAAGGAGGTCCAAAAGCTTAGTGAAGAAAATAGTTCCTTGAAATTAGAATGGTGCAAATAGAAGCTAATACTTTATGAGAAATCAAGACATTATGAAACAGAATCAAAAGAAGGAAAAAAAATATAGAAGCCAATGTGAAATATCTCTTTGGAAAAGCCACTGACCTGAAAAACAAATCCAGGAAAGATAATTTAAAAATTATTGGACTACCTGAAAGCCATGATAAAAAAAAAGAACGTAGACATCATCCTTCAAGAAATTATCAAGAAAAACTGTCCTGATATTCTAGAACCAGATGGTAAAATAGAAATTGCAAGAATCCACTGATTGCCTCTTGAAAAAGATCCCAAAAGGAAAGCTCCCAGGAATATTGTAGCCAAATCCCATTTATTTCAAGGAGAAAATATTGCAAGCATCCAGAAAGAAACAATTCAAGCATTGTAGAAATATAATCAGTATAACACAAGATCAAGCAGCTCCTTCAATAAAGGATCAAAAGGCTTGGATTATGATATTCCAGAGGTCAGAGAAGCTAGGATTAAAACCAAGAATCACCTACTCAGAAAAATTGATTATAATCCTTCAGGAGAAAATGAACATTCAATGAAATAGAGGTGTTTCAAGCATTCTTGATGAAAAGATCAGAGTTGAATAGAAAATTTGACTTTCAAGTACAATAATCAAGAGATACATGAAAAGGTAAACAGGAAAGAGAAATCATTATGGATTTATTAAACTTAAACTATTTATATTCCTACATGGAAAGATGATATTTGTAACTCATTAAACCAGCAGTTCTCAACCTGTGGGTTATGTTCAATTTTTCACAATGAAATACAGCCTGCATATCAGATATTGACATTACGATTCATAACAGTAGCAAAATTACAGTTATGAAGTAGCAATGAAAATAATTTTATGGTTAGGGGTCACCACAACATGAGGAACTGTATTAAAGAGCCATGGCATTAGGAAGGTTGAGAACCACTGCATTAGACCTTTCTTAGTATTAGGGTTATTGGAGGAGAGAGAGAGAGAGAGAGAGAGAGAGAGAGAGAGAGAGAGAGACAGCACGGGTTGAATATGAAGGAATGATACCTAAAACATAAAATTTATGTGTGAGAGAGGAATATATTGGGAAAAGAAGAAAAGGAAAAATAGAATGGGGTAAATTATCTTACATAAAAGAGGCAAGAAAAAGGTGTCACAATAGAGGGGAATAGTGGGGAGGTAAGAGGGAATGAGTGAACCTTACTCTTGTTGGATTTTGCCTAAGGAGGAAATGACGTACACACTCAATTGGAAATCTTACTCTACAGGAAAGTAAGGGGTAAGAGGACAAGAGCAAGATTTGATAAAAAGGAATACAAATTGGGGGAGGAAGTAGTCAGAAGCAAACACTTTTGAAAAGAGACAGGGTCAAAGGAGAAAACAGAATAAGTGGGGGGCAGGATAGGATGGAGGGAAATATAGTTAGTCTCACAACATAATTATTATGGAAGTGTTTTGCATAACTACACATGTATAACCTATATTAAATTGCTTGCCTTCTCAATGAGGGTGTGTGGGTAGGGAAGAAGGGAGAGAACTTGGAACTCAAAGTTTTAAAAACAAATGTCAAAAATTGTTTTTACATGCACCTAGGAAATAAGGTATACAGGCAATGAGGTATATAAATCTTGCCCTATGAGAAAGTAAGGGGTGAGGGGATAAGAGTGGGGGATGATAGAAGGGAGGGCAGACTGGGGGAAGGGGTAATTACAATGCATGCTTTCTCAGGGTGGGGGGGGAGATACGGAGGAAATTTGGCATCAAAAACTTGTGAAAATGATTGACTGTTGAAAACTAAAAATAAATATATTTATTTTAAAAAATCTAAAAATCTAAAGTTCTGAGTTGATAGTCTTGTCACTTTCTGCCCTATTGGTCAAACCATACCAGTAGACAAGTGATCAACAGAAATGAACATGCGGTTATCAAAAGAAGAAAGAAAAGCTCTAAACAATAAATTAACCACTAAGCATTTATTAAGCACTTGATATGTGCTAGACAGTATACTAAATGCTGACAATCCAAGTTCTAAGATATAAATAATCCTTACTAATAAGCACATAAGTTATTAACATAAACCACTCCTGAAGAACTTATATTCTAGTGGTGAGGACTAGTACATCTATACATATATACTGAATAAATATAAAGTGAATAGATACATAATAGTTGTATATAAGGTATTTTCTAAGGAGAGCTACTAAAAGTTGTGTAGACATAGAATGTTACATGTGAAAACCAGAGAGAAGATGAGTTTGACTGGAGAATAGTGTATGTGTAGAAAATAGATTGATGTTCAATAAAATTGAGAAGGGAGGTTGGAGACAAGTTGTGAAAAGCATCATAGATTAAAATTTGAATTTGTAAATTTTTATCCTTGAGGTACAAGGAAGGTAAGAGAGTTGAATGAGTAGGAGGGCAACAGTTAGTTTTGAGATAGAGCATCCCTCACTACTTTAATAATCTGAGCCGATGAAATCCTGATTTTTAACATAATGCGTTAGTTAAAAGCTTTGAAACCTCTAAGCTTTCTTTGATATTGACTCAAGAGAAAGGGTTAGTCTAAATGAAGTCTTCTAATGAGAATTTGTTACAAAGTTGATTATAAAGCATAATTTATCAAAAGGTCTCCTATGTAACAACTATTCAAAGATTACTAATAGGTGCCAATTTGTTACTCTGTCTGATCATTTATTGATGACTAGTTGTGGTATTCTCTTGAGAGCAAGTCCACGTATATACAAACACATAAGGCTCTCCTGAATGATGAAAAAGTATTTCTTCATTCCTACCTACAATATATGCCAAGTGATATATTGCATCTGTATTTTGGTTGCAGGTATTTTCATCATTGCCTTTACCAATGGAAAATTTCGAATGAGTTTTGCTTACTTTACATTTAGGGCTTGACAATGGGAGCAGAGTTCTTTGATAACAGTAACATTCAAATTATATCCATGTAATTATACATTATATTAACCATAATTCTATAGTTAACAAATTAGCATACAACATTCTGTTATATTTTATAATATTGACATAATGCTAATATTTTAAATAATAGTAATTTCATATTAATATTTACATTTAATATTAAATATTTGGTTCTTATGATTATATTATAATTAGATGTATAATGTAATTGTATATGTTTATCTCATGCTCAGTTTCTACTATACTTCCCACTCCATCTCACAGAATTATCCCTCATAACATAGAATAAAAGAGTGAGAAAATAACAATTCTTGCAAAATTAACTGTAAAACCAATGACCTTAGCACATAGGATGGCTCCTCCCAGCACAGGTTCACTCTTAATCTGGTCAGACAGGAAAGACACCTTCAAAGGGGTTAGCAATCTTACTTTATTCTCTGGTCTTCTCACAAGAGTCCAACTCCTACAACATTCCCCTAATCACCCTGCTCACAGGTGTTGAAGAGAAGGAGAGACAACTAACCCTATGTCTTGATGGGTCCAATTGAGACAGGCATAGCCTGTGCTTTGCCCTAAATCCCCTCAAGCTTCAATGAGGACCAGTTGAGGTAAACATAGATTTCCCCCAAGCCTTGATGGGTGCCAGTGAAAGCACAAATATCATACCAGTTTGTGTGTTCAACCCTAAAGATTTTCCACTTGCTGACCAATGCCCACCTGCTTTATAGCCTCACAAGTTTATATCACCTCATCCCTATTTCTCACTGTGCAGTTGCAGTGGATGTTTACAATTTAAACATTGTGTAAGTAAGTATAATGGAAATGTTTTAAACCATGATTGTGAGAACTCATATCTAACACCTTGGAGTAAGAGATTGTTATGGCCATGGATCCTGGGAAACTTACCTCTAAAAAATAATAACAAAAATCTACTTTACACACACCAAAATCCATGTTACTTACGTTAACCAAGTATGACATTATGTATGTTTCCTCATCCTGGATGGGTCTGAGGTCTTTTCTAAGTCTAGCTTTATGATATTATGATTTTCTAAGGAGTTTAGGGAGAGGGATCTTATGTCAGTGAAAGGTATATACAATCAGTTCAACTCACAGGTCACTTGCAATATTAAATTACATGGATGGTAGAAAGAAAAACTCGAAGTTTTTACTCCAGGGTAAATTGCAGAAATAACATCAGACACTAATCTGTATATACCATCGAGAAATGAGTAGTTTGGCTAGTTGGACTCATAATAAATCTGAGTCAATAGAATACCCCACATCTTTTTGAAAATGAGTTGATTCATCAGGTAGGGAAAACCTGATAAAATAGTCTTATGTGAAGACAGTGAAGCGGTATTCATCTGAGTTCAGAGAAACTTAGAAAGATTTCTGAAAATTGATACAGAATAAAGAAGACAGAACCAATGGAAAGATTTTTACATCCTTTTTTTAAAACTTGATAATACTGCCTCCTCAGAAGAGTAGGTAAACAAGAAGTTCAAAATGACGCATGCATTGTCACACAGGGACATTGTACACACACACACACACACACACACACACACACTCACAATTACAAAGGAGACTTCTCAAGAGCAATTGCCAGCAACAGTTCCATTAGAAGCATTAATGCAACATTATTAAAAAAACAAAAACAAAAACAAAAAAGCAAATATGAGGATAATTCAATTAAGAGAAGAGTAGGAAGTAGAAAAACAATTAAGTATATGGAAAACATGATTAGTGAAGGCTAATTCAAACAAATAGTCAAGCCAATAGTCCACAGAAAAAAATAATTCTACCAAATTTAACCTTTATTTCAGACACTTGGTATATGTAGACAATGTGAAATTTCTTCTCTTCTGCCTCATTCTCCTTTGGTTTTGGGACTGCGATTATGGGTCTGACTACAGAATAAAAACTGACTTTCAACTGGTCATCTGATGTCTTTAGTTGCTTCAATATATGAACCAAAATAACTGCATCCTATGTAGTCAGTGAGGCAGAAGTTACTTGCTCATTAAATAAAATGATACTCAGCTTAGCTCAGCTCCATCTAATTCTGTTCTATTTAACAAGTTTTAAGTGAGTGTTGGAAATGTGCCCAGAATTTCACTAGATTCTGTGGGACCAGAAGGAAAGCATGTGTTATAGTAGAAAGCACAGAAACTTTAGAAGCCAGAGAAGTTTATTTCAAATTCCAGGAGCATAATTATTTATTTAAAAAATTTTATTAACATATTTTTCATGGAGATCCCCTTACTTTCCCAATATATTTTCCACGTTTCCCTTAGAAGACTGAAGAATCATCCCTAATTATAAGGAATAAAAATGTAAAGAAAAAAGCATCTTCACTAAAATAGCAAAAGTCCAACAAGGCATGCACAATTCCAAATCCATAGTCCCCCACCAAGCAATGAAAGTCAAGGATTTGATTTCTCTTACTGAACATCTATTAAACAAATACCATTTGCCAAGCACTATGATAAATATGAAGATGCAAAGAGGCAAAAGACAGTCTCTGCCATCGCAGAGCTCATGATATAATGGGGGAAACAACAAATAAACCAATATGTACCAAGAAGCCATATGCAGGATAAATACCTGAAAAAGGAAGGCATCAGAATTATAAGAGGCTGGAAATAGATTTCTGTACAAGATGGAATTTTAGTTGGGACTGAAATGAATCCAAGGAAGACAGAAGGCAGAGAAGAGGAAGGAGTACCTCCCAAACATTGGAGGAAGTCAGAGAAAATGGCCAGAGCTGAGAAATGGAATGTCTTATTTGTGGAACAGTCAGGAAGCCTGTGTCACTGGGTTGGAGACTATGTGTCAGAGACTAAGGCATAAGAAGACTGGAAATGTAGTAGAGGGCTAGGTTGTGAAGGGCTTTGAGTGCCAAGCAGAGCATTTTGTATTTGATTTCTTCTTTCAGGCTATGCTTGGCCGTTATAATTGCAGAGTTCGGGTTTGACTTGTTGTTGTTCTCTTTCCCATTTACATTGTTGTAGTAGTCACTGTCTTATTTTTTACCTGACTTTACTTTCTTCACTCTGCATCGCTTCATATGTCTTAGGATACCTTTCTATAGTCTTCATATTCATCCTTTGTAAGGCACAGTAATGTTCCATCGCTTCCACGTATTCCAGTTTGTTTAGTGACTGAGGGACATCTCCTCTGTGTCTAGTTCTTGATTACTCTAAGAAGAGTTATAATCTATACTTTAGTGGCTATGGCATTTTTTTCTATCTTTGACCTCCTTGGTGTATAAGCCTAGCAGTGGCATCTCTGAGTCAAAGGATATGGACGTTTTAGTTGCTTTAGTCATATGTATTTTTATTGGTTCAGTTAACAATTACATACGATTTAGTGTCTTTGGACCTTACTGTCCTGAAATGTAAAATCAGAGATTCCTCTAAAGTCCTTTTCAGCTCTTGTTCCAGTCCATGCTGACAAGTAGCCTTCAATCTCATTTGGGAGGCAAGACATCTATGTATGAATTAATTTAAAAAAACAAACCAAATGATACAGTACATTTCTAAGCCCAAATCATTGTTCAGTAGACCATGAATTTCTGTGCTTTTAAGCACTTCAGGTGAGAGTGAGGTTCAGGTCTTAATCAATCCTCACCCCACTGCCCTTTGCACTGTATGAACTTTTCTTTGTGAGCATCATTCAAGTAAGATATTTTTCATTATCCTTCCTCTCCCTTCCCCCTTCTCCTAGTGAATTCTTCCATTCTTCTTTTGAGATCATTCAAACAGAATAGAATCACAGATAGGGCTCAGTTTAAATAGACTTCCTCTAAGACCCTTTGGTGATAATAAAGTTCTGAAGGGTTACATATATTATCTCTCCAAATAAGAATGGAAATAGTTAAAATTTGTTTAATTTTTTTATGATTTCTCACTCATGCTTACCTTTTTATGCTTCCAAGTCCTTTGTTTGAATATCAATTTTTTTACTAAGCTCTTTTTTTACCCTATAGGTAATCTTTTTTTTTTTTTATACTGTAGGATTACAACTTGTGCTCTTCTAAATCAGATAATCTTTCTGTTTCTATTGGGATTGCATTTCCTCCCTTAATCATAAAGACTCTATAATTTTCCCTTGTCTTTTCTAAGAATTGTTGATTTTCCTTCCTTGTCTAGGGTTAACTTCTCACTGTCTAGATGTTAAAATATTGGTCCCTTTTGAAATTCTCACCATAACTCAAGTTTATCAGTAATGATCATCATTTACCTATTTTTTTCATGAATGACTGAAAACTTGCTTATAATAAAAGCATGTGCTACAATTATTCTATCACAATGAGCATAGACAATCTGTTAAAAGAATCTCCTGCCCTAAAAAATTTAGAACAGAAAAAAAATAGAGATATACACTGAAAACAATGCTCATGATAAGCTACATTAAGTTTTTACACAAAACTTGCTTGGAGTGAAAAAAAGTACAGCCTATTTGGTCTGACATGAAATTTTACTAAAGCACTGTCTTAAAATACTGCATTTGTTTAAAGATATGACCTAAATTTGGACCATTTTGTTAATAGTGATTGTGGCCTACATTTGGGCAATATAGCAGATAAAAAAAAAAAACTGGCCGTATTTCCTAATGACATAGTGGTTTACTTAGTAAATCCTAGGGAATTAACAAAAATACTAATTGAAGCCATTATAGCTTCAACAATGTTACAGGCTACAAAATAAATCCTCAAAAGTCAACAAAATTGCTACAAAATAACATAAGAATTAAATAAGAAATAACAGAAAGAAAAACCACATTCAAAACAATTAAACTACATAAAATATTTTTGAGATTCATTTACCAAAGCATCCAAAAGATTTATATCAATTTAATTAAAAATTCTCCTTAAAGAAATAAACAAAAATAAACAACTTAAGCAACCAGAATACTCAGTGTTCATGCCTGGACTAGACAAATACTGTGACAATATACAAGTATACAAATGGCAATACTATCAAAGTTAATTTATAGTTTTAATGCTATACTAATCAATTGACCAAAGGTATACTTTGTAGACTTCGATAAAATGAAAAAGGAATTCATTTGTAGAAATTAAAGATTTTGACTGTCAAGGGAACTAATGAAATCAGTAGGAATGAATGAAGCATAGGAACCCCAGACCTTAAACCACATTGTAAAACAAAATTAATTTAAAATATTTGGTATTTTTGTAAATGGCAAAATATATCAACATAATACTTTAGAAAAGGGACAATTAGAAACCATGGAAATCAATAACAGAGTGTTCAATAAGCCTGAAAATAGAAATTACTAGTTAATAAGACCTTATTTAATTTTTTTAAAAAACACTAAAGAAACTACTGGAAACATGAAAACATTTGGGCAGAAATTAGACTGAGAGCTAAGTGGCACAGTGAATAGAGTTGGAGCGCTGAGCCTATAGTTAAGAAGATGAAAGTACAAATCTGACTTCAGACACTAGTTGTGTGACCTCAGGCAAATCACTTAACCTCTGTTTGCCTTTAGTTTCCTCATCCATAAAATGGGGATTATAATAGTGCCTACCTCCCAGGGTTGTTGTGAGGATCAAAGGAGATAATAATTGTAAAATGCTTAGCACAGTACTTGGGACATAATAAATGCCATATAAATGTTAGCTACTATTATTATTACCAGTATACTGTATTTTACAATATTTTCATACTGGATGCTTTAGTTTAATATTAATAATCATGAGATTAAAATGTATTATATATCTACACATATGTATTTTATTAATTGCTTTGAAAACTAATGTGTTAATACATTAATATGTATATGTATATACAGACATGTTTACTTATATGGACATATGTAGATCCAGATATATCTATCTATATCTCTATTTAAATCTGAATCTACCTACTTTTCTATAATTATTTTTGATACTAGATCTCTCTATGTTTTCTAAGTTGGAAATGTAAAAGCCACAGATGCCTCTAATCTCATTGCTGAAGGGCATGGAGGTTGTGACCTGCTCTCTTCTTGACATGATATGGTTTCTGTATCATTAATCTGGATTTATCCCTCTGGATTTATCAGATTGGTGCAACCTTCCTGTGGGCTCTGTCAATTGGCTTTAGCCTTATTACAACTCAGGACACCAGAGATCAAGTGATATACCAGTTTCAGCCTCTCCAAGAGCCGGTTTTATAGACTTCACTACCATTCCTGAAAAGGAGATATATTCTTAATTAACCGAGTGATAGAGATCATTACAAAAAATAAAAATAGATCATTTGGATGCTAAGAGGTATAGCCTACATCCAAAACCAGGTGTTCTGACTCTGAATAGATTTTTTTTTCCACTGAAGTTAAAGCATTGAGATAATGACAGCTATTATTATAACATTAATGTTAACATCCTGGTTTGGATACTAACTAGTTGCTGTGATTCTGGGCAAGTCTTTTCCCCTCTCTGAGGCTCAGTTTCCACATTATAAGCCAGGGATGATGGCATCTGCACTATTGACTTCACAGCATGCTATGGACATGCATTTAGACAATTTTAAGTCTCTATAGATATTGTAGTTTTACTTATCACCAACATCATCATCACTGACCAGTTGAGTGCTTCTTCCATCGTGTTTCTTCCATGCCCATGATGTCCTGGGCAAGGCCTGTTCCTGGAACACAGGGTTTGGAATGTAAGGGTAAGATTAAATGTGTCTGGGAGTTGGACTGTGAGGTTGAGCCTGACGATGTTTGTAAAGACATCTTCCCAGGATTGAATATATTCAATGAGCTTCCCTGGAGCTTTATAGACTTTGGCAGACTTTTTCTTTTTGTTGAGTAGTGACTTCACAAACATTTAAGAGGCTTCCTGGCTTCCCATGACAGTTATAAATATATTTTAAAGAGAACAAACCTACCCAGTTTTCAAAGCATGTATAAAATATATCCCTTTTCACCATTACTACTAGCATGCCATTGAATTGACATCTTTCCCAGAATTGAGAGAAATAGAGAGAAGTTGCCAGGGAGTCAGTTTAATTTTAATACAAGGAAAAGAAGAATTTCTAGATACAGTATGGTGGAAAGATCTGGATTTATACTTAAGGGACCTAGGTTCAAATCTCGCATTAGCCATTTACTAGTTCACCATGAATAAATCATTTTCTCTCTTTTTGCCTCAGTTTCCTTAATTGAGCAAAGAATAGAAATACTGCATAACTCACAGAGTTTTCATGAGGAAAATATGAGATAATGACTTAATTCACTTTGTAACCATAAAGCAATAAATACATCTAAGTCATTATTAATAATCAGCTAATGACAGTTTATTAATGATCCAGTGAGATGCCTTAGAAGTAGAGGATTCTCTGTCACTGTAGTTGTTCAGATAGAAACTGAATGACTTCCTGTGAGGGCTTCCTGATTCTAATAGGAATTAGATCTGATGACCTCTAAGATCTCTTTTAGTTTTAAGAGACTAGGAATCTTTCAGAAGATATCCATATTATTGCTAATGCGAGACAAAAATATTCTGAAGTCGAAAGATTCATGAGATTTCAAAACATGCTCTGGATCTAAGTTTCTTTCCAACTCCTGCCCTCCCCCCAGTCGTCCTTATTGCATGGTTTTTCTTCTTGGAGAAGTGCTCATCATTTCAGTGATGCAATAAATGAGTCTAAGGGAGCGTGGTGAAGTGTCAAGAATCCTGGAGGATTCTGGAGGTGTCAAGAATCCTGGAGGAGGGGTGGGCGATCAGGGCTCAAAGCGCTAGAGTTCGAGTCTCTGCTTTGATAGTAATTGAATAATTCTGAATGAACCATTTTTCATCCTTGGCCTCCAGTTTTCTCATCTGTAAAATGAGAGGATTTGACTAGGCATTTTATAAAGCTGAATCCATGGTCACACAAATTATTATACATGAATGAAACAAATATTTTTGATTCAAAAGAGATGATTAAAGGGAGGATGTAAGAGAAATCTGGGAATATATTTATGAATGGACATAGAGTGAAATGAAAAAAAAAGTGAGTGGTAGATAAGGTAATGACAACCTTATAAAGAAAAACAACTTTGAAAGACTTAAGAACTGATCAATGCAATAGGCCACTAGAAGACTAGTGGGAATCATGCCATCCATCTCTTGTCAGGGAAGTTATGAATTCCAGTGTAGGTAAAGAGAGAGAGGATTCCAGGCATAGGGAGTAGCCTGGGAAAAGATACAGAGACAGGAAATGAAATTCAGAGTCCTGGGAATAACAAGTCAGCTGTTTGGCTGGAGCATAGGGTAATTGAAGGTGAGGAGTATGAAAAAGATAGGATGCTGGCTTACTGTGAAAGACTTTAAATCTCAAAGAGAAGAGTACGTACTTTATCTGAGAAGCAACAGTAAGCTACTGAAGCTTCCTGAGGTGGGGAGTAATGTGGTCTGACCTCTGTCTGAGAAATAGAGATTTGGCAGCGGAGCAGAGGCTGGACTGGAGGCAGAGGAGCCTAGATACAAGCATGTGATAGGTGTAAAGTGAGTTGAAAGAAAGGAATGGATGAGACAGATATGAAAATCCTTGACTTTGAAGTCAGAGTATGTACTTTTGAAACCTGATTCTGTCACTCACAAGCTATGAATTTTTTCATCAGTCCCATACTACCTCTCCCTGTGTGTACACACACACATACACACACACACACGTACACATACTCATATATGCATAGGTAAGCATGTATATACATATATACACATATGTATGCCGTGTAAGTGTGTATATGTATGTGCATGTGAGTGTATGTGTATCTATATCTATCTATATATATACTATATACATAGTATAAATATATGTATGTATGTTTCTCCAAAATTATATCATTTTACACATAAAAAGAGGCCCAAGGAGGAGAAATAAAATATTCATTTTACATATGAAATTATGCAAAATATATTTCCACATTAGTCATCTTGCAAAAAACAGTAGGAAAACCGAAGAAAGAAGGAAAAAAGTGCTTTTATTGGCACTCAGTTTCCATCATTTCTCTGTCTGAAGGTGGACAGCATTTTTCATCATGGGTCCTTTGGAACTGCTAATCATTGTATTGATCAGAATTACTGTCTTTTATGGTTCATTATCACTTCAATATTGCTATTAATGTGTAAATTATCCTAATGGTTCTGCTCAGTTCACTTTCAACTATTTTATACAAATCTTCTTAGGTTTTTCTGACATCATCCTTTTCATAATTTTTCATAGCACAATAAATATTCCATCACAATCATATACTATAACTTGTGCAACCATACCTCAATTAATATATATCCCTTTCAGCTTGCCAACACAAAAAGAGCTAATATAATTTTTTTTTAAATATTTTTTATTTTTCTTTGTTCTCTGTAGATAGTGGTAGTGGTATTAGTAGGTTAAAGGGTATGCACAGTTTTTATACCCTATTGGATATGGTTCTAAATTATTCTCCGGAATTTTTGTATTAGTTCACAGCTTCACTTATAGTGCATTAGGGTTCTAATATTTTCATATTTTTTCAAGCATTTGTCATTTTCCTTTTCTAAAGTATTAGACAAATGAATGGGTATGAAGTGGTTCCTCAGAGTTGTTTTAACTTGGATTTCTCTAAATATTAGTGATTTAGACCATTAATATGACTGTTAATAGCTTTGATTTCTTCTGAAAATTACCTCTGCATATCCCTTGACCATCTATCAGTTGGAGAATGGCTCTTATGTTGTTTGTTTGTTTTTTTTATAAATTTGGTTCAGTATTAATGATATTTGAGAAATGTGGCCTTTATCAGATAAATTTACTGTAAACAAACATTTCTTTTGTTTCTTTCTGATTTTTATTGCATTTGTTTGCTTTGTGTAAAACCTTTGTATTTTCATGTAATCAAAAACTATCCGTTTTACTTCCTGTGGTTTTCTCTATTTTTTGTTTGGTCATAAACACATTTGCTATCTGTAGTTCTGGTGGGTAATTTTTTTTTCTAAGTTCTCTTAATTTATTTATGATGTCACCCTTTACATCTAAATCATGTACCCATTTTGAGCTTATCTTGGTATGGGGTACAAGATATTGACCTGCTCCTAATTTCTATCGGATTGCTTTCCAGATTCCCAAGCAATTTTTTGTCAAATACTAAGTCATTTTATAGGATTCCTTCTTTATCTGACCTGTTCATTTCTTTTTCTAAAATAAAATTATTTAAGTCTTTTATTTTTCCTTCTGTATAGCTGGGTAATGCATAAATTTTAAAATTATTCATTCATTTCACTTAGATTGTCAGTTTTATTAGCATAAATTTAGGCAAAATAATTCCAATAATTGTTTTAATTTCGTCTTCGCTGGTTATGCATTTACCTTTCTGATTTTTGAGCCCAGTATTTTGATTTTCTTCTTCATTTTTTTAAATAAAATTAACCAGTTATTTATCCATTTTATCTTTTTTTTTTCATAAAACAAGACCTTAATTTTATTTTTAGGCCAATTGTTAAATTTAATTTTGTTAATCTCTTCTTTGATTTTCAGGACTTTTAGTCTGTTATTTATTGAGGACTTTTAATTTGTACATTTCTTAGGTTTTTTTTTTTTCAGTTGCATGCCCAATTCATCAAACTGCTATTTCTTTCTTTTATTGATATGTGTTTAGTTATCTAAAATTTCCTTATTTACTTCTTTGTCTGCATCCAAATCTGATCATGGTAATTTTCTGTTGTGAAATTATTATTTCTTTGATTTGTTCTTTAACATATTCATTCTTTAGGATGAGATTATTCAGTTTTAAATTAATTTTAATCTATGCTTCAAAGGTCATATATTAGAAGTAATTTTTTTCTCTTTATCCTTCTGTTTCTTTTTATTCTCTCTATTTTAAAATCTGATTTGCTTTTGATGACTGCCTTCATTTATCTTCCCTCTCTTTTATTACCACCCACCTTTTCCCATGTCTTCTTCCCCTCTTACTTCCCTTTTGTGTGAGATTGATTTATATTACCAGTTGAGTATATTTTCCCTCTTGAACCAGTTTAGATATGTGATTCAAGCATTGTGCACTCTCCCCATCACTTCCCCCTCAAGTGTAATAGATCTTCCTTGAGCATCACTTGTATGTGAGATAATTTTAGCCATTCTTTCTCTTCCTTCTCCTTCTCCCAGGGCATCTATCTTTCTCACCTATCCAATTGTTTTTATATTGTCTCACCCAAATCAACCCACCCTTGCCCTCTCTTTCTTTGCAAAATTCTTTTAACTGCCCCAATAATGATAAAGTGCTTACAAGCAACATATATTATCTTCCCATATACATAGGTAAAGAATTTAACCACATTGAATCCCTTGTATTTTCTCTTTCATGTCTACATTTTTATGCTTCCTTTGGCCCCCAAGTCCAGGACTCTTGCCCCTGTGTTACCTTGATATTCCCCACCATTCATTTTCTCCCCTAATATTTATCTAACTAATGAATTGGAAGAATATCTAGACATTTTCTGAAGCTTTTTCCAGTGGTCTCTCTAGTGATGTTTTCACACCTGCAATAAAAACATGAATTTCTGCCCCTTCCAGGTTGTCTTGGGCTGGAAATTTGTTTCACTCTGTCATTTTGTGGGTTATGCTGCTCTAGAATTTTTTAGAGTAATTTTCATAGGTATTTGGAGGAGTTTGGGGGAGAGTTCAAACAAGTCCCTGCTTTTAACTCTGCCATCTTGGCTCTGTCCCCTCCTATGTAACTCTTTTCCACCAAAGCAGGTGGTGCAGCCCAAACTTGGCTGCCATGAAAGCAACAAGTACCTTGGTACTTTTCTCTCTATCCTTTTTCTGCAGCTCCTTAATAAAGCTTTTATTGTTATTTTTTTTATTATTATTTGTTTGTTAATATTAAATTTATTGGGCTACGTATTTCTCTTGCCATAGCAGAGTTTATTAATGGATAATTCTTTTATTATGTGAAAGAAATCAGCCCTTTTTAAAATGGTAGAGGGATTATTCATAAACTTAGTCTGAAGAACAAATTAGGGGAATATAGCTAGCCAGTCAATTCACCCCCAATGTTCTATGTGTGAATGTGTGTGTCTTAATGTACCAGAATTATCAATACTTGTCAACAATGTGACATGGAAGCCAAATTAACTAATGAAATTTTAAGCTCAACTAATAGGGATATCAGGACCAGAATCAGAGAAGCTATCCTCCCACTGCCTTCCATCTTGGTCAGGTCTCACTTTGAAAACTGTGGTCAGTACTGGACCATTGTTTTAAAAAAAGAAGAATGTTTCTACAGTCTTTTTGGGCATAGGGACAACTATGAGACTGTAAACTTCTTGATGACATAGACTTTCTTTTACCCCTTTATGTATGCCTAGTGCTTAGCACAGTGTCTGGCATATAGTAGGCACTTAATGTTTATTGACTAACTCATTGACATTTACTGGATTAGACGATGAGACTGCTTCTGAATAATATCATTAAACTGTTTACTTTTCCACCAAGGTAGTTTTGGGGGTTACATTTTCGCTATCATTCCTTTTTCTGAACTCTGAGGAGAAGACAAACAAATCTAACCCCTCATCTACATGGCACTCCCTAAAAAATCTCTACCAAGACAATTCACATATGCCCTGAAGTCTTCCTTTCTCCCAACTTAACCCAGATTTCCTCATATTTCTATGTTCACTTAGCATCTTGGTTACCCAACTTGTCAAGGTTTTACTTGGACACAGAGATAATAGATTTCCTTGGTTAGGGAATAACCTCATGACTGAATGTGGTTAGCCAAGGCAATTTTGAATGATCAATATTTGTATAACCATTCAAAATGTCGCTTTGTCAGTATTACCCTACACCCTGTATCAATTAGTACAATTTGGTGACTTTTTCATGTGCTTGATTGATTTGATACACAAGGCCAGTAAACAGACTGAATTCTTTTGGTTATTCACATCCACCACACACCTCCTGCTACCTTGGGGTAGTGGAAAGAGGCTTAGGTTGAGAGTCAGCTTCTCTGAATTCAAGTGTCATTTTAATTTGAGTGTCATGTTGGGCAAAGTTATTAGGGAAGAAAATAAATGACTCAATGGTTGTGATAGATGAACTCAAAGGTACCTTCTGTCCCTGCCATGCTGTAATTTATGTTTTGAGATCCTTTCTCATTTTTACATTCTGTAAAGAAAGATATTGAGTTGTCTCATTGGGTTTAAAGTTTGTTTAATCCTCCTTTCCTCCATACCAGGAGCCTGAACCTGAAGCAAGTAAGAGTATCAAGTACTATACAGTCCAGACAATAATATAGGGGGAGCTGGTAGGGGAAAATATCCCTCAATTCATAAATTATTAGTTGGTTTCATTCCATCTATCTTTTTGATAAACCTAATTTTCACAAGCTTAATCTGCTGCATTGTTTCTATAAGTATCATGGGTGTGTGTGTGGGGTGTGTGTGTGTGTGTGTGTGTGTGTGTGTGTGTGTGTGTGTGTGTGTCTGTTTGGGAAGGAAGGGAATGTTGGTGGCATAGGTTGCTCCCTAATCTCTGGTGGCATCAAAAGGGATTAAGGTTGGCAACTTGGATCTGTTGTTATTGAAAGTATTCTGAATTTGAAGTAATAATTCCAGGTCTTTTACTTAACCTGTAATTTTTGGAGCAAATCATTATCTTTTTCAGGGCTTTCCCCCACTTCTATAAAATGAGATGGAATGGTGTAATAGAAAGACCCAGTGGTATTAAAATCTGAAGATGACTTGGATTATGCCTCATCTCTACTACTAGCTAGGCATGTGACCTTAGGTAAAGTCATTTAAATTTCCTAAGCCTTAGCTTCTTCATCTCATTTTATGGGAATAATGAGATAGTACCCACATCAAAAGATTGTTGTGAGGGAAGTACTTTATGGTACTATGTGGTTCTATATAAATTGTACTATTATAATTAACAATAATAATAAATTCCATAATCACTATGATTTTATGGGCTATGCAAAGCTCTACATTCCTAAAGAAATTAGGGTGGGTAAATATTAAGTTTTCCAAGGAAAAAAAAACAAACTGCATATTTTGATTTCAGATGCCTTAAACAAATACTTTCCTCCCTCTTTTTCTCTCTCCTTCCTTCATTTTCCTCCTTTGTTCCTTCCTTCCTTCCTTCTTCCATCCTTCCTCCCTTCCTCCCTTCCTCCCTCCCTCCCTTCCTTCCTTCCTTCCTTTCTCCCTCCCTCCCTCTCTCTCTCTCTCTCTCTCTCTCTCTCTCTCTCTCTCTCTCTTCATATATTAATTTATTTTTATATTTTGGAATCTCTTCCCTAAAGTGATTGGTAGATCCTTTTTTTTCTCCCTCCAGAATTTATTTGTTTATTTTTTAGTTTTCAACATTCATTTCCACAAGATTTTGAGTTCCATATTTTCTCCCCATCTCTCCCTTACCCCTACCCCAAGATGGCATGCATACTGATTACCCCTTCCTGAGTCTGCCCTCCCTTCTATCCCCTCCTATTCCTGCCCTATCCCCTTACCCCTTGCTTTCTCGTAGGGCAAGATGGATTTATATACCCCATTGCCTGTATAACTTATTTCCCAGTTGCATGTAAAAAAAAAACCTATCTTTTAACATTTGTTTTTAAAACTTGGAGTTCCAGATTCTCTCCATTCTTTCTTCCTCATCCACCCCTATTGAGATGACAAGCAATTCAATATAGGTTATACATCTGTAGTTATGCAAAACATTTCCATAGTAGTCATATCGTGAAAGACTAACTATATTTCCCTCCATTCTATCCCACTCCCCATTTATTCCACTTTCTCCTTTGACCCTGTCTGTTTTCAGAAGTGTTTGCTTCCGACTGTCCCCTCCACTGATCTTTGCTCCCTTCTAATATTCCCCCTTTCTCCCTTTCTCCCCTACTTTCCTATAGGGTACAAGAAAATGACAAATGCTAGAGAGAATGTGGAAAAATTAGAACACTAATGCATTGTTGGTGGAGCTGTGAACTGATACAATCATTCTGGAGAGCAATCTGGAACTATGCCCAAAGGGCTATAAATAATTGCATACCCTTTGACGCAGTAATATCACTTCTGGGGTTGTATCCCAAAGAGATCATAGAAGTGGGAGGAAGACCCATATGTATAAAAATATTTATTGCAGCTCTCTTTGTGGTGGCAAAAAACTGGAAATTAAGGGGATGCCCATCAATTGGGGAATGGCTAAACAAGTTGTGGTATATGAATGTAATGGAATACTATTGTGCTATAAGAAATGGAGAGGAGAAGGTCTTCATATTCACCAGGAGAGGCTTATACAAACTGATGCTAAGTGAGAAGAGCAGAACCAGGAAAAATTTGTACACAATCACAGACACATTGTATGTGTGACGACCAATTTTGATAAACTGGACTCTTGTCAGCAACACACAGTTATAAGACAAGTCTCAGGATGGAAAGAGATATCTACATTCAGAGAAAGATCTAGAAAGAGCAGAGTTTAAATGGAGACTGAAGCAATCTACACGCTCTCTTTCTTTTCCATGTTTGATTTTGTTTCTTCTTTCCCATTGTTCATTCCATTGGTTATAACCCTTCTATACAATCAGACTAATGTCCACTGTGAAAGTATTTGCAGATCCTATACTTGATTGCATGCCACCATTGGAGGGGGGAAGAGGGAGGGGAGAAAATTTGAAACTCAAGGGATTGTGGAACTGAATCTTGTAAACTAAAAGTAAATAAACACATCAATTAAAAAAAAGATTCCCAATTTGGTGGATCCTTTAAATGCCTATTCTACCCTCTGGTTCCAGGACATCAGGACAGTTTTTCTGGATGATTTCTTGAAAAATGTTGTCCAGGTCTTTCTTTTGATTATGACTTTCAGGTAGTTCAGTGATTCTGATATTGTCTGTCCTGGATCTATTTTCCAGATCAGTTGTTTTCCCGTGAAGTATTTTACATTTTCTTCTAATTTTCCATTCTTTTGAATTTGTTTTATTGAATCATGATGTCTCATGGAGTCATTAGCTTCCATTTGCCCAATTATAGCTTTTAAGGTGTTGTTTCCCTCAATTAGCTTTTGTACTTTCTTTTCCATTTGGCCAATTGTAGTCTTTAAGGAGTTGTTTTCCTCAGGGGATTTTTGTATCTCCTTTTCCATTTCTTTCCATGGCCAATTTGACTTTTTAAGCAGTTTTACAAGCTATTGAATCTTTCTTCATAATTCTCTTTCATCACTCTCATTTCTTTTTCCCATTTTTCTTCTACCTCTCATATGATTTTTAAACTTTTTGAGCTCTTCCATGAGTTCTTTCTGGGCTTGGAACAACTTCACATTTTTCTTTGGGGTTTTGCCCATAGGTGTTTTGACATTGTTGTTCTCTTTGGAATTTTTATCTTGGTCTTCCCTGTCACAATAATAATTTTCTATGATCAGATTCTTTTTTATTGTTGTTTTATGCTTATCCCCTCACCCTTTTTAGCCATTTCCATTTTTTTTTAAGTTTGAGCTCTGCTCCCAAGGTGGAAGGGACACTGTCTCAGGCTTCTTGTGCTAGTTGCTGTAGGCTCTGGTCATTTACTGACGTTTCCCTTTGGACCATGAGGGAACCTCATGTCTGGTGCTGTGCTGAGGGGGTGAAGTGGTGGTTGGCTGGTGCAGCTAGGAGGCATAGAGGTCTGGCAGCTTACCTGGTGCTGAGCTGGGGACCTAGTAGTGGTGTCTGGCATGTGCTGAGGCTGGGTAGGGTTTTTTGTGTTTCCCCAAGACCATACTAAAGCACATGGAGGTCTGGCTTCTGGAGAATATCTGTTTCCTCTTGGCTGCACCAAAGCACATGAAGGTCTAGTTACCATAGAATGCCCACTTGGACAGTGCTGAACCACTCGGAGGTGCAGCCACCACAGGATCCTGCCCATCCAGGGTTGCACCAAAGCACGTGATGGTCCTTGGAGCTGAAGTTTGTTGGTTTCCCTGGCTATGTTAATACACATGGGGGTGAGGGTGGAGTCTGGTGTTGGCATTTGCCTGCTCTACCACGCTGGAGCTCAGGATCTCCTACTGGTTTGGTGAGTTATGGCTTGGTACTGGTTTGCTGGTATACTTCTTGTCCTGGAGTGCCCCCCCCCGGCCTTTATCTGAGTGAGATGAACCCTTCTTGAAAGTCCTCTAAGTCTCTTAGACTAAAAGACCACTCCACTCCATCTTTCTGCTGGCTTTGCTATTCCACGATTTGTTTTAGGACACTGTTTTATGGTTGTTTGCAAGTAAATATGGAAGAGCTACAGTGATTTATTGCTTCCTCTGCCATTTTGGCTCCTGGAAGTGTCCTACATATTTATTTTTGCAAACATTTATTATTTCTTCCTTCCACTTCCCCTGCACCACTGAATTTTTCTTTAAAAAAAATAGAAAAAACTTAACCACAAATATGCATAGATTTACAAGTTGTCTATGTCCAAAAATGTATATCTCCTTCTGGATTTCAAGATCATGAATCCTCTCTCAGTAGGAAGGCAGCATGATTCTTGTTCAGTCCTCTGCCCTCATGATTAAACATTGCACTGATCAGAGTTATAAAGTCTGTCAAAATTATTTTTTTCTTTATAATGTTATTTAAATTGGTCTGGTTCTACTCACTTTGTGTGTCATCAGTTCATTGAGGCTTTTCCAGTTCACTCTGAAAATATCCCTTTTGTCCCTTCATATGGTGCACTAATAATCTATTATATTCATTTATCATCGTTTATCTATTCCCCAATAGATAGGCACCCCCTTTGTGAATAAAGTTATTATAAAAATACCTGTTCCAAATGTTTTTATACATATGTATCTTTTTTCTCTTTCCTTTATTCTTTTGGGGTATAGGTTTAGTAGTGTTATAGCTAGTCAAAGAGGATAAACAGTTTGGTGACTTTTTTGGACAGTTCCAAATTGCTTTAACTTGAGGTGATAGATAGATAGATGGAGAAAGAGAGATAGATAAGAGAGAGATAAGAGAGAAAGAGAGAGAGAGAGAGAGATGATAGAATATTTATCACTTACTATATAAGTATTGTTATAAGAACTAAGGATATAAATACTAGCAAACAAAGCAGTCCTTGCTCTCAAGGAGCTTCCATTGTAATGGAGGAAAACAGCAAGAAAGAAATGCTAAAAGGGAGTGGAGCAAAAGTGGGTAGTTATACATGTGATGGCATAACGTGGTTGTTGTTGTTGTTGTTGTTGTTTGTCTTTCATTCTCAAAGAGGATCATGGCATACCATGGAGATCATCAAGAAATGACATGGAAGCCTGATTCCAGGAAAAATAAAGCAAACATTCATCCATCAAAGTCTATTGTTACAGGAGTCACACTCCAAAGTTCCAGGAGGGAGATTAGGATCATTGTCAGAGTGTAGGCAGCGTGATGCAGTGATGACCTTATTATCTTAAAAAGGCAAGAATATTTTGGGAGAAGATTCTGGAAAGATAGCAGAATAGGTCAGAAAATTACAAGCTCTCTAGATTTCCCCTCAGAATAAGATAATAATAGCATCTCAGGTTGAACATAGAGTGATAAAGAGAAACAAGAGTAGGGGCAGAACAGTAGTACTCCTGGGACAATTGGATAAGATCTGAAGAAAAATTCCAGGACGAAGTTTGGTTCCTGTGAAGAGTAAACACCTCCTGGCTAGGTCCCCTTAAACAACAAGTGACAAGTCTGGTTTATCTAGGTTGGGAGGCTGCCTTGGTCCCATCCACAGTAATTTTAACCCCCAGGAAAATTGGGGGAGTTGTGCATCTGATCTGAGGAAGATCAAGGGAACCTCTGCTGACAAAGAACACCAGACCCAGCTATGCTGCAGAGATGCAGGCGCAAGAAGGAACTAACATATGCACGATGAGCACAGAAGAAGTAGAGTGGGGATGCTGCTCTCTGTGGGCACTTAAAAGAGACTGGAGGACTTGGTTTCAGTTCCAGGCCAGAGGGGATAACTGGAGGATCTGAGGCCAGAGGCACCATACCCTATACCCCACGACAAGAGGTGATTACAAAAACTAATTTAAAAATTAAAAAAAAAATGAACAAGAAAATGAGAAAGAATTCAACCATAGAGAGCTATTATGGGAATAGAGAAGACTGGAGTTCATCCTCAGAGGGGAATACTGAAGCAAAGAAATCCTTTTCTACCCCAAAGAATGACATCAAATTGTCTCCTGCACAAAAAGAATTCACAGAAGAACTTTACAAAGACTTTAAAAATGAGAGAAATTGAGGACAATTAAAAAAATAATAATCAAAGGAAAACAAGAAAATTATGAAAAGAAAGTCAACTGATTAGAAAAAGAGATCTGGAACCTTAAGGAAGAAAATGACCCCTTGAAAATCAGAATTGGGCAAGGGGAGGCTAGTGAAGTTATAAAAGATCAATAAATAATAAAACAAAATATGAAAAATGAAAAAAATAGAAGAGAACGTAAAACATCTCACACTTTTAAAAATGATCTGGGGAACAGATCAAGAAGAGAAAACATAAGAATAATTGAATTACCTGAAAGCTATGATCAAAAAAATAATCTTGTGTATGTATGTATGTATGTATGTGCATGTATTTATGTATGCATGTACATACACATAGTCCCACCAACTACCCTAATACTGAGAAAGGTCTTATGAGTTACAAATATCATCTTTACATGTAGGAATGTAAACAGTTCAATTTTAATGAGTCCCCTATGATTTTTCTTTCCTATTTACCTTTTCATGCTTCTCTTCATTCTTCTATTTGAAAGTCAAACTTTCTATTCAGCTCTGGTCTTTTCATCAAGAATGTTTGAAAGTCCTCTATTTCATAGTATGTTCATTTTCCCCTGAATGATTATATTCAGTTTTGCTGGGTAGGTGATTCTTGGTTTTAATCTTTGCTCTTTTGACTTTTGGAATATCATATTCCAAGCCCCCTAATTCCTTACTGCAGAAGCTGCTAAATCTTAATTGTTTCTACAATATTTGAATTATTTCTTTCTGGCAGCTTGCAATATTTTCTCCTTGACCTGGGGACTCTGGAATTTGGAGTTTTCTTTTTGGGATCTTTTTCAAGAGGCAATCAGTGGATTCTTTCAATTTCTATTTACCCATATGGTTCTAGAATATCACGGCAGTTTTCCCTGATAATTTCTGGAAAGATGATGTCTGAGCTCTTTTTTTTTTTCATGGTTTTCAGATAGTCCAACAATGTTTAAATTATCTCTCCTGGCTCTATTTTCCAGGTTACTTGTTTTTCCAATGAGATATTTCACATTGTGTTCTATTTTTTCAGTCTTTTGGTTTTGTTTTATAATTTTATATGAAATTATAATTTTATATAAATTTATTCATATGGATTCATGTATATAAATTTTATATAAAATTATAATTTTATAATTTTAATTTTAATTTAAGTATAATTTCATAATTTTTTGGTTTTTCATAAGTAGCTTCCATTTGCTCCCTTCTATTTTTAAGGAATTATTTTTTCAGTGAGCTTTGGGACCTCCTTTTTAATTTGGTCAATTCTTCTTTTCAAGAAATTCTTCTCCTCTGGTTTTTTGGACCTCTTTTGCCATTTGGATTAGCCTACTTTTTAAGGCATTATTTTCCTCAGCAATTTTTTGGGTGTCCTTTAGTAAGCTATTGACTCGTTTTTCATGATTTTCTTGCATCGCTCTCATTTCTCTTCCCAATTTTTCCTCTACTTCTCTTATTTGATTTTCAAAATCCATTTTGAGCTCTTCCATGGCCTGAGGCCCATTCACATTTTTCTTGGAGTCTTTGACTGCAGGAGTTTTGACTTTGTTGTCTTCTTCTGGTTGTACAAAAGTAAAATTCTATAGTCTGATATTTCCGCTGCTGTTTACTCATTTTCTCTGTTAATTACTTGATGTTTAAACTCTTTGTTAAGGTAAAACTCTGTTTCCATTATGGAGGATGCATTGTCCCAAGCTTCAGGGGTTTTGTGCAGCTGTTTTCAGAGATTTTTCTAGGGACCTGTAAATTTTCAGCTCTTCCAAGGTGGTATGATCAAAGGAGAGTTATTTACTCTTCTCTTGACCTTCACTCTGGCCTATGGGTAACCACAAGTACTCTTTTCTACCTTGGAACTTAGAGGAGGATTCCCTGTCCACCACCACCACCACAAGTGCCTCCATGCCAGCATTCCTCCTTGCTGCAGGGCTGCCACCCATGACTGCCACCCATATCCAAGAACAGACAAAGTAAGAGAATCCTGCCTCAGGGCCATCAAAGAGATCCCCTTAATCTCCCTCTGATCAACCACTCAATCCCTGCCCACTTGGTGACCTGAGAACTCTGCAGCTTCTGTTGCCTCCCTGGGACTGGGGCCCAACCTTGTTCCTCTCTCAACCAAGTTAGTCAAACCTCTCCTACTAAACGTCTAAGTTGTCTTTGGCATTTGGGGTTTGAGAAGTCTGGAAACCACCACAGCTTCCAGTGATTCAGTGCCCTGAGGCCTGCTCTCATGTAGCTGGGGTCCTGACTGTGCTGGTGCAGCCCACACTGGACTGTGCTCTTCTCTCAGATTAGTGCAAACAGATCTTTTTTGTCAACCTTCAAGGTTGTCTTGGGCTGTAAATTCACTTCATTCTGTCATTTTCTGTGTTCTGCTGCTCTAGAATTTGTTTAGAGTCATTTTTACAGGTATTTGGAGGGTTTTGGGAGGCAGTTCAAACAAGTCCCTGCTTTTTTTCCATCATCATTGTTCCACCTCTCTGGAAACCTACTTTTGCTGGAAATGGATTCAAGATGGAACATTGCACAAACTTCTAGAAAAGTATAAAAGTCTTTTAAATTCAGAAAAAAATAAAAGTGCTAAGCTGATAGGGAGAGGGAAGAAGACAAGGGAAGGGATCTTCAGAGTGGAGGGCGAGGGAATAGGTTAAAAGGGGGGTATAGAAAAATATTTATATTGATGGGAATGAGATAATGAGAAAGGGATTCTTGAAGGGGGTTAGGTTAAGTAATAGGAGGGTGAGGTACTAAGTAGAAATAAAGTAGAGGAGTCAGGAGGGATATGAAATAAGAGATACACACAAACATAAAATAAAGATCAGGAGTAGAAATTGTTAGGGAAAAAGAGCAAGGGTGGTAATTAGGATCTCAGATAAAGTTAAAGGTAAAATAGATTTAATCATAGAAAAAAACAGGGAAAGTGACAACCATATTTATCAATGTTGTTTTGGACTGTTTAAAACAACTTGACAGTATAAGGTGGGAATATTTCTGTGATGTAGGAAATGATGAATTGGTGGACTTGAAAAAATATGGAAAGACATCAACTTATAAAGGAAGATGTTATCCTCCCTCAGAGAAATAAAGGAAAAATAAGTATAGTATGATCTTACATAGATGCTTATGAATATATATGTCTATATATTACTATGGTTATTGATATCTAAGTATATGTGTATATAAGTGCATGTATGTACAGCTGTATGTGTATATATATTCATATCTTTGTATATGTCTACATATCTATATATATTATATATGTGCATATGTATGTGTGTGTGTGTATGTGTGTGTGTGTGTGTGTGTGTGTGTGTGTGTGTGTGCTTAATGTAGACTTTGGGAGAAAGTAGGGGGGAAAAAGAACAAAGTAAAAACTACACAGCAGAGAATAAAAGAAAACTAACAAGGAAGCAGAGATGGACAACTACCACCATAATGCATGGTATTTATTATATAGACCAGAGGTTCTCAACCTGTGGGTAGCAACCCCTTTGGGCATTGAATAGGGTGGCCTAAGACCATCGGAAAACACATATTTACCATGGTCTTAGGAATTGAGACACCGCTCCTCTATCCATCTCCAGGCAGCTCCACCCACATATGAGTAGTAAAGGGTCGCGGCATTAGAAAGCTTGAGAACCACTGATATAGACTTTCTTGAAATGGAAATTTATTGCTGTATATTTTAAATTCTCTTTCATGTTCTGCTGTGCACATGGCCATAAATGCTTTTATTTATTTTGCATTGTTAATTTTTAATATTTAAATTTGTTTCTTTTTTTCTTATTTTGTATTTAAATTTAAAATAAAATTACAAATAAAAAATATGTATTAGGTTGAACATTAGGAAATCTGGCTTCTATTTCTATTCTGCCACTATCTTACCTTGTGACCTTGGAAAAATTACTGTTCCTCCTGGGCTTCAGTTTCTCTACCTATAAAATTAAGGTTTGCATTATGTGTTCTATAATGTCCTTCCCAGTGGAATTAACAAGTCTTACCATACAAGCATCATGATTGTTTCTGAATTCAAGAACTATCATATAGTGTCTATTTAAATGGATTCACCAAGGAAAATCTTGAAGGTTAAGTTGGCTATATAACAGCTCCTCAGCAATTTGGAGTCCCTTTATAATAGAAAAAAGACTACCTTTTTCTACCCCTCCTCCACCACATCATTGTATGACAGCAACATATAAAATTTAATGCTTATCATGATGACCCAGTATTATTTTTTTTTCAGGTTATAACAATTTGTCTTTTTATTGAGCACCTTAACAAATTATGCCTTAATAGCAAATTTCCAAAAGGGGTACAGGTGTTCCTTCCTCTGCTGTTTTTTGGTCTTCAGGTTTTCTTCATGTTTATTAAGCCTGTGGCACATGGCACGGGTCTTCTTGAACCAAAGGTTGAGGGGCTTGTATTTCTTGCCCTTATAGAATTTCCTAAGGTTATCTTTCTGTGTCTGGTTGATGACAATCAGAACTAGGGCAATAGATTTTAGAACAACTCAGATCTTAGATAACTTGGATGCAGCTCCTCCAGTGACCTTGGCCACTCTCAATCGGGCAAGTTCCACCTTTAAATCATCTAACTGTTTGAGTAGCTCCTCCTTCTTCCCATGGAGGTCCCTGGCCTTGATTTTTGCCATGATCATGGAGGAGACACACCACTGCTGGTGCCAAGGATGACCCAGTATTATTGCTAAGATAATATTATGATATCTATTATCATATATCTATTATCATATATCATATATATCTATATAATAATATCTATTCACAAAGGCAGAAGATGTAATATTGCGAGAAAGATTTCCCTCCCAAGTGGCTTAAACATAAAAACTGGCACATAAAGGGGTAGGCTTTGTTTTCATTAAAAATATACTGATTTTGTGACAGGGTCATCCTCTGGGAATACTGGGAAATTTCTTTCTGTTTTAGTATGCTAGGTGAACTGTAGTAAATTTTGAGATCCCAAGGTATTCTGCACCAGAGAATTTAACTGTTACTGTGGTTCAGATGGCAAGAAATGCAAGTGTGCCTTCTGGCAAAGTACCAGTGTAAAGAATTGATCTCTGTCTCCCTTCTTCCCACCTGCCCAGCTGCCTGGGCTTTTGTAGTATAACATTGAGGAGAATAGAGACCAAACCTGTGATAACCTATCTCAAAATCCTCATCATCATCTACTCCTTTATTTTCTGGATCACTGGTGTTATTATTCTGATAGTTGGAGTCTGAGGCAAGCTTACTTTGGGCACATACATTTCTCTTATTGCAGAGAGCTCCACCAAAGTTACCTATGTGCTTATTGGAACTGGCACCACCAATGTGGTCTTTGGCCAATTTGGATGCTTTACCACATGTCATGGAAGCTCATGTATGTTAAAAATATATGCCATGTTCTTGTCCCTGGTGTTCTTGGCTGAGCTACTAGCTTGCATATGAGGTTTTGTTTTCTGCCATGAGATCAAGGACACCTTCCATAGTCCATACACTGAAGCCATGCAGAATTACAATGGAAATGACAAAAGAAGTCATGTTGATGATGTACAGGACACTCTGATCTGCTATGGTGTTCAGAATTATACTAACTGGAGTACCAGCCTGTACTTTATGGAACATGGGATCCCTCCCAGTTGCTACATGAATGACATTGTAACCCTCAGAATCTGTGCAACATGACTGTGGCTGCCATTAAAGTCAATCACAAGTATTGTCTGTCCTGGTTTATCACTGTCAATCAATATGAGATGATGTAATAAAAAGTCTTTCAGGGACTTTGGGAGAAAAAAGAAACCTTTTTCCAAATTGGGAGCTGCAACAATCTAGGAAGAGTTTCAAGGAGTGCTATAGCACCCTACATACACACAGACACACAGACACACACACACACACACACACACACACACACAGGCTCTTGTGTGCATACACGTACAATTGAACACCAACAGACATAAAGTCTCAATTCCACTTGTCAAATCATGCCATGCCTAGAATTCCATTCTGTGAAGCTCTGTTGTGCCATAGAGAGTAGCCCAAATTGTTCTGCCTCTAGTACTGTACAACACTCCGTCTTCAAAGGCTCTGTGTAAAATGGCAATAGTGGTATGGGATTGGTCATATGGTAGCTGCATTGTAGCTTAAAGGTAATCCATTAGTACCATTGATCAAACTCTGCATATAGTGACTGGAGGGCATCCTTAACCTTTCACTGAGGGTAATAAATGTTGCACATATTCCTCTAAACAAGTGTGTGAAATAGATCTCTTATTTTTTTTAAAATCTTCTTTGGTTTTGTTTTATTTACTGCTTTACTAAAGACTCTTCCTTCCCTTCCTCAAACTATCCTGATTCTAGAAAGAAAAGCCAGTAATTGATCGTCAAGATATTCACAGGGACATTTTTGAAAATGCCATATTTGAAGGAAATTGTTCTTTCTTGATTTGTTAACATATTTGATTATTACTCTGTTGTATGTCTAGTATGTATATAGACCAGTTAGTGAATTTTTGCTGCTGGTGTTGACCCTGTGTAGTACTGTTACAAATCTGTGTTGTTGCTCACTATAAAGGCAATAATGTCACCTCTTTTTTCTCCTAAAGATAATACAAAGTAATCCTGATTGTTCTGTACTTTGACTTTTTTCTTTCTACAATTATATTTCTTTCATGAATTGATGTTACAGTCATCAAGAATATCATCAAATTGATTAAAATGAGTATATGGGGAGGAGCAAAAAATTCAAAACCTTTAAAAGTAGACATTTTAAAATAATGCCTCTAGCATGCCAAGAGTGCTTTGACATTATGAGCATTTGTGATACCTGTGTTAATAAATAGAGCCATTATGGATTAAAAAAAAAAGAAAAAAAAAGAATTGATCCCCATAATGTAAAAATGGGAGATTGGACTAGATCATTCAAAGTTTCCTTCAAGTCTCACATTCTGTGTTTTGTGTTCTAAGGCTCCCCCCAGCTCTGACATCCCATGTTCCAGGTTCTAGGGTCCCACCCAGTTAAAAAAAAATCAAAACAAAAAAAACACAAGTTTTCCATGAAGTTTGTTCAAGGGCTACTATGAGTCCAACCTTATTATAATGCTGCCATCTAGTGTGCAAAACATAGGTTTACAGATGCCTAAAACTGGCCACAGGAGCTCATGCTACTGGAGAATGTTAGATCTAGAAGGAACCTCAAAGAGTATCTGTGTCTGTGTTCTTGTTTTATAAATAGGGAAAATGAGAGCATGTGGAAAATGAGTGACTGATCTAAGGTCACATAGCTAACAAGTTGAAAAGTTCAGAAATCATACAAGGTGTCCTAAATCCAAATCAACTGCTGTTTCCAAAACGTATGTCTTACTCATGTCAAATAATGAATTATTTGGATAATTCAGGTCAAAGTATTCATTTCATGGAAACCTCTTTATAATATTGAAATAATCAAAGTAAAGGTTTCATAGAACATAATTATAAAAATACCTGACTAGTACCACATGCTGGCATAAGTTCAGTCACCGAGTAGAGAACTTCAAACTTGAGTATTACTAGATTCAGATAGCTGGACAATGTGGGCTAATGGTTATCTCAACAGCCTGTGTCTGTTGCTATGTCTGAAGGGTAAATACTTATGGTCTTATGAGGAAGAACACTGGATTGGGACCTTAGGATACCTAGGTTCTCCTAGGTCTGTGTCTGACTCTTACATGCTGTGTAATCTTGGTCCAATTTCTTCACCTCTTAGGACAACTCGCTTCTCATCTATGAAATCAGATGGTTTAACTAGACAAGTTTTGAGGTCACCTACAGTTCTTCCCTTGTATGACTGTCATATCTCTGTATGCCTCTCTTTCACAGGGAAAGTGGTGTAAAGGTGACATTAAAATATCAGAGAAAATGCTGAAACTTGATTAGGGTTGTATGCAAATCATTCTCCAGTCTCTATTCCTCCATTTTCCTGGTCCCTTTCCTTATTTCTCATCTACATTTACTTTTCTTCAAGGGTTTACACTACAGATATACATCTTCTGCCTATATACCTGTGGAAGGGGTCCAACCTAACCTGATACACATCTAAGACCTCTGTGAATAAAAAATTGCACAGAACCCAAAGTCTTGTTTTATTTTCAGTATGACTTCGATAAATAGAGGGAAACGCAGTATAGCAAAAGGAGTCCTGTCATGGGCATCAGATGACCTCGGTTTAAAACCCAGCTCTGCCACTAACTAGCTACAGGACCTGGTGCAGGATGATTTTTCTTTATGAACCTCATTTTCCCTATCAGTATTATTTAATATCAGTATGATTAAAGAGATGATTTGTGAGTCCTTAGAAAGGAAAGTAGTCATCACTTCAAATCAAGATGAGTTCGATCAACATAAGTCATTCCAGACTAACACCATTTCCTTTCTTTACAGGGTTATTGCATTATAAATCAGGGAATGTAATAAACAAAATATTTATCTCTCCAGGATGTTCGACAAAGTCTCTAGTGATATCTTTGTTGACAGATGGAGTAATATATGAGAGAACATAAAGAAATTTAAGAACTAGGTGAAGGAATGGGTCAAAAGAGTGGAAATTTTTAAAATGTCAATATATTTGGAATGTTCTTGTCAAGTATTCCAGGTGTCTGTCATTGGAAGTATTCTATTTAACATTTATTTTCAATTACTTTAACGAAGGCGCATGTGTTATGTTCCACTTATTAATGGTAGCTAACAAAAAGGAAAAAAAAGGATAGCTAACAGAGAATAACAGAATTATGAATTAAAAAAAAACCTTGAAGATTTAAAATCAAGGGAGAAGTTAGAAAGGGAAATAAGATCTTGCACTTTTATTAAAAAATCAATTCCATTTTGAATCCTCTCTCATGTTCTGCTGTGCACATGGCAATGCTTTTTTCCATCTCTTATTGCATATTTAAGTTTAAAATATTAATAAAATCAATTTAAACATATAGAACAAGTTTGTGGGGAATTACGGCTTTGGAGCATCAAATATACAGATTTAGGTGACATGTTAGTTTTGCTAAACTGATCCCTCCATCTTTCTTCACTTTCTTTTTAATTAGAGAGGGATCTCTTGGTAGGGAAGAGTAACTGACATACTTAAAAACAAAAATGATATTTAAAAGTTTTTAATAAAAACTTAAAAATAGGGTAAGATAAATGAGAATAGATAGCAATTAATGAGGAGTTTTAACGAACTGCAAAATAAGTCTGAATTAACAATAATTTGGCAGCCTAAAGGAGTTAATTTGGTCTTATACTGCATTAAGACAGGGAGAGCAAACAATCAATAAGCATTAGTTAACAACCTACTGTGTGCCAGCCACTGTGCTATGTGACAGAGATTTTAAAAAAGAGATGAAATATTCCCTGCCTTCAAGGAGCTTGTATTCTATGATGGGAGATAATTTATATACATACAAGTATATGAACATATAGAAATATATATGTATATATACATACACATGCATGCATCTATACATATACATACATATGTGTATATATGTGGATACACAGATGGATAGATAGATAGATAGATAGATAGATAGATAGATAGATAGATGGGCTGGATTAGGAGAAGTCACTTATAAGAAGTAATGCAGCAGTCAAAATTCAAGGGACTAAGGAGATTCTAAAAGGCAGTGGTGAGGATGAGATGTGTTCTAGGCATGGGACACAACCTGTCCAGAGGCATAGAGGTGGTAGATCAAATGTTTTCTGCATGTGACAGCAAGAAGGTCAATTTAGTTATACCGAAGAGTATATCAAGGGGAATAAATATATAGTAAGGCTAGAAAGATGTGTTGGAGTCAGGCTATTAAGATTTTTAAATGGAAACCCGAGTGATAGTGTACAGAATATGAAAGATGATAATATCGTGATCCTGGCCAGAACAAGATTACCTTATTGTGTTGAACTCTGGGCATCTCATTTTAGGAGGGACATTCATAAACATGTCCAGTCTGGGTGTGGTAGAACATTTCTATAATCTCTCATAGTAGTTAGGTTGAGGCAAATGGATTGCTTGAGCTCAGGAGATTTTAGCTGCATTAGGCTAAAGTCAATTGGATGTCCAAACTAATTTCAGCACTGATGTGGTGAACCCTTGGGAATGGAAATCCACCAGACTTACTCAGGATTAGAAATCCAACCCAGCTTGAGAATATGAAGCAGATTAAATCTCTGTACTTTTCAGTAATGGAATTGTGCTGTGAGTGGCCACTGCACTTCTAGACACTAAGGCTATCTATCAATCAATAAGAAAATATATAGATAGATGTACACCTCCTGTTCTCCTCTGAAACTGCCACCACCTTGATGAAGGCTCTGATCACTTCACACCTATACTATTGAAATAGCTTTTTGGTTGGTCTCCTTGACCAACATTTCTCTGTACTCCAATCCATCCTCCACTCAGCTGTCAAAGTGGTTGACACGCTTCCTAAAGTTTGGATCTGATCGTGTCACCTCCTTAACTCAACAACTCCCAGTGGCTCCCTATTGCCTCCAGAATGAAATGCAAATTTCTCTGTTTGGCATTAAAAGAACTTCATAAATGGCCTCTACCCCTTTCTAGTCTTTTGACACGTTACATTCCCACTTCCCCATCTACGTTTTGATTCAGTGACTCTGGCCTTATTGTTCCCAGAACAAGGAACTCCATCTCCAGATTCCATCTTTACTGGAATATTCTCCCTCCTCGTTTTCACCTCTTGGTTATCTTCAAGTCTCAGATAAAATCTGACCCCAAATAGAAGCCTCTTCCAATATTCTTTCATTTTAGTGTCTTCTCTCTGTTATTTATTTTCAATTTATCATGCAGAAAGCTTATTTTTACATAACATGCTGTGGCTCCCATTAGTAAGTTTCAGAGAAGAGCAGGGGGCATGCATTAGTCTGTGACATTCTAGAGAACAGAGACCATCTTCCGCCTTCCTTTTGTATCCCCAGTGCTCAGCAGACTGTTTGACACATAGAAGCTACTTAATGTTTATAGATTTACTAACCCATGCCCCCTTTCATCCAATCCCACTTCCTAACTTCATCTAAATAATGAATCAGAAAGGCATCTGGACATGGTCTGATGCTTGTTTTAGTGATATACATATATTTCCACAACACCATTGAAATAAGAATTATTGTCCCTCTCTCACCACATCTGGGAGGATTGAGACCTTTATCAAAGATAAGTTACTTTAGCTCTGAGTGTTCCCCATCATCCTACAGCCCTTTAAGATGAATTGTGGATCTGCCTTGGTAGGAGAACTTGCCACACCAATGAAATCACAGTTCTAGACTTTTACTACACCCTTCCAAAATGCAATAACTGTAGGACACAATAGAATATTATAATAGCATGAGAAATTGTCCATCACCAGTTTGGCAACATGGTGAGAAATTTTCAACCATAATGATGCAAATAGTCTCCCAAGTAAAAAAGGATCACTCTACATTGGAGGAGTGAGAACCCACATAAAGGAAATCCTGGTATCTTGAAGTATCAAAGTATAAGGAAGATACACATTGTTATGTAAAGATAGGAGGAAATATTTCATAAAATTATCAGATTAGATTCTAATTACATTAGAGTGTATATGATGTAAGGGTAAGGATTTTTTCACTTTTATCTTTGTATTTCCAGCATCTACCATAATGCCTGGCATAAAATACACATTTAATCAATGTCCTTTACTTCATCCAATCATTATTTCTGACTTAGGAGGTAGATAGAAGGCCTATTGATTGAAGTAACATTTGAATTGGGTCTTGAAAGTTGAGTAGGATCTCAAAAGGTAGGGACAGAGAAGGGGAGGGAGATAGCAGCCTGAACAAAAGAAAGGAATTAAATTTGTTATAGTTCTGGGAGGACAAAACTAGGAACTGAGGATAACTTGAAGAGTGGAAGATGTTGGTTCAAAATAAGGTAAATCAGAGGATCCGAGAAGAGGAGCTGGAAGGGACCTAGGAGTTCACTTAGTCCAACCCCCTAACTTGACATATAATGGATCTGAGGACCAAAGAAGTTAACTGTCTTACCCAATGCCATAAAGCTAGCAAGCATCATAGAACAGGGGTGGGTAGGGAAGAAAGAGTGGACCAAGAGCGTTGTTTAAGGCTTCCTTGTCAATCAGTATCAGGATGAGGACCACAAGCGGTCATTGAACAAGTAGCCTTTGTGAGAGGGAGGCCTATAGGAAGAAAGAAAGGAAGAAAAAATTAAAGGAAGGAGAGGGAGGGAGAGGATAAAGAGAGAAAAAGAGAGACAGAGAGACAGAGAGAGAGAAAGAGAGAGAGAGAGAGAGAGAGAGAGAGAGAGAGAGAGAGAGAGAGAGGGAGAGAGAAATAATATTTGGAAGGTAGCATTGGTTATCCCCAAGAAATAGGTCCCCATGATAGGAGGCCTTCAGGCATACAATAGATGACTATTTCAGATGACCTAGATGCCTTCTGAAGTCCTTTCAACTCTGATATTCTGTGGCTCTGTTACAAACATTAGATGTCTGAGACAAATTGAAGATTTTGCCTGGCAGACTGATGAGGAGGCAAAAAAAGTAAAAAATACTGCCTTGTTCCAGAAAGGGGGAGAGAGAAAGAGAAAGGAATATAAGTCTAATAGGTCCATATATTTAGCATTTGAAGAAACCCTAGAGAATATGTAGCACATAGCCCTCTCATTTTATAGGAAACTTATTAGTCCTAGACTCGTCCAAGGGCAAAGAACCATCACACTCTGGATCTGAATTATGTTCTACTAATTCCAAATTCAGCCTTCCATCTCTTGGATGGTATTTTTTCATATGGCTTCTTATGCACGAGTCATCACTTCATTGATGAAGCAGCACAGCATAGCAAATAGAGCAAAAAGACTTGAGTTCAAATCCTCCCTCAGACACTTTGCAGTTGTGTTACCCTGGACAAATCACTTATCTGTGCTTCAAAGTCCACATCTCAAAAATGAGGAAAATAATGTCACTTTTGTCACAGGGTTTTTTATGAGATTCAAATGAGATGCTTTGTGTATCAGATGTTTTGCCCATTAAACCTTTAAAATGCTTTGTAAATGCGAGTTATGATTATCGATATGCTGCAACCTAGTTACAATTGTGTGCTTCTCCATTGTTATTTGGGGGATTAAGAAAGACTTTGTGAAGAAGATAATGCTGGAATTAAATATTTTAGTTGCTATGGCTATTATGTAAAATGTATTTCCTATTGAGTGAACAAAACAAGCATTTCCATGACATAGGACAATAAAAAGGATGATTACACATGAAACTGAAAATCTACCATGTACAACTTGCTATTCCCTTCAAATATACCACAAAGTTGTATGTACATTTTTTTTTCTCTTTTTTTCTTCCTTCCTCTCCCACCTGGAGATGCTACCATTAGACACACATATGTGTATATGTGCATGCGAATATATAGGTATGTGTTTATATGTATGCATATTTGTGTATGTATACATATATGTACATTATGTGTGTATATGTATACATATATACAAATACACATATTCATACACACATATACATATATATTATTCTATATATACTTTTGTCTATCAGTTCTTTTTCTCGGTGCAGATAGAGGCTCTTAATATGTTCTTTGTTTTTAATTTGTGTATTTATAATAGTCAAAATGACATAGTCACTCCAAGTCATTCTTAAAATAATATTGCTGTTACTGTATACAGTGTTGTCTTGGTTCTATTCATTTTGCTCTTCATCATTCCGTGCAAATTTTTCCTGCCTTTCCAAGATCAATGAGCCCAACATTTCTCACAGCGCAGTAGTATTCCATCACAACCATTCACCATAACTTTTTCAGCCATTTGCCAATTGATGGAGATCCCTGCAATTTTCAGTTTCTTTGTCACCACAAATAGAGCAGCTATAAACATCCCATTCACATTCAAAGTTATAATTACTACTTGTGAATTTCCCTCCATATTAGTTTTACTATATTCTTTCTCAGTTTCTCTTTTTACCCTATACCTGTTACCTTACCTTCTCCCCCCACACCTCACTTCACCCACACCTCCAAGAGTCCCCCCATACCCTCCCCACCACTCAGTCCACACACCCCTCTAAAATCCCCCCATCCTTTCTCCCATATACTCCTAAATCCCAATCCACACACCCCTATAAATTCCCTACCCTACTCTGTCCTGCAGTTTTCTCACCTCTCTACATGTTCAGAAGATTTCTCCACCTATCCAGAAGTATACATTATTTCTTCTTCATCCAAGATGAGAGTAAGGGTCCAACATTGTCAGCCCTGCACCACAACTGTTTTCCTCTGTATCAGCTCTTCCTTTCACACATATTTTTATAATATAATTACTCCCTTTTACTTTTTCCTACCCAATTTTGTTTTATCCCATCATATACTACTCAGCCCCAACCTTTCTTTCAATCTACCTTAGTAATGATGACAGTTTTAATAATACTGATAACATTTTCATATATATATATATATATATATATATATATATATATATATATGTATATGTAATCAATGGTTTGACTTTATTGAATGCCTCAAAATTAGTCTTCAATGTTTTTCTTATATTTCTTCTGGATCTTTTATTTTGAATTTTCCAATTAGCTCTGGTCTTGTTACAAGTACCTGAGTCTTTCAGTTTGTCAAATGTCCACTTTTCATTTTTCATTCAGGATTATACTTAACTTTGATGTGTAATTTATTCTTCAGCACAACCATAGTTCTTTTACTTTTAGAAATAAAATGTTCAAAAACCTATGGTCTTTTTGTGTAAATGCTGAGAAGTCTCCTTACTACTTTTGCACAATATTTAAATAATTTTTTTTCTTATGGCTTGTAATATTTTCTCCTTAACCTGGGAGTTTTGAAACTTGGGCATGAAATTCCTATAAGTTTTCCTCCTGTGATCTATTTTAGGTGATGAATGGTAGATTTTTTTCTATTTCTATTTAACCCTATTGTTCTTTTTTTAAAAGTTAATTTATTTATTTTCTTGTTTACATCACTCATTTCCATGAGATTTTGAGTTACAAATTTTATCCCCATCTTTCCCCTAAACACCACCTCAAGACAGTGATCCCACTGTATAGCCCCTCCCCCAATCTGCTCTCTCCTCTGTCCTCCCCCATCACCCCTCTGACTTTCCAGTAGGGTAGGATGGGTCTCCCTACCCCAATGCCTGTATATCTTAATTCCCAGTTAAATGTAGTTAATAATAATAACAATAATATATGCATACATATATTTTTTTAACATTTGATTATAGAACTTTAAATTCTACATTCTTTCCCTTCCTCCATCGTCACTCACCCCTACTGGAAGGATAAGCAATTCAATATAGGCTGTACATGTGTAATTACACAGAACATCTCCACAGTGGACGTATTGTGAAAGACTAATTATATGTCCCTCCTTCCTATCTTGCCCCCCGCCTTGTTCTATTCTCTACCCTGTCCCTGTCCCTGTCCCTTTATAGAAGTATGTACTTCCAGGAACCCTCCCCTCCATCATCCCACCTCTCATCCCCATCCCTCCTACTCTCCTGTCTGGCAAGATACCCAGTTTAGAGTTTATGTCATTCCTTCCCTAAGCCAAATTCAATGAGAGTAAGGTTGACCCTTTCCCTTCTGCCTTCCTGTTCTTCCCCTCCATTGTAACAATTATCCCTAGCTTCCTCTATATGAGATGATTAACCTAACCCCATTCTGTCTCTCCCTGTCTCCTTGCATTCCAATGCTCTCCCACCTCAGAATTTCACCTTTGAAAGTATTGTCCCTTCCTTTTCAATTGATCCTGTGCCCTCTATGTACACATATATACACATACTCAAATATGTGTTCATAAACATATATAAACCCTCCTACATAGACACATATATATGTATATGTATATTTATACATTTGTACTCCCTTCACCTATCCTCATACTGAGAAAAGTTTCATAAGTTACAATTATCGTTTTTCAATGTTGGCATATAAATAGTTCAACTTTGATAAGTTCCTTATGATTTCTTTTCCATGTTTCCCTTCTCATGGTTCTTGTATTTGAGTGTCAAATTTTCTTTTCAGTTCTGGTTTTTTCAGCAAGAATGTTTGAATGACCATATTTTCCCCTGGAACATTATACTCAATTTTGCTGGGTAGGTGATTCTTGGTTTAAATCCTACCTCCCTTGATCTCTGGAATATCATATTCTAGGCCCTCTCAATCCCTCAGTGTAGAAGCTGCCAGATCCTGGGTTATCCCAATTGTGTTTCCACAGTATTTGAATTGCTTCATCTTAGCAGCCTGTAATATTTTCTCCTTGATTTGGGAACTCCGGAACCTGGCTACAACATTCTTGGGAGTTTTCTTTTGGGGATCTTTTTCAAGAGGTGATCAGTGAATTCTTTCAAGTTCTATTTTGCCCTCTGGTTCCAAAATATCGGGCAATTTTCCTTGAGGATTTCTTGAAAGATGCTTTCTAAGTTATTTTTTTGATCATGGTTTTCACATAATCCAATAATTTTTAAATTGTCTCTCCTCGATCTGTTTTCCAGGTCAGTGGTTTTTTCAAAGAGATATTTCACATTGCCTTCTATTTTTTCATTTGTTTGGATCTGTTTAATAACATCTTGATTTCTCATAAAGTCATTTGTTTCCATTTGCTCCACTCTAATTCTGAAGGAATTATTCTCCTCAGTGAGCTTTTGAGATTCTTTTTCCATCTGGCAAATTTGGCTTTTTAAGGCATTTTTCTCCTCATTGGCTTTTTGGGTTTCTTTTGCCATTTGAGTTAATCTATTTTTTAAGGCATTATTTTCTTCATTCAGGTTGTTGACTCTCTCTTCATGATTTTCTTGAATCATTCTCATTTCTCCTCCCAATTTTTCCTCTACTTTTCTTATTTAGTTTTCAAAATCCTTCTTAAGCTGATCTATGGCTTTAGGCAGTCTTTATGTTTTTTGGAAGCCTTTGGTGTGGGAGTTCTGACTGTGCTGTCTTCTTCCCATTCCCTACTTTGATCCTTTTTGTCCCCAAAAAAGGATTCTAGAGTTTGGTTGCTGTTCCTGCTTTGCTTCCTTTGCCTGCTCACGTTGCCAGTGAATTACTTGATTTTTTAGCTCTGTGGAACTCTGCTTCCAGGCTGGAAAGCTCTGTCCCAAATCGCTGGGGTTTTCACATCTGCTGGAGTTATTGGGAGGCTGCTGCAGCCTCCACTAGCTTTGGCTCACTGAAAATACACCCGAGGACCATCACCCAAGACCACAATCAAGATCCAGGTTGCTCAACACAAGAGCACTTAGCCTCTGAACAATCACTTGGCCCCCCTGCAGTCTGCAGGCTGGGAGCTCTGAAGCAGCCACATGGTGGCAGCTGCAGGGCTGCTGCTTCTGCCACTTCCTTGTCCTGGAGGCAGTTTGGCCTGACTGCTTTTCTCCTCCAAATTTAGCTGAGATCCACTGACCTTTCACTTAGTCCTTGTTTCGTATGGCTTGACAATTCTGGAAACTGCCACAGGTGCCGCTGATCCACTCTCCTGAAGCTCCATCTGCTGCTCATCCTGGCCACCCTGGGGCCAAGCCATGGTTTCAGGCTGGACTGGTTTCAGCTCCCAGCGGGCTGCGCTGAGCCCTTCTTGCCAAGCTGCCTTCAGCAGTGAGTTTTGGAGCCCTTAAATTTGTTTAGAGTCATATTTTATATGTATTTCAGGTGGCTATGTGTGAGCTGCAAAACCTTGAGGCTTCTTCACCGCCATCTTGGCTCCACTCTTACCTATTGTTCTAAAACTTCAGGGCAATTTAAAAAAATTATTGTTATATTGTAACTAGGCTCTTTTTTTGATCATGAATTTTAGGTAGTCTGACAATTCTTATATTGTTTCTCCTATATCTGTTCTCCAGATCTGTTATTTTTTCTAATTGGATGTTTCAGATTCTCTTCCATTTTTTCTAGCTTTATTATTTCTTGGTATATTACAACATCATTCTATTCCCCTTGTTCAATTCTAGATTTCAAAAAATTATTTTCTTTCTTAAGATTTTTTAATCTCTTTTTCCACTTGGTTAATTTTCTTTTCCTAATTTTCTTGGATTGCTTTTATTTTTTTCCTCATTTTTCTCCAGTCTCTCTCATTCTGTTTTTTAAGTTTTTTTAAAGTTTTTCCAACACCTCTTTTGGTGCTTGTGATCATTTGATGTTACTTTTGGAGGTAGAGTGGATTTTTTTCTTTTTAACCTCACTATTTTCCTCTGCATATGAACCCAAATCTTCTTTCACACCAAAGTGTCTATCTATGGCCAACTTCTTTTTTTTTTCTTTTGCTTTCTCATTTTCATTTTGTTTTATTTTATTTTTAGCAGTTTATGATTAATCAAGCTTTGATCTCAAGTTGCAAGCAATGTGGCCCTCATATCTCTAGACTCATTATTATCTATAGCAAAGTCCCCTGTATAACATCTCTGAAAACAGGTAACTCAGTTTTCATTTGAATACCTCAAGTGACAAGGTGCTCAACACCTACAAATTCATCTAATTCCATTTTTGTTAGTTTTAATTGTCAGCACTTATTTGTTTCACTGTGTTATAATTTAGTTCTTATCTTTTCAGTTTTTCCATAAAGATATCATAGGATCCTTTGGTTGTTTTCCATCACATGATATCTCCAATATTATCCTAGTTAACCAATCTAGTAACCATGTCAATAAATTGAGTTAAAGTACATCTTCCACCTCCCTTTCAACTTAAAACATGAAGATTCTCTGTTTGACTCAAGTTAGCCCTACCATTATGCCAAGGTATAACCTTCCTGTCATTTACCTCCTGACAGGAGTTCCAGCTTATCTGTTGAAAGGTCACCTCCAAAAGAGTTCCTATTCAGAAGCTGTCTCTGCTTTGTAGTGCCTCCTCTCATCCCACCTTCTATTAGGTTTCCCAACTCAGCAAGCAATTAAATGACATAAACCAGGGATAAGTCATTCTTAGTCAGAAGCAGGCACCAGAAAGTAGCGTGTTGGGAGGGTAACTGTCCTTTGAGAAACACTATGATCCTCACACCACCTCACAATGAGCTCAGCCTACTCTGAAATTCTCTAATTCTGAAAATCCACATGACACCTTCTAACTCTTAGTTGTGTGCTATAATGCTTCAAAAATGACATCCAGTCATTCCAATTAAATTACACTCTCTTAAAAAAAAACAGACTGTTTTCTTGTCCTCTGTATTTTCCATGGGGCTAGCCCAGTCCTGGGAACATAGTGCTTAATAAATCACTATGTGTAGGTATCTGGGTGCCACCATGGGTAAAAAGTGCTGAAACTAAGAAGACTTGAGTTCAAATCCTGCTTCAGGTACTCACTAACTCTGTGACTCTAGGCAAATCATTAACCTTTGCCTGCCTCAGTTTCTTCATTTCTAACATGGAGATAAGACTAGCACCTGTCTTTCAGGGTGAGAGAATACAAGTGCAGCACATTGCAAATTTTAAGATGCTACAAAAATCACACTTCTTGTTATTGTCTATGGATATTCCTTGACTTGGCAAGAGAAAAGAAGACTACGTGATTGTGCTATAAGCGCAGAAAATACTAGATTTAAAGTCCAAGGATCTGGACCTCAGTCTCTGCCCTCTCCCTTACTCCTTGTCTGACCTTTCCCCTCTCTGAACCCATTTCCATTGCTTTAAAATGAAGGGATAAAACTATTTGTGTCCAAGATCTCTAAATTCCATCATTTTAGAAAACTACTAGCCTATGGAGTATAGTACACAGACTAGAATCAGACAGGTTGAGAAGAAATAGATCACAGAAAATTCCTATCTATACAGTTTGAAGGAGAAAGAGATCATACCAATTCAGTCACTTCAGTTGTGTCTGACTCCTCATGACCCCATTTTAGGTTTTCTTGACAAAGGTATTAGAGTGTTTTGCTGTTTCCTACTTTAGCTCATTTTACAGATATAGAAACTGAGGCAAGCAGAATTAAATGACATGCCCTGGGTCACTCAGCTAGTAAGTTCCTGAGGCTGAATTTTTTTTTAATAATAAATTTATTTTATTAAATTTTTTTTGAGTTACATATTTTCTCCCCGTCTTTCCCCTGCCCATCACGCCAAAACAGCCATCCCAGTGTTTCCCCCCTCCCCCAGTCTATTCTCTCCTATGTCACTTTTTGGCAGGGCAGGATGGATCTCCCAACTGCAGTGCCTGTGTATCTCAAGTTCCAGTTGGATGTAGTCAATAATAATAATAATAATAATAATAATAATAATTGTATAT
>CM053581.1:285455286-285476385 GCA_028627135.1 Pseudochirops cupreus
CCCCCCCCCCCCCCCCTCTCTCTCTCTCTCTCTCTCTCTCTCTCTCTCTCTCTCTGTGATAATGTTGGATGAGGGGGCTGGTTCTTGTATCTAATAGCATAGTAAGTCAGAGGACATGGGCTAAAATTTTGACTCTGCTACTAACTACCTGTATAACTTTGGACAATTAATTTTACCACTTTGGGCCTGTTTCCTAATCTGTAAAACAAGACAGCTGTATTGAATGACCTCTATAGTCCTCTCTACCTTCAAATGTTTCTTCTTAAGAGCTAGATTAAATGGGTCATTTTGAACCCTAAAGTGGAAAAATAGTTGAACATCAGATCTGGAAGAATCCTTAGAGCAGTCCTACTCCTTCCTTTGACAGAAGAGGAAATTGAGACCCCCCAAAAGGAATTAGCCAATGTCTCAAAATTAATCAGAGACTAAAAGGGGAAGCTAGAACTCAGACCTGATTTTTAGGTCAGAATTATTTATATATCTCTGCAAATTCAGCAGAAGAAGTGAATTGACTCCGAGATAATAAATTATCCTTCTCCCCTGCCCAGGACATAAAGAGGAAGCCCATGTCAGGAGGGACACCCACATGACCAATAAGAAATGGAGATGGTCGCATGTAGACAGGTGCAGGGAATGGGAGGTGAAGAGGTAGCTAGTCTGGCTAAAATATTAATTGTCAAAAGCACTTTAGATGGCACTTTCATGCCTGTAAAGCATTTTGCGTGAATTATCTCAGTAAATCCTCACAACAACCCTGTAAGTTTGGTATTATTATTGTACCCAATTTGGCAATGCTCAGAAAGGCTAAGAGGGGTTAAATAACAGCCCCAGGATCATATAGCTAATAAGTCCCCAAGATAGCATTCAAACTCAGATCTTCATGACTCCACTGCTAGTTGTCTTTTGCCACTTTGCCTGCCAAGTAGTTATGGCTCATTGTTAAGGAACACTGAGGCAGAGAGAAAGGGATGGCATGAAGGTCAGGAAGAGGGAAAGCCAAGAAAGTTCAAAGGCAGGTTCTGAAAAGGAGTTTGATCTATTGGCCAGTTTAGGTCTTAGTTGGAAGTGGGGTTGTATTCTGAAAGAGCCACATCCTGGATTTGAGGTGGCTCTTAGCCTTAGGTACATATTCTCAGACTCCTGGAAGGAGGAAGGCAACAGTTTACTGGGGAAAAATTCCTTGTGACAAATTTGTCCAATAAAAGGTTTGATATTTAAGATATTTAAGAAGTTGATTCAGATATACTAAACAGAGAATCAATGAACCATTCCCCAAGTAGTCAAAGGATAGGAACAGTTAGCTCTCTAAGGAAGAAATTCAAATTATCAATGGCCATATGGAAAAAAAAATACTTCTCTCCAAATCAGTATAATTAGGCAAATGTTAATTAATATAACCCTGACATTCTACCTCATACCCTTCACATTTGTAATGACTTGAAAAAGGAAAATCACAAATGTTAAAGAGGTTGTAAGAAAACAGGTACCCTAAAACACTGTTGATGAATCCATGAATTGTTTCAGCCATTCTGGAAACTGCTGCAATGTGTACACTCTGATGCAGCAATAACACTGTCATGCTATCCCTAAAAGAAATCAAATAAAGACAAAAAGGGCACATATGTACACAAATAGTTATTCAGCTATTTGTGTCTATTTAGTTCCTCAGATTAACACATTCCACTTAGAGTAAATTAGAAGATGATAGCTTTATCAAATAAGAATACATCTTGATTAGTTATTAAATGTTAACAAGGCCTAAATAGTCTCTGGTACTTCTAGTGTATGTAACTGAAAGTCTGTTCAGATTTGATGGACTTCATCTTGCCCTATGGAGCTTGTATTAAATCAATGAGCTGGTTTAGCATGAAGGATTCAAGTGTATAGAATCAGAAAGGAGAAAGGAGAAAGAGCTGTCACTGAAAAGGAATCATTTATGGGGGTGAGGTGGGGAGAGGAAATGAGCCTCAGTCTCAGTCTCCTCCCCTTTTTGTAAAAAAAAGAGACTTTGTGAACTTCAAAGCACCAACATATCTAGAACAACTGGTTCACATCAGCATCAGGAGAGGAGGCTATACTGGCCATGATGAGTAAAGTCATATTCAAGGCTCTACAAGTAGGCAGATAGAGAATCCACATCTTACTGAAGGAGAACTTCATGGGTTTCTCTACAAAGGGGAGCAAAGAACTACCAACAATCAAGGACTTTAAGTTACTCATTTTTCAGTGTTTGTCTAATCTTCAAATCACGTCTTCCTAGAATTTATATCTTCTGATAGAATAGTGTGTCACAGAATTTGGGGGGATATTTTATATCAACTTTCCGTACCATTTTAGTAAATACCACCTTTATAAAAGCTAATTAGGTCTGGCTGACTAAGTGATATCAACTAGAAACCATGTAGGGAAGAACACCAGTGGGGTTCATGAAATAGCATTATGAAATCCATCTCCTAGTTCTTCAGGAAATCTTGAGGGAAGAAAGAAGAACTATCTTCTGGATTTTGGGGGGAAATAACCCCAACAGCATATGTTATAATATGAAAGATCTGTAAATGAGTTGATTCCCATCAATTGGGGATTGGTTGAACAAATGTATATCTATAATATAATAGTATCATCCTATAAAAATGATGAAAGGAAAACATTGTAAACTGATACAAAGCAAATTGATCACAACCCAGATAGAAATTTATATAATAAGAAAAGCATTGAAAAGATAAGAGATTTTGAAAGACTTAAGAAGTGGGTTTAACATGATGAATGACCATGATTCCAGAGAACTGATAATGAAACATGCTATCAGCCTTCTGACAGGGAGGTAATGAACTCAAGATTCAGAATGAGATATATAATTTCTGTGGAGGATGCTATGGGAATTTGTTTTAGTTGACTATATATATTTGGTAGAAGAGTTTGTTTTTTGCTTATTTGTTTCAAGTAGTTTGAGGGAAGAAGGAAGTTAATGATAAGGTTATCAAAAGAAAAAGAAAAAAAATAGAGAGCCACTGAAACATTTTTAATGATCAGAAGAGAACAGGAGGAAGACTAGAAGAAAACAGAGACAAACAGGACAGCTTTTGACAGTTATAATTTGAATTTGTTATGTACTTAAAAGGAAATGTGAGTTGTACATAATAGAGATTCACAGTTTTATATACAGTCCTTCCTCTGCCCCCCCATTTGCATATGGAAATTCTCATTGTATTTGTTCGTTAAATTTAGAATAAAAATGAATGCAATTTTAATTAAAAAGACATCATGGAGGGAGGTTGAATAAAGTTTGTCAGTAACTTCTGATCATGTGACCAACATGATGGTGGGCTAGATATTTTCTTCAGTGCTTATGAACCTGGAAAATTCCTCATAATTATGAAGACATTATATGTACAAAATAAAGTAATTGTAGCACTCTCCATGGGCCGAGATATTAAGTTAAACAAGATAACAACCTGATAAATTAACAGGAGAGCTATAGGAAGGTGGAAGATCACACTTCTGAGGCAGCAATGCCTGTAATTGTTCCCAGAGAGAAAACTGAAGAACAGAAAGCTCTGAGCAGCAGTGAAATCTCCAATATGGTTGGAAGATGAGAGATCTAGTACTCAAGGCTGCAGGGAGTATGGTCAATAAGACATCTAAACAAATCCAAATGTCTCTAAGTAAATATTTCAAGATAAAGGAAATTGAACCAACAATGACGGGGGAGAAGATCCTGTAGTTTACCAAGATGGATAGGATGGAATCACAATAGTTCCTGAATTGTTCAAGGGAGAAATTAAAATTGTGGAAGCAAAATTTATGACAAGAACAACAAAATCCTTGAATCTATAGTGGCAAATCTCTCCAAAGAAGCAAAAGAAAGAACAACTTATTGGGAATAAAAATATACAGTAGTAAAAGACAAATTTGAAGATGAGACACAAAAGTTAATAAAAGTGCACATGAACCGTATAAAAGAAAAACGTTGGTCATGAGGAAATAATGCAGAGACAAATTAAGTATCATAGATCTCCCAGTAGAATACAACAAGTTAAAACATTGAAACAACATAATGCAAAAAATGTTGTAAAAAGATTGAGCAGAACTTCTGAATGCGGAAAACAAAGTACCAATCAAAATAGTCCATAAATACATTCTGCATGTTGTGAGGAACACTGTACTGCAAACTCGTAGATGCATAGTGGTTAATTTGAACAATTTTATCGATGAACAATAGATTTTGCAAGCAACCAGGAGAAAAATCTTTAAATATTAAGGAAAGGAAATTCAAATAGCACAACACCATCATCTATCCATAGGAAATTACAGAAGGGAAAGGAATAACAGATTCCCCAAACCAAAAACAACCCTTATCTGTGCCTTGTCATGGCCGAGGGGCTTATGTAGCTCAGTGGAAGTATGAGCTGTGCCATGCAGGGTTAGTGGAGAGTTCTGACAAAAGGTGATCCACTACAGAAGGTAATGGCAAACTACTCCAGTATCTTTGTCAAGAAAACCCCATGGATAGTACTAAAGTGATAATAGAGAAGATATCAGAAGATAAACCCCTCAGGCTGGAAGGTGTCCAATAGAGTACTGGGGAAGAGTAGAGGACAATTATAACTAGCTCCAGTACTAATGAAGCATTTGGGCCAAAGCCAAAAGGAAGCTCAACTGTGGATGTGTCTGCTGATGAAAGGAAAGTTTCACGCTGTGCAGATCAATACAGGCTTTGAGAAATATTAGAGGGCAGATGGGTTTGGCATGCTATGGCCCACAAGGTCACAAAGAGTTAGACATGATTGAACAACAACAAAAGCAAAAAAGCTCAAGATGCAGCCCAAGGTGACAAATCCTATAAGGTTGAACTTAATCATTAGTGAAGAATATGCATACGTAATAAAAAAGAGGCATTTGAAGCATTAAAAAAAGGCACAGGAAGATATTTGCAAATGTCTCAAACAGAAACACAAGAAAAGTAAATACAGCAAACAGGGTAGATACAAATAATAAAATAAATCACTTCAGAAAAAAGGGGAAAACTGGAAGGAGAAATAATGATAACTAACATTAATATAGCACTTTACATGCAACATATACGTATATACATATGTAGCACTGTATATGTAAGGCGTTTTGCTAATATTTTCTCATTTTTCCTCATAATGACACTGAGGGTAAGTACTATTATCCCCATTTCACAGATAAGGAAACCGAGGCACAAAGATTTTAAGGGATTTTCTCATAAATGCATAATTAGTAAGTAAAGCTAGATTTGAACTCAGGTCTTACTGAGTCCAGATCCAGCACTCTACGTGCTGTGTCCCCTAGCTGCCTCTATGGGATTAAAAGAAATAACAACAAACAAAAATAACCAGAACAACACAACAGAGGAACCATCGAGAGATTTATTTCTAAAAATATGCAAAGATAAATGTGAAAGCAGAAATTAAATAGAAATGAGGGTGAAGAACAGACTTGAAACATTACAAATTAAAACATTCTACTCAACCTCTGCAAGGGAATTAATCTATTTTATTTTTTATGAGACTAAATTGCAGAGTGAGAGCAAGTATGAAAGATGAGAGGGGAGGTAGTATGTTGAGGGTGCTTGTGTAATATATGCTAATCAAGTCAATGCCAGACAATGAAGGGAAAATAACTCCTGTAATATCTTCGTAAGAAAAGGAGCTATGGGATAATGTTCCAGGTGGAAAAGAGAGGAATTAAAATGGGAGGAAAGAAAGAGAACTATCTTAATACAGTGATGGAAGAAATTCCACCCAAGAACCCTCTTTTGAAGGAGAAACGTATTCAATGGTGGGAGATAGGGAAGTTACAGTGATCGTGATCTGCAAGAATTTGGTTCTAAGAAAGAGAATAATACCTTTGTAAGAGTGATTCATTTCCACAAGCAGAATTCTGCATCAGGTGACAGAGAATCAGAGCTCTTGGGGATAACCAGCAGCCAGAAGGGTAGAAGAACATGGCACATTAAAAAAAAGATTCCATGAGAAATGGGAAATCAAATGATCATCGGGAGATCAGGACGGTAGAAATTATCTCCATAATGAAGGCCTGGGGAAAATTTCTATCACAAGGCAATACTTCTGGTCTCTCTATCTCCTATAAGAATTGATACCTCCGAGAGTGAGGCACAACAGCCAACAGAAGAGGGGGCAACATCTATAGGACAATAAAATGGAAATTATTTAGAAGAGAGAAATCAACACGTATTTTGGAAGCTTTAATTCCATGAGGAATGCAGAAACTAAAAAAAGAATCTATAAGTATAAGCACCATGAATTAAAGAATAAAGTTGGAACAGATAGGAAGGGAAGAGAATTAATGAAGAGAAAAGGAAAAGGAATCTTTTAAAGTGATTTTTGCTGGGAACAATCATACACTGAGTGAAGATGTCACCTTACAAGAGAATGGATCAGATGCTGAGGGAATAAGGGAAGCAGGTGAATCAAAACTCTGGGAAGTCAGATTCTCATAAAGCCAAGGGGATCACCATACCCAAGTTTGAGGGAAGGAGGGGTGAGAAGAAAGGGAAAGAAAGAGAACTGATATTTATATAACACCTAATCATCATGCTTTACAAATATTATCTCGTCTGATCCTCACAATGATCCTGAGAGGTTGATGCTGTTATTTATCTCCATTTGACAGTTGAGGCAACTGAGGCAGACAGAGTAACTTACCCAATGTCACACAATTAGTAAGGGTCTGTGGTCAGATTTGAGCTCAGGTCTTCCCGACTCCAGGCCAAGTCTTATACCTACTTTGCCACCTAGGTATATAGGGTAAGATTGTGGTTTGAGGATGAGAGATTTCACTGTGGAGAAGGAGGTCTGGACTCTAAATGGGAGTAAGAAGGAATTAAAAGTTATAAGATAAGTGGGGTTCATTTGCCTCAGAGGGGAAAGCAAAACTTGAAAATACTTGCATTCTTTTATCTGATTGTGTTGAGAGACAAGATGCGGGCATGGCCCCACAATAAGAGAGTTCCCTGAACTCCCTGGTTCAAATTCCCTAAAAATGCACAGTTCAGGGAAATGGATTGGGTGTGCCCTTCATTAAGTACAGTTAGACACTGAGTTCAGGGTGTGTGATATGGAAACTGATGTTTGGAGGTGTATTTGAGTGGAGGTATCAGTGTAATGAGTGTACCTGCCTGCACAGAACAACCCTGGAGCAAGCATCTTTTAGTTCCTGGTGCCTCTCTTTGAGAGGACTGCAAAAGTTGATTTCATCACTAGGGTGGAGGATCTGGCTGCCTGCCCTGTGGATGAGCATTTGGCTGTATATCCATGGATCCCCTTATAAATGCCACTTGGGGGCCTCAGGCAGGCACTACACCACTGAATTGTCAAGAGACCAGTCACTCCATATTGCCATGACTTCTTCACGTAGTTCAATGATTCTTCTCTACTTGACCTGCACCTTCTTAATTGTGGGTGAGTGTAAGATCTTTTATTTCTCAATTCTACCAGAAATGGGCTTATGGACCTTATGGACCAACCAAGTATTCAACAGATAAGGGCTAGATGGTGAAGTAGAATGCTGGGCCTGGAGTAAACAAGTTGTTGTTTTGTTGTTTCTGTCATGCCTGACTCTTCGTGGCCCCATTTGGGGATTTCTTGGCAGAGATACTGGGTTGGTTTGCCATTTCCTTCTCCAATTCATTTTTACAGATGAGGAAACTGAAGCAAAGAGGATTAAGTGACTTGCCCAGGGTCACACAGCTTGTATTTGTCTGAGGAGAGCTAGGTGGCACAGGGGATAGAGCACTGAGGCTAGAAAGACCTGAGTTCAAATCTGTCCTCAGACAAATACAAGCTGTATCTGGAATCAGGAAGTTGTTGTTTTGTTGTTTCTGCCATGCCTGACTTTTTATGACTCCATTTGGGAGTCCCTATATCCAGGGTTTTGCACAGTGTTCCACACTGCCTCAGAAAGTAAGTTTTCCTCTGGGAAAAAATAGCTTATTTGCCAAGCAAGTGGGAATCTCTTGTCATCACATAAAGAGACCTCCAAAATGGCATGACTGATGCTCAAGGATGAGAATAATGCTTTTGGGTAAAAGATGTATTAGATACTACCTGAGCATCCTTTTAATTCTGTGATGTGAGAGGTTCTGTACATCAGAACAATCTCATGATTTGTTTGCTCTATGAGATCATACTACAAGAGTGTATATATATATATGATTTGTTGTTCCCATGAGCATATCACTTTCATTGTAGCCATTATTGCCACTTAGAAATATAACAAGAAAAAATCAGAAAAATGAAGACAGATACAGTTTCATATGAAAAGACTCCCTTTACAACAACTTAGAATATCTGGAAGAGTATTTTTTTTAACACAATAACACATGGCACTGTGCAATAGGGAGATAATTTCACTGGGAGTGCAAAGAGGCAGGAAGACAGCGTGGTGTGATTGGAAAACACTATACTCTCGAGTAAGAGGACCTGGGTTCAAAGCCCACCTCTGACATTTATTATCACTGTGACCTTGCACAGAGCACTTGGTCTCCCCTGGCTTCAATTTCTTCATTTGTTAAATGAGAGGATTGGACTAGATAATACCTTTCAATTTTAGGTTTATTCTAGTCTTGTTCTGCCATAAACTTACTCCGTAATCCCGCACAAGTCACTTCTCCATTCCAGGTCTCAGTTTTCTTTTATGAATTGAGGAAAATAATACTTGTATTACCAAAGTAGGGCTGTTACAGGGGTTGAGCACTTTATAGCCATGTGTAAGTGACTTGTTATTTATTGACAGTGACGTAGTTTATCAATTTTACTGAGTCTTCCAAGAGTCGATTATTGGCATGATTTTCATACACCTATATTCTAAAAAATATTCTTTATTCCATGGTTGATTCTGCCCTCTTTTGCTTTAAGAGTGATAACAGGGCAACTAGGTGGCGCTATAGATAGATTGCTGAGCCTGAAGTCAAGGAGATTCATCTCCCTAAATTTCACTCTGGCCTCAGACACATAACTAGCTGTGTGACTGTGGATAAGTCACTGAACTTTGTGAGCTGGAGAAGGAAATGGCAAACAACTCTAGCATCTTTGCCAAGAAAACCTCACATGGGCCCATGGAGAGTCAGAGATGACTGAAACAACTGACCAGCAAATAAGAAGAGAGCAGGGCTAGGGTTCGTTCATAGCTCTATACAAGTGAATTTGATGAAGCCCAAGTCCTATATACTCTGTGGATTTCACTTTGTCCATCTCTAAAATGAATAGATTGGATTGGTCCTTGGAACCCTTCTGGCTCAGATATTCTGCATTCCACATTGTTTCCTCTAACTCTGACATTCTGTGATTCTTCCAAACCATCATCAGTATCTCATGAATATCTGATGTTTCCTTAATTTCAGATGCTGTAAGTCAAGGCGGCTATCAGGTATGTGCTACTCTCTCTATTAGAGGCTTCATTCCTTTCAAGACAGAAGATAAATGACTGATCATCCATTGGTCCTGCAACTGGTTTGTCATTAGGATGACCCAAGGCTATTTGGATGAACTCATTGATGCTGGGGATGATACATAGAAGCATGAGGCCAGATCCCTATTCTATGAAAATTATAGGCTTTTCATAGTAGAATAAGACAGGGATGCATGGATCTACCAACAAGGGAGAATATGAAAATGAATTTACAAGAACAAGATGTTGTGAGGAAGAGGTCCCTTCTGACTGGAGAATACCAAGAAAGGTTTACTAGAATTGGTGACATTTCAGTCTTTTACCCTTGGAAAAGAGCATATTAATTGAATATTCCTTTATACAGTAAGGTATTTTCCAGCTTTAAAATTCTATATTTTTAGGTTTTAAGATCTCTTTCAATTTGAACATTCTTTGATTTAGGTTCTAAGTCCCTCCTACTTTCAACATTCAGCAATATAAGACACTCTTCAGGACGAACATGTGATAGCATGGGTTCTAGAGGTCTATTTTTAGCTTTGAAGGTCTATTTCTTAAGATTCATCCTGTTTTTTCATAAGCCTCAACATATCAGTGCACAAACTCTTCCAATGCTACTGTAGGTATAAGAATAAAAAAAATATTGTTTTGCCACAGAGATTCTGTGTCTCCTTTTCTGGAAATTAGTATTTTGTGGAACTCTACTGAAACATTACACTATATTACTTAGTGTTTTATTTAAAAAAAACCAATATTTTCCTCAATTACATGTTAAGACAATTTTTAAGATTCACTTAAAACATTATTTGGGCGTTCCAAATTTTCTCCTTCCATTCCTTACCTCTCTCCTCCATGAGATGGTAAGCGATTTGATAGAGTTTATATATGTATAATCATGCAAAACAAATTTATGTCTTAGTCATGTGAAAGAAGACAGACCAAAAGAAAAAACAAACAAAATTAAAGTGAAAAATAATACATTTCAGTTTGCAGTCAGACCCCATCATTTTTATCTCTGTTTATAGAATTTAGTCTTTTTAAAAGTGACTACAAGTGATGCCAAAGGGAGAAAGTCTTAAATTTGAAATAAAATTGTATCACCTATTGTTGAGTGGAATTGTCCTGCAGATAAACTTAAATTTGTTTCCCTGTGGTGCCCACCCACAGCACTTAGTTCTGCCTTCTGGGGCCTGGCTGAACAAGTCTAACTTCCCTTCCCATTGATAGTCCTTCATATATACACCAAGCTTCAACCCCCACACTAGTCCAGAACTATCAGTTCTTCTCAGGACTGTAATATCCTCCCTTTGTGTCTATTGCTCTTAGAAACAAAACATTATTATGAAAAGACTTACCCCAAATTCATGCTGAGGTGCCTCTACTTGATCAGCTGTGCAACAGCTATTTCAAATCTCCTTTTTTCCTCAGACTCACAGTTCTACACAAAACACAACTCACTCACTTCCTTGCAACCTTCCTGACTCTTTATTCTTTTTAACTCTCACTCTGTCCCCTGGGCTATGAATTGTGTTTTGGAAAAATATATGGATTTAAATTCAGAAAACCTGGACTCATATCAGCACTCTCCTATTTGTTGCCTATGTGACCTTGAGCCAGATACTTCATTTCTCTGGAGCTCAGTTTGTGGATGCTTCCAGTATTGTCGTTTTTCCTTCCATTATCTTTGTGGGCCAGATTACATCAATAACGTGTCACAGACCTGGGACATAACCAGAGTAGGGAAATCAGAAATGATGAGGAGTCTAGAAACCATATCATTTCAGAATCAATTGAAAGGGTTTGTCTGTGTTTAGCCTGACAAACTGAAGACGAAGGTATCACCGTAGAAGCGTCTAATGGTTGTTGTTGGCTATTTTTAGGACTCTCATAAGGAAAATGAATTGGACTTTTTCTGTTTGACCCCAGAGGGCAGAACTAAGAGTAACAATAACTGTGAAAAGGGAGGAAGGAAGGGAAGTTTCAGAAAGGCAGATTGTTAACAATGAGAGTTTTTGAAAAGTGGAATGGGCTGCCTCAGAGAGTAATGAGTTCTATCTTCTTAGAGGTCAGAAGCTGAAAGAGAACATATGAGAGCCAGTATTGAGGGTACTCCTACTCAGCACTGGTTAGACTAGATGGCTTCCACTGTCTCCTCCAGTTCTAAGAGTTTATGATTCTATGAAACTTTCCCAGGCAAGTCTAAGATCTACGAACACTCCCTAAATGCTAATTACAATTAATCATAATGCAAATTTATTGAGTCTGTAAAAAGAATTGTCCCCTGTGGTGGTTTGAGGGTAAGCAGACTTGTGGAGTCAGGCAAGCAGAGGGTAAACCAGGTCTCCATCTCTTGGTACCTATTATGGGGAGCCAGCAATTGGGTAGTGGAAAGAATCCTGGGTTTAAATTAAAACCTAGCTTCAAATCCTGCTTCTCCTAACTACTTTTATGGTTTTGGACAATTTCTCTGTTGATCTCTCTTTGCCATTTGGAAATGGAATATTTAAAGACTAAATTATTCCTGACATGTCTCTAGTTCTAAATCCCAGGCTGTTCTTGGGTGCAGAACTGAAAATATTGTTTTGCTATTACAGGCACAGTGCAAAAAATTCCAGGCACCAGCCTCAGGAGAAAGCACTCAATGTCCCGCTGTTAAAAAACCAGTGTGTGGCACAGATGGCCAGACCTACAAGAATCTCTGTGAATTCTGCAAGGCAGCCATGTGAGTATAAGTATATACCACTTTTGCATCCTGGGGGTTGCAGAACAGAGGGGAGAAGTATGAGAGAATGGTAAGGGAAACTGCTTTCTTTTGAACTTCACAAATTTAGTTTTTATTCAAAAATATCTGTCATATTTTAATAACTGGTCATCCAGTCTCTACTCAGATTCCTCTGTTTACTAACGATTCACTGCCATGGAGACAACTGATTCCAATGTGGAGTACCACACACCTACTACACTAAGCCTAGTACTCTTTCCACCAGACATGCACTCTTACACCAAGAAAGGCTGTAGGGTGGGAGTCATGAAGAGAAATAATAACAGAGGGAAGAAGACTAGGGAACCTGGGGCCCATTGACATTCAAAGACAATCTATGAAAATTCCACTAACATATGATGAGATGGGCTTTGTATCTAAGACATATATCTATTTCTTCTAGGGAAGAGAATGGACAGATTGGCTACAAACATGATGGAAAATGCTAAACCTCAGAGTGGTTCAGTGGCTACAATTTTCCCTCACTAACTCACCTTCAATAAAAATAACTTGACAAATACTTCAAGATCACTTTGGTTATTTCTTTGATTTATCTTTTGTGTTGTTGATAAGACTGAAGAATTATCTCAAACAAGACCCTGCAGAGGAGACAAGGAGGGCAAAACCATGGCAAATACAGTACTTTAGGCTTTGTATTTATGTGATCCTGGATCATAGGATTTTTAAATGGAGGAGACCTTAAAGATCATCTGATCTAATTCTCTGATGGGAACGGCTTTGGCTGAATCTTCTGGCTCCCAGAAAACTGCATGATTTTTTATTAGAAAAAAATATTAATTAGTATATTATTTCTTCCGGTCAATTAACCAACAATTTATTAAGCATCCACTGGTATCAAGTAGGAGCCCAAACATACAAAATAATGAAGCAATCTCCACTTACATGCAGCTGAGATTTGAATGAGGAAGACAACGAGGAAATATCTCTCCATATATACAGAATCAGTGTAAAGAGATGAATACAAAGTAGCTACGTAAAAGTAGTTTGAGAGAGAGAACAGTTCAGTGGGGCTCAAGAGCTTTTGCTGTCTTTTATTTTAATATTTATTTTCAATTTAAATACAAAAAGAAAAAAAGGAGAACATTTCCATGTACAGAACACGATGTAAAAAGAGGATTCACTATAAAACAATGAATTTCCATTTCGTAGTGCTTACTTAAAAAAAAAAACAAACAAAAAGCAACAAAATTATGTGATAAATACTACATATCATGCTAAAAGCCATTCTGCTTTTCTGTGCTTCCTTCTAAGTTTTCTTTTGTTCTTTGCTGTGTACTTTTTTCTACCTCTCTACCTACCCCACCGTAGAGAAGGCAAGTATTAGACAAAGATATATGTTTGTATAATATATATAAGCATATATAGATAAAGATGCACAAATATACACACACGTGTGTGTGTGTCTGTAGGTGTGCATTAGTGTATGTATGTATATATGTAAAACTTCTAATCGTCAGTTCTTCATCTGGAGGGGGTAGCATCTTCCTTCATTGGTCCTTCATAGTTGATTTGAGTATTTCTAATACTTAAAATGACTTAGTCATTCAAAGTAATTCTTAGAATAATGCTGCTATTAGTGTGTATAATGTTCTCTTGGTTCTGCTCATTTCACCCTTCATTATTTCATGCAAGTCTTTCCATGTTTTTCTAAAATCAACCAACTCATCGTTTCTTATAGCACAATAGTATTTCATCATAATCATATACCACAATTTGTTTAGCCATTCCCCAATGGATAGGCATCTCCTCAATTTCCAGTTCTTTGCCCATCACAAAGACAGCTGCTATAAATATTTTAGAACATACAAATTATTTTTCTTTTCCCCTAATCAGCTTGGGAAACAGACCAAATAATTGTATTGCTGGGTATAATTCTTTCGGCATAATTCCAGATTACTCTCCAAAATGGTTGGATCAGTTCACAGTTCTATCAACAGTGAATAGCGCACCAGTTTTTTCACAGCCCCTCCAACAATGCAGAGGCAGTGATATGGAAATTGAAATGTTATCCCTGAAGGACACAGAGAAGGCCAATTTCACTGGATCGCAGAATACTGGAAGCGCAGTAATGTACAATGAGTCTGGAAAGATTAATTAGAGCAAAGTTGTGAAGGAATTTAAAACCAAAATAGAAGAGTTTACATTTGATTCTAAAAGCAAGAATAAACCACAGTTTATTAAGTAAGGGACTGAAATGGTCAGATATGTTTTTGAATAAAATCACTGTGGCAACAGCTTGGAGGATGGACTAGCATGCAATTATTTCTGAAGACAGTACCTGGCATTCAACAGACACAGATTTATTGAATGAGCTATTAAGTTAATAAGTTTATATTCATATATTGCTTTGAGGTTTCAGACTGCTTTGTAATTATTACCTCTTTTGAGTCTCACAACATCCTTATTAGATAAGTAATATTTAGTATTAATCCTCCCATTTTATGGATGAGTAGACTGTAGCTCAGAGGAGTTAAATAAATTGGACAAAACCACACAGCAGATTAATGGCAGAGACTAAGTCCTAAATTGCACCATGAAAATTGTGATAACGATTCAAGGAAAGGAGAGATTTAGGAGGCTGGAATGATAAAGGGAGGCTTCACAGAGCATCTAGGATGTGAAGGATGGACAGATTTGGGATTAAAAGTTATTAATCCCTCTGAGGGCACTTGGAAACCAATTGGGAATGTGGTGAGGGAATAGGTAAGCTGTGGATCTTTTTAATTAAAAAAATATTTATTTTATTTTTAACTTAAATAAAATAAGCATTTCTATTGTGTCTAATGAATGCATTTTGATGTAGTAGAAAAAGCACAGCACTTGGAATCTAAGAGATCTGGGCTTTAATTCCAGTTCTGACACATTAATTATGTGCCCATATGCATGTCATATGTCTTCATTGTGCCTTAGTTTCTTCATCTGTAAAATGTGGACAACTTATATTACCTGCTTCATAGTACTATTGTGAGGAAAATGATTTGTAAATCCTAAAACATCATATAAACACCCACTGTTAGTGTCTCAAGATTATGCCAAACAAGAATGTGTTAAACAAGGTGGTTAATTTGCCTCTGTATGTATGTGTGTGCCCCTTGCAACTGGTGAAGTCTATGGACCTCTTCTTTGAATGATAATATTTAAAATAATTATAGGAAAGAGTACATTTTAGTTAAAGGTTAGTGAAAATAAAGACGTGTTTCTTCTTATCCAAGTTTACAGATGCTCTCAAATTTATTATATAGAGAAAGTAAGAGTAAGAGAGGAGCAGATCATATAGTCAGAGCAAAGTCTGAAGCCTAGATCACTGAATTTCATATCTGAGGTTCTTTCCCAGACCACTAAAACACTGTGATATAAAGCACTGGCTTTGAAATCTGAGAACCTGCGTTCATATCCCAGATTGCACACCTGTGTAGTGGGGAATTGGCTAATAAGGAGTCAATCCTAAGAGTATAAGAATGTTTCAGGAGCCTACTTCTGTGCTAAAGGCCTGTTCTCCCCACTTAGGATCATATATAGCCATAAAAATGTTGTACCTCTGTACTTCATCTTTATGTGTTTATTTTCTTTTGCTCTTAGATGAAGGAATATTAAAGATTGCCTATGAACTTTGAAAGTTCAGAAATTCTAGATACTACAGGTCCGGGAAAGTGGAGGTCATGCCTGTCTTCTAATAATTAAACCAGGTGAAGTCCCAGGAAACCTCAAGCCTGACTTCCTTGGGAGACTGAACTGCAGAAAGAAAAGGATTCATCTAGAGGTTATGCTGAATTCAGAAGTGAACTGGGGGGAGTAGATGATTTATAACAACATCTTAGAGCCCCATTATTACAATACTATTGGTATAATACAAATTGTTCTCCTATTATCTCTCTCTCTGTTAATTCATATAAGTCTTAAGAACTCTGACAAATTCAATGGTTTCTACTACTCATGGTAAGTGAATTCTAGCTACCTCTTGATCAAGAGGTGACAGACTGAACATGCAGAATGAGACACATATTTTTTGTTCATTTCCTTGGAAGGAAAGCAATGGCAGATCTGAAAAGCATAATAAAAAGCAGAGATATTATGTTGCTGACAAAAGTCCATAGAATTGGTTTTTCTAGTAGCTATGCATGGATGTGAGAGTTGGGTTATAAGGAAAGGTGAGTGCCAAGAAAAGATGCTATTGAAATTTAGTACTGAAGAAGAGTTTTGAGAGTCTCTTGGACAGCAAGGTGATCAAATCACTCAATTATTGAAGAAATTAATTCAGGCTATTCCCTGGAAGATCAAATAGTGAAGCTGAAGCTTAAATACTTTGGCCACGTAATGATAAGACAAGATTCAGTGGAAAAGACCTCGATTTTGGGAATGATTGAAGGCTATAGAAAAGGGGGATTGTAGAGGATGAAGTGGGATGTATAGTGTCAGGGAAACAACAAACATCAACTTGGACAGAGTTTGAGACACAGTAGAAAGTAGAAGAGCCTGACTGTGGTCCATGGGGTCATGAAGAGTTGGACATGACTGAATAACTGAGCAACAAATGTAGGACCTTGTGTTGTTCAACCATGCACATTGGAGGGCAGATGAGGGGTTGAGTGGACAGAATGCCTGACTCACAGTCAGGAATACTTGAATTTAAATCCTGCCAAATTCCTAGTAGTATTATGGTCCCAATTTGTGTGACTCTGCACAAGTCACTTAATCTCTTTCAGCCTCAGTTTCCTTATCTGTAAAATGGACATTTTATTTTTGTTAATGGAAAGAGGAGTGGAGGAAAAAATGATTTCTACTTAAAAAATAATTTGTAAAAGTTTGAATACATACTCCTCAGAGTCTGAGTTGGGAGGAGTGTACTAATACGATTTTCAGGGAAATATTTTTGGACTTGTGTTCCTTCTATATTTTCTTAATAAATATCATTTTTATAAAAGTTAATTAATATTAATTGGTAGGTGCTACATTATTATCAACGCTATGAGAGACATATTAATTGTAATTGGTGATTCATATTGAAAATAACACAAAAGAATGCAGGTTAATCTGATGGCATTAGAAGAAAAGAACAATAACCCCTTGTGCTATCCCAAGAGTGCTCTATAGGGAGATGTCCCCAGTGTTCTGGGTACCCAATCTGCCAATACATATGTAGGTGAAGAGACTAAAGCCAGAGCAGAAAACTGCTACCCATGAGCAAGTCACTTGAAGTCCCTGGACCTCAGTTTCCTCACATGTAAAATGATATAAGTGCACTCAGATTCCTTTCATTTCTAGAGCAATGATAATAAATTAGGATAAGAAAGTCAATCTGGGACAAAGTAAGGAATGCTCATAGCACAGAGTCATGTAATTGTTACTCTGCCTATAACCCATGAACTACCAGGCCTATAAAGTTTTTAATGAGACTTTTTATAACCAATTGGCAAATAACTCTCAGACATGATAGGCAACATAATAACCTTTTAAAGATGCATTATGTCTCTTAAGGCAGTAATAATTACATTTCAAAAGGTACAGACCAAATTCAAACATTTAGGTGACAGACGAGGCTTAGTTATACAGGAGTTAAACCCATTTAATTTCAAGTTTTATTACAGCTGACAGGAGACATCATAAGCACCACCCTCTGAAATTGCTGGTCTCCCTAGATGTTTCCTGGGGTCTAGTCTATGGAAACACTACACAAAATTAATTAATTCATTTCTTCATTAATTTTTCAAGGATTTATTAAACACTTGCTAAGGGCAAGGAGGGCCTGTGTTAAGGTCTAGGGATAAAAAAATGAAATGGTTCTAGTCCTCACAGAGCTTATATTGTATTGGTGGAGTCAACATGGAAACTAGGTGGCTCAGTGGACTGAGTACTGGACCTGGGGTCAGTAAGATCTGAATTCAAAATCAGCCTTGGATATTTAATAGATTTATGACCTAAGATAAGTCACTTAGCCTCTATTTGCCACAGTTGCCTCAATTGTGAAATTGAGATAATAGCACCTATCTCTCTGGGTTGTTGTATCAGAGGCAATAATATCTGTAAAAGGCTTAGCACAGTGCCTGATACAGTAGATACTGTACAAATAATTATTGTTATCATTAATAATAATAATAGATATATGTGTATGTCTTGATAGATAAAGATTATACAAAATATTTTTTGCTGGGATCTCTAACCACGGGGGGAATCAAAAAAGGCCTCCTTTAGAGGGTGGCACATGGACTGAGTCTTAAAAGGAAGGTAGAGACTTTTAAAAATGGAGATAAAGAAATATTACAATCTAGACTTAGGGGAGAGGGTGTGGAAAGGCATGGAGAACAGATCAGATGTTAGGTACAGGAAACAGAAGTAGGCTATTATGTCTGGAATGTAGACTCCATGAGGGGAGTGATATGAAATTCTTGGAAAGATAGATTGTCACCAGAATGTAATAGGCGCTGAAGGTAAATAAGAGGACTTTGAATTGTTTTTTTTTTACCTACAGGTGATAGGGAGCTCTCAAAAAGGAGTAACATGTACATGTTTGTGCTTTAAGAATAGCAGTTTCTTTAGCTACATGGAGGGTATATTGAATAAGGTAGAGAAGGAAGTTAGAGATCTGGGAAGGAAAGAAAAAATGGAGCTAAAATTTTGCAAGAAGTAGAAAGAAAATAGACACTATGGGTCTTTCCAGCATAAGAACTGGAAAATATCTTAGAACTCATTTATTTTTCACTCCCTTGAAGGAGCTCACAGGCCTTTCCTCATAAGCTAATACGATTTAGATTTAGACGTGAAAGACCATCTGATTCAACTTGTTCATTTTAGAGATGGGTAACTAATATTCACACAGATTAAATGACTTACCCAAAGTCACACAGGTAAGAAGTAGCCCTGCATAGTTAATAATGATCATAGCTCATATTTCTTATATAAGGTTTTTCCTACATATTATGATGGACACAGTGATAACTCATCAAAAAGAATATATGCAAGGGTGTGCTGGGGCTAACTCAAGTTGGTTCACAACAATTGTTAAATTTTCAATGTGAGCCTTTACACCTCAGAAATCAATGAACACCAGGAATCAGTGCTTGATTTATTGTTTTGTTGATTGTCTAGGCTTGCTTAAGAAAGCCAAGGAAAAAACGCTAAAAGTATAAACTGAACATAAAAGTATATCCTACATACTTTTTTTTGAGAATTGGTTTTTAAAATTTACCAGCATAAAACAAAATTCAAAAAACCTGGAAAGACTTATGTGAGCTGATGCTGAGTGAAGTGAGCAGAATCAGGAGAACACTATACACAGTAATGGCAATACTGTGTGACGAACAATTTAGCTCTTCTCAGCAAAGCAAGGATCTAAGGTAACTCAAAAAGACTCATTCATGATGGAAAATTCTCTCCACATCCAGAGAAAGAACTATAGAGTCTGAATGCAAACTGAAGCATACTATTCTCTCTCTGTCTCTGTCTCTGTCTCTCTGTCTCTGTCTCTGTCTCTCTCTTTCTCTCTGTGTCTCTCTGTCTCTCTTTCTCTCTCTGTCTCTCTCTCTCTTTCTCTCTCTCTCTTCTCTCTCTCCCCCACTTTTCCCAGTTTGGTTCTAATTCTTCTTTAAAACATGACTAATGTCCAAATATGTTCAATGTAAATGTGTGTGTACATATATATATATATCTATATATCTATATCTATATATATCTATATCTATATCTATATCTATATCTATATATATATTTATGATATATACGTATACATGCATGTACAGCCTATATCAGATTACATGCCATGTTGGGGAAGGGAGAGGGAAGGAAGGGAGAGGAAAATTAGACCTCAAAATCTTATAGAATTGAATGTTAAAAACTAAAAATAAATAAATTTAAAATTAAAAAATAATAGCAGCATACTTTTGACATAGAAGACCCCTAGAATCTTACAATTAGTAGGATTAATAGGCAATGACAACTCATATCTATATATCTATATCTACTGTGTGTGTATTCTTATCCAGATTTGACACATCTCAAAAATACAAACATTTCCAAATATAAAGAGAAAAAGATTATATATGAAACTGTACATCTCCTTATATTGTTTGATTTTATTAAAATAATGCTAAATTCAGTACACTAGTTCTGAAACTTTCTCACTTGTTTGTACTTTCCTCTGAATTTTTTGTTCTCCTCTATGAATTTTAAATGTTTGATTGATCATCTTTTCATTGTTCATTGTCCACTGTTCATTAATAATCTTTTTTCTTTTTTTTTTGAATGACTTGTTTATTTACTTTTAATTTACAAGATTCAATTCCACAATCCCTTGAGTTTCAGATTTTCTCCTGTCCCTTCCCCCTCCCCACCCTGGTGACGTGCAATCATGTACAGGATCTGCAAATACTTTCACATTGTACAATAGTTTGGTTATATAGAAGGGTTGTAACCAATGAGTGATCACTGGGAAAAAAAAGCAAAACCAGACATGAAAAAGAATGATAGCATGTTTTGCTTCAGTCTCCATTTAAACTATAGTCTTTCTATATCTTTCTCTGAGTTCAGATACCTCCTTCCATCCTGAGGCTTGTAGAGTTGTCTTTTAGCTGTGCATTGTTGAGGATAGTCCAGTTTATCAAGGTTGGTCATCATATGTACAATGTGTCTGTGCTTGTGTACAAGTTTTTCCTGGTTCTGCTCTTCTCACTTAGCATCAGTCCGTATAAGCCTCTCCAGGTAATTGTGAAGTCCAACTCCTTCCCATTTCTTATAGCACAATAGTATTCCATTACATTCATATACCAAAGCTTGTTCAGCCATTCCCCAATTGATGGGCATCCCCTATATTTCCAGTTTTTTGCAACCACAAACAGAGTTGCAATAAATATTTTTGTACATATGGGTCCTTTTCCCACTTCTGTGATCTCTTTAGG
>CM053581.1:285476885-285529973 GCA_028627135.1 Pseudochirops cupreus
TATTGACTGCATCCACCTGGAACTTGAGATACACAGGCACTGCAGTTGGGAGATCCATCCTGCCCTACCAAAAAGTGACATAGGAGAGAATAGACTGGGGGAGGGGGGACACACTGGGATGGCTGTTTTGGGGTGGTGGGTGGGGGAAAGACGGGGAGAAAATATGTAACTCAAAATCTTGTGGAAATGAATGATGCAAACTATAATAAAATTTTTAAAAAAAGAAGTCAAAAGGGTGGAGGGACTAATCAGAAGTAAACATTTTGGGTAGGACAGGGTCAAAGGAGAGAAGAGGATAAATGGGGGACAGGATAGGATGGAGGGATTATACATTTAGCCTTTCCCAACATGACTGTAATGGAAGCATTTTGCATGACTACACATGTATAACCTATATTGAGTTACTTGCTTTCTCAATGAGGGTGGTTAGGGAGGGAGGAAGGGAGAGAATGTGGAACATGAATGTTAAAAATTGTTCTTACATGCAACTTGGAAATAAGGTATACAGGCAATGTGGTCTACAAATCTATCTTGCAGGGGGGCTAGGTGGTGCAGTGAATAGAGCACTGGCCCTGGAGTCAGCAGAATTCAAATCCAGCCTCAAACAGTTAACACATATTAGGGGTGTGACCTTGAGCAAGTCACTTAATTCCAATTGCTCTGCCTTCTCCCCTCCAAAAAAGCAAAAAATAAAAAATAAAAGGAAAGAAAAAAAAGAAACCTATTTTGCCCTACAGGAAAATAGAAGGGAATAAGATAAAAGAAGGGTGAAATGATAAAAGGGCAGGCAGATTGGGAGATGGGGTAATCAGAATGCATGCTGTCTTGGGGTAGGAGGATAGATGGGGAGAAAATCTGAAACACAAAATCTTGTGGAAGTAAATGTTGAAAACTAAAAATAAATTAATTAAAAAATTAAAAAAAATTAAACATTCACCAATATCTCTACCTTCTAGGGTTGTTAGCACAAATAAATGTACTTCATCAAACGCTTTTTAATCTATACAGACAATTGTATTTTTTAATATTTTGTTTTTAATATGGTTAATTAATTTATTATGGCTTAATCATGGCTATTTTATAATTATGGTTAATTAATATATTCTAATTTTGACAATTCCTTGCATCCCTAATATAAATCAAACTTGGTCATGATAAATGACTTTTAGGATGAATTTTGTAGTGTGTTTGGCAGCATTTTATTTAAATTTTTTAAATCAATACTCATTAATGATATTGGTTTATAATTGTCCTTTGTTTTTCCTTCTATGCTTTAGGTATTAAAACTAAATTTGTTTCATAAAACAAATCTGGTCTGATGTTTTTTTTCTCAATTTTTGAAACTAATTTCTGTAGTATGTATATTAATTGTTCTTTGAAATTTTGATAGAAATCTCCTATGAATTCATCAAAACCAGGAGTTTCCCTTTTTTCCTTTGGTAGTTCACTTGCTAGTTTTCTTTTTTCTTTTTTTTTTTTTAGATTGGGTAATTTAATATCTGTTTTGGATTCTCTTTGAATATTTTATATTTTTAAGGAAATTCTATTTCTTTTGTGTTCTCAGATTTGCTATCTTATAATTGTATATCATGGGTTTGAATTATTTTCATTTCTTTTAATTGTTCATTTTCTGTTTTATTGATTTTTCCCCACTCTTTTGTTTTTAATCAATTTTTTGTATAGATTAATTAATTTTATTGGTATTTTCATAGATTCAGGTTATAGTTTTATTCATCATATTCATGTTTTTAGTGTCCAGTTACCTCGTTTCTCCTGTAATTTTAATATCTCCACTTTTATGGTTATTTTAGGTTTATTTGTTGGGGGCCACCTCTAGTAAACCTCACTGTATCAGGCCACTGGACCCAGATTGCTCTGGAGGAGAAAGTAAGGCTAGTGTCTTTGCACATTTTTCCCTCACTTCAATCTAATTCACTTGCAAGTCATGGCATCCCCTTTCTGATGTCATGGGTCTCTTCAAGAACAAAGGATAAACTGGGGCAGAGCCAAGGTGGTAAGATGGTAGAGTAGAAGCAGGGAGCTGCTTGAGCTCTCCCCCAAGCCCCTCAAAATGGCTATAAAATTACTCTAAGCAAATTCTAGAGCAGAAAAAGCCACAAAAGGACAGACTGAAGCAAATTTTCAGTCAATACAATCTGGAAGGTAAACAGGAAGGGTCTACCACACAGGGCTGAGAGCAGAGCACAGTCCAGCATGGGCCACTCCAGCACAGATGGAACTGGGAGGGGCTAGAACCGGCCTTTGGAGACTGAATCACTGCCAGTTGCCACAGTTTCCACACATCTCAACCTACAAATGCCAAAGACAGCTTTGAAAGTCAGTGAGAAAGATCTCTCATCTGGGTGAGAGAGAAGCATGGTCTGATCCCAGAGCCAGTTCAAACCCCAGGGCAGTGGCAGTCATTGCCACAGCAGTGGCTGCTTCTGTAGCTCTTGGCCTACAGATGGTGGGGGAATTAAGAGACTGATCTGGGTCACAGTCCTGGGTGGCAGTCCTGGGGCAAGGAGGAACTCTGGAATGATGGACCTTGTGGCAGCAGTGGAGAGGGAATCCTCACAGTTCCAAGGCAGAACATAGTGCTTGTGGATACTCAGAGACCAGAGCACAGGCTATGAGAGGAGTAAACAACTCTCCTTTGATTAAACCACTTTGAAAGAACTGAAAATTTAGAGGTCCCTAGAAGTATCTCTGAAAACAGGTGCACAAAATCCCTAAAGCTTGGGGCAGTACTCCCTCAACTTAACAAGGAGCTCAAAAGTGAAGTAATTGGGTGAGAAAATGAGCAAATAGGGGAAATATCAGACTATAGAATCTGACTTTCTTGGTAAAAAGGTATTTACTTACATCCTTGGTGACAAGGAAGACCAGAACATACAACCAGAAGAAGACAACAAAGTCAAATCACTTGCATTCAAAGCCTCCAAGAAAACATGAATTTGTCTTAGGCCATGGAAGAGCTCAAAAAGGATTTTGAAAATCAGGTAAGAGAAGAAGAGGAAAATTGGGAAGAGAAATGAGAGTGATGCAAGAAAATCATACAAAATGAGTCAACAGCTTGCTAAAGGAGACCCCAAAAATGCTGAATAAAATAACACCTTTAGAATAAGACTAACACAAATGGAAAAAGAGATCCAAAAAGCAATGAGGAGAAGAAGGCTTTAAAAATCAGAATGGACCAAATGGAAAAAGAGGTCCAAAAGTTCATTGAAGGAAATAATTCCTTCAAAATTAGAATAGATCAAATGGTAGCTAATGGATATATGAGAAATCAAGAAATCATTAAACAAAACCAAAAGAAAAAGTAGAAGACAATGTGAAATATCTCATTGGAAAAACCACTGACCTGAAAAATAGATCCAGGAGAGATCATTTAAAAATTATTGGACTACCTGAAAGCCATGATAAAAAAGAGTCCCAGACAATATCTTTCCAGAAATTATCAAGGAAAACTGCCCTGATATTCTAGAAGCAGATGGTAGAATAGAAATTGAAAGAATCCCTAGATCATTCACTGAAAGAGATCACAAAAGGAAAATGCATAGGAATAAGGTAGTCAACTTCCAGAATTACCAGGTTAACTGGAAAATATTGCAAACAGACAGAAGGAAACTATTTGAGTATTGTGGAAACACAATCAGTATAACACAAGATCTAGAAGCTTATATAGTAAAGGATCAGAGCACTTTCAATATAATATTCTGGAGATCAAAGGAGCTTTGTGTTTTCATAACACTATTCTCTCTTCGTATTTGTCGAACAAATCTGACTATTCATTCTCTACTTTCTTTGCTGAGCTCATCATCCATATTGCACATCCTAACTGTGAATGTTTCTCCAATATTTTGTCTTAGGCCCCCTTCTCTTCTCCATCTACATCTCTCATTTGGCAAAGTAATTAACTCACATGGGTTTTAACTATCATGTCTACATAGATTTTTGGCTCAAGGTTTTATATATCCAGTCTTTTCCTTGATCAGGCCTCTGCCTCCAGAGGCAGAGGAACATTTAAATTAGCTGTCCTAGAGACATTTCAAGTACACTAAATCCAAAACTTAACTCATTATTTCTCCAAGCTAGGTGGCACAGTGGATAGAACACTGAACCTGGAGTTTAGGAAGATCTGAGTTCAAATCTGTTTTCAGATACTTAGTAGATTCGTGGTCATGGTGAAGTCATTCAACCTGTATTGCTTCAGTTTCCTCTACTAAAAAATGGGAATAACAGTGCCTCCTTCACAGGGTTATCATGAGGGTCAAATTATACAATATTATAAAGCACTTAGCTCAGTACCTGTTACATAGTAGCCTCTATATAAATGATTATTCCTTTCCCTTTCCTATACTTAACTTCTATTCTGTTCTCTCCCAGCCCAACCCCTCATCTGACCTTCACTAATCCTGTCAAAGGCAGAAAGTAGACACTACTATTCTTCAATTCTATCATGTTTATTACATCATCCTCAGCTCCTCATTATCTCTCACCCCACACCATATATGACAATATTGTGATTTCAACTTTCACAACTGGCCCATTTTCTCTTCTCTTACCACTATTACTTTTGTTCAGGCTTTCATTATCTGTTACCTAAATCATCACAACAAAAGCCTAATTGATTTCTCTTTCCCAAATCTCTTCCCATGCTAGTTCATCCTTCATACTAATGACAAAGTGACCTTTACTAAGTTCTCTAAACAGATCTACTCAGCTAATAGCTTCCTTTTGACTCCTGGTTAAAATATAAAATTTCCCTGTTTAGCTTTTAACTTATTTCACAACCTAGCATTAAGCCTATGTTTCTAGTCACAATGGACATTATTCATTCTCCCATATACCATACTATAACCAAACAGGCCTTCTCCTGGTTCTTCATACACAGAATTCCAGCTGCTCACAACTGCTAATGTCCTCCCTCTAAACTTCATTGTATTTAACTACTTTGCATCTATTCACTTAATATTTATTCTGTATTTATACATACGTGTACTTGCCTTTACAATTAGAATGCAAGTTCCTTATGATTATGGATTTTAAAAAATAATTATACTTACATCCACAGAACTTAATATAGTTTCTGGAATGTAATAGGTTCTTAATAAATGTTTATTAACTATTCTTTGAGCTTGCCTCTCTTCTTTTGAGAACCAGATTTTTCATGTCCTTTGATGATATACGTATTGGCAAATGAATCTTCATGTTATGAATTAAAAATGGTTCCCAAGAGATTTTGAGTATCAGATCTTTATCAAAGCAATGTACTGCATGATTCCCGCCCCCCCCCAATTTCATTTCCAGTTTTAGCTACATTTATTTTGTTTGTGGAAAAAGCTTTACCATTTTGCGTTATCAAAATAGTACATTTTATTTCTTGTGTTGTCTTCTATCCTAAGTTTTATTAAGAATTTGTCCTCTATCCATAGGTGTGAAGGTTATTTCTTTCCCTTCTAATACAAATATTCTACAATATGACATTTTGTATCAAATTAAAGCTGATACTCATGGAACTTTATGCATACATAACACTTTACTTACAATCACAACATTTATTTGTGCTATATGTGTTATAAATGTTATTATTCTGTTTTTACAAAAGGAAATAGATCCAGCACAGTGAGTATTATTAAGCTGTAAATCAGGGGCCCCAGTACAGAGCCCTCTCTTTAGGTTTCTCCTTTTTCTTTTCCCCTGACTTTTCTATCTCAGAGAAAACTCTTCCTTGACACTCTCCGTCTTCTTGGTGATTTTCTCTCGGAGGCCATGATTTTAGGAAAGACATCAATAATATTTCACCCAACTCATGTCTAAAATTACTCTCCAGATTTCTTTTCCTCTTTCTTCTCTTTGTCGATGATTGTCTTCCTGCATTAGAACATGAGTTCCTTGAGGGAGATAGCATATTGTTTGTTCTTATTTGAATCCCAAGCACTTCCCACAGTTCCAGACACAGTGTTAAGGTCAATAAAGGCTTTATCTGTTTCCCTCCTGACTCTAAGGTCAATTATAAATTGATTGATTGAGTTGTACCCAGAAAGTTACCAAACTGTGTATACCTTTTGGTCAGGGTGTATGAATATTATGCTTATGTCCCCAAAGGACATCAAATAAAGCAGAAATATATATATAGTAATGTTGGCTGTTATTGTTGTTGTTGTGGTGAAACATTGAAAACTAAGGAACTGTCCTCCTATTGGCAAATGGCTAAACACAATGTCATCATTCAAAGTAATGGGATATTGTTATACCTTAAGGAATAATGAAATAGACAGTTTCAGAGCTGATGCAGAGAAAAGTGAGCATAAGTAGGAGCAAAATTCATACAATGGTAGAGGAGAAACAACTTAGAAATATTTTAAGAATGCTTGTTGACTCTTGTCCACAAATCTTAAATCCTAAAGACTGAAGATGAAACATGCCACTCACCTTCTACTAGAGCTAGAGAGATGAAGAAAGAGATACACTTTTTCACAAATGGCCAATATGGGTTGTTAGTTTTTTGTTTTGTTTTGTTTTGTTTTTTTGCAAGACTATGTAGCTATCTATTGAAGGCTAAGTTTCTTCTTTTTTTATGTGTTCAGTTGGCAGGGAGGAGAATGGAAGGCATAGATAATATCTTCTTCAAGAAAGGTTAGTCTGGGTTGAAATGAATGAATCCATGAAATAAATATCAATAGACTATGTTAGAAGTCCCAGATATGCTTCCTGTTCTAAGGTATTATGGTGGAAAGAATAGACAATTTAGATTCAGAGGATTTAAATTCAAGGTTTAGTTTTTATTTTGATCGTGTGACCCTGTAGATGTAATTTAATCTCTCTCTTCTTAGTTTCCTCATCTGTAAAATAAGGGGTTGAACTTGATAGATTCTTACATCCTGTTCAGCTTTTAATTTATGATCCTGTGATATTTCATCAGGTAGTCCTATGAATTCTTGAAGTTAATGACTATGTTCATAAGATCAAAGATTTGGACCAAGAAAGGACTTAAATGATGTCTTTTTCAAGCTAAACCTTCCCTTTTAACTGATGTTCTTACGGATTGGGTTTCAACCCACCCACCTCGACTCCATCTCTGGTCACTCTTCTATGGAGTCCTTCCATCTTATCTACATGGTTCACAAAACACAGCATCTAGAGCATAACAAAATACTTAGAATATGTTCTGATCAAAGCAGATAAAATGAAGACAATAGTTCCCTCATGCTATACATTCTACAAGTATCAATGGAGCCTAAGTTCAAATTAACTTCTTTGGAGACAACATACCATTGAGTCAAACTGAGTTTGTAGTCATTGAAACCCTCCAGGTCTTTTTCACTTAAATTTCTATTTAGTGCATTGGTTAGAGAGAACAATGCCATTATTACAATTTGGTTTTATATGTCTAACAAAAGACCTGTGTCTACATGGTACATCATTAAATCAGCATCATTGCTCTCATTTAACATACCTCCCTCCTATACCTAATGGTCACTTCTTAGTCCTTTCTCCTTAATTCCTTCATAAAAATTGTTGAATAAAAATTTTATAGACGCTTAGAGAGAATTTAACCACTGAGTATGATGTTGGAATCAATGAACTATAAGCTTACTTTCACTTCTAAAATCACATGTTCCCAGGAGCCCATGATTCAACTGCTGGTAGTTGATTATATAAGATTATCTCTAAGGTCTTCTTCAAATTTTGAAGTTCATCATTCTGAGAATTATTGGAGCAGAAGCCACAGCCATTTTTGTTACTGAATAATATATTTTGTTAATGTTATTGGTGCTTTTTGTTTTTATATAACTTATTTTTCTCTTACAAAGAAATACAATTTAGGAAAAGAACCAATACCTTAACCATGGCTGACTACATATACACGTTTCTAACCTCAGAGTCCGCCTCTCTACTAAACTGAAGGAGGTGCATTTCCCTATTTGTTTTCTGTGACTGTCATTGATTTTTCAGCTACTCAGAGCTGAGTTCCCTCCTAGAGATCTTTCCATGTACTTTGTTATAGCCATTGTGTGTGTTATTTTTTCCTTGGTTCATAGGCTCATTGATTTAGTGGTCTTTCTACTTAACTCTGTATTAGTTTATATAAATATTCCCATTTTCCTGAAAAATTTTTAGTGAATAATTCTTGAGAGAAGAAAGAATACCTTAAGAGCCTATTTAGTGAAAACATTACGCCAAAATATAAAGAAGAGTGTTGGCCTCAGGGCATACCAGAGCTGGCTGTCACTTAGCTTTGTTTCAACATTTAATTGAGGTAGCAGGGTACTCTACTCCAAGGTCATCCATTGTAAATGTCTATATTTTTATGGGACTCTGGGTGTGAAGTGGGTTTTAAACATGGCATTGTACTCAGGAATGTACCTTCCTAACTGTGAAGGCATCTTCATAAAATGAGCTTTATTGTAGGTTTGAGAAAAGGGGAGTGGGGAGATGGAGTTGTTTTGAAGCAATAGCAATTTTTCAAAATTTGGGTGGAGCATATTTTCCAATATATAGCGCACACAGTACTCATGTTATTCATCCTGACTTTCTCCTACAGAGAGTGTCATTGAAAGCATCACTTCCTGAAGAAGTTAGAAGAGCTATGGTCAGCCCCATGATGAAGATAGCAATTGCATGCATGCTCTTTTCCTTAATGCTGGGTGCCATATTTGCAGGTAAGATGGTTGGAATGGATAATATCCAAGGTCCTGTCTAATTCTAGGAAATTATGTGTGTTACCATGGTATAGGAGTCAGGAGGATTGACTTGAATCCTGGCCCTTATAGTTAATGGTTGTGCGGACAAAGAACTTAATCTCTCTGTCCCATACTTGCTTCCTTTATAAAAGAAGGAAACTAAACTTAATGGTTTCTGTTATCCCTTCTATCTTTAAGATTATATAATTCTGATGATGTCTACTTTTATGGTTAATATTGGTATAAGGCATATAAAGCCTACTATCTAATATCTAGTATCATTCAGAGAAATTTTTCATAGTTACAATGCAATAAGAATGTTATTTTACCTGTGCAGGGAAATTCTAGTGTGGAAATTACTTTTACACATGGAGATCAGAAAGTTTCATTTTGCTTGTTTTTTGATTTGAAGTCTTAGAGTATTTCCTGAGACACTGAAAGATTAAATGATTCAAGTAAGGTTAAACAGGCAGCATGTGTCAGAGGCAGGGCTTGATCCCAGGTTGTTCTAATGCTGAAGCCTGCTCTCTATCCACTATGCAAAATGTTCCATCATTTTCATCATCATTTCCAATAACACCTTGAGAGGCCACATGATGTAGTGGGCTAGCTTCAGTGTTAAGGAGACCTGGACTCAAGTCCCCTCCTCTCACACACATTAACTGCATTACTTAAGTCAGTATACCCAGGCAACTTTAAGACTAAATTAACACATGACTAATTTAGAAATATGTATAATATAATTGTATATGTATAGCCTATATCGGATTGCAGGCTATCTTGGGGAGAAGGGGTGTGGTGGAAGGAGGGGAGATTCAGAACTCAGAATCTTATAAAAGTGAATGTTAAAGACTAAAAATTAATTAATTAAAAAAACATAAAAAGACAAAGTTACAGACGATTTGTCAATATGTTCCAGTAAAGGAAGTTTTCAAACTGGAATTTCCCTATATTGATAAAACACCAGAGTGAATCCTGCAATTTTGTAGGATTTTACTTATATAATGTATTGGAAACATTTAGATTAGATTTTGAGTTCCCTTAAGAACCCAGACTGTTTTTCACCTTTATTTGTATGCCTAGCATTTAGACCAGTACCTGACACATAGCAGGCACTTAATAAATGCTTATTGACTGACCGAATGATTGACTGAGTTAAAATAGCAATTTGATGCTCATTCAAAGGATCACATAGATCCTGGCGTGTGGTATCTAAATATCTGTTGAATTCTAGCAGTAATATGCATGTCTAGCACTTGACTGTTTATAAACTACTTTCCTTGCAAAAAAAAACCAAAACTAAACTAAACTAAACTAAAAAAAAATTGTAAGATAGGCATTGAAAATGTGTGTGTGTGTGTGTGTGTGTGTTTAACTCAAAATATCTGTATCAAATTATTTTTCCCAAAGCATTCTGACTATAAAAAGGAAGATTTAGGGGGCAGTGAATAGAGCACTGGCCCTGGAGTCAGGAGGACCTGAGTTCAAATCCAGCTTCAGACACTTGACACATTTGCTAACTGTGTGACTTTGGGCAAGTCACTTAACCCCAATTGCCCGCCAAAAAGCAAAAAAAAAAAAAAAAAAAAAAGGAAAATTCATGTATCTAAACACAGATAAGGCATCTTTTCCACAGAATCATAAATCTGGAAAGGAATTTGATAAGAGACTAGTTCAAACACTCCATAGGTGTCAAGCAACTCTCTCAAGTTCACAGAACTGACAAGAGACAAGGCCTTTATTAAGTCTTTTGACAAAGTTCAGCTCTGTCTCTGATCACAGCTACCCACAAGTTTCTCTTATTTCTACTAAGTTGCCAAATCTAGGTGTTTTATCTATGAACAAACATAAAAATAAAATTGATTTATTTTAATTAAAAAAGAAATATAATAACATCTAGAAGATAATAAAATAGATAAAAAGCATGTAAGCTCAGCATTTGGGTTGAGTTCCCTCTTGATCCTTGAGTTCTATCTATTAACTTAAATGTGATTTAGTCTTGGATATGTTGAATTAATGCTACTAGTAAGATGCAGAGGTGAAAATACCCAAAGGAAGTTGGAAATGTGGGTCTGAAGACAGTGAGGACATTTGGGGCTGGAATGAATGTATCCAACAAAGGAGACCATATATAGTGGTTGCTGTGGAGGGATTTTCTGCTAACATGTGGTATGGTGGGAAGAATACTGGATTTGAACTCAGAGGACCTGAACTCAGGAACCATCTTTGTTACTTTGTGACATTGAGAAAGTCATTTATCTGTTGTCATTTTCCTCATCTGTAAAATAAGGAAGCCTACAGCTCTAGACCTTTGACCCTAGAGGATTTCTGAGATTCCTTTTAGTCCTAAAATTATGATATTCTGATTCTGTGAGGTCAGTCAACAAGGATGTAAGTGCCTACAATGTGCCACACATTGTCTAAAAGCTGGCCAGTAGTGCAGACTAGGTAATTGTGGGAGAACATTGAGGAACTATTCATGTAATAGGTGAGAGAGACAAAGGAAGAACAAACACAAATTTAGGGGAAAAAGCTCTGGATAGCTCAATGTTAACACAAGTGAGAATCAAGGTTTTAGAGGGAACACGAGTTACTATTATAATTAATTAGTGAGGAGAGGGTTAGATTAAATATTCCAAAAGATATTTTCAACTTAACTTTTATATCTACAATTTATCTTCAGATGCGGCTAGCCAAATGGGGAAGGCAGGTGGATCCAGTAAAAATCAGAAGCCAGGTACCACTAACCAGAAAGGGAAACTAGGGTCTTCTGCTGATCAAGAAGAGGAGAAGAATATGGGTAAATCACCTGCTGGCAACGTAGTGGAGATGCAAGTGAGTACCATTGGTTTGTTTGTTTGTTTGTTTGTTTGACTGATGTCACTAAAGGAAACACCCAGTAGGGATCTGGCAGGGTCATGACTTTAAGTAGAAAAAAGGGGAAAACATTCTTAAGAGTACAGATAGGAAAAAATTTAGACTAATATAGCAATAGAAGGGAATAAAACTCTAGAGATTGAGTACAAATCCCTTTTTAATAAGTGAATCTCTAATACAATATAGAATATCAAAACTGGAAGGAACCATACAATATAGAACAGAGAATGGCATAACTGGGATAATTCTTAGAATATAGTTTGGCAAACTTGACTTGGTGGCACACTCCTATAATCCTACTACTAGGGGAGGTTGAGGCTGATAAATAACTTAAGTTCAAGGGTTCTGTGCTACAGAAGGGCAAAAACAAGTTGCATGTTCACACTGAGGTCTGAACTAATGTGGTGAGCCCCTTTTGCCTTAGGAGAAATGAATCTCCAGGAGTTAGGTTAATCAAACTGCCTGAGGAAGGTCAAATTGTCCCAGGTTGGAAGAAAAACAGAGCAAGTTGAGGATCCCATACCAATCAGCATTGAGAACATGCAAGTGGTTGCTGTGTTTCCTGCCCTGGTAAGATCTAATCTAAAAGAAGACTCACCAGTAGAGCTGAAATAACACTTGCAGATGTCCTATTACAAGCCTCTCCTTTTGCACTGGAGGAAACTGAAACAGTTTTAAAAAGATGAAATTTTCCAAACTTTGCTGAGGCACTATGTTTACCAACTTATCTGTGACTGCCCAACCTTTTGACTATTGAAACGTAGCTCTAAAATGGCTATTCTAGATTAGCCTCATCATATTTCTCTTTCCAGAATGGCAACAAGAAGGCATCAGAGGACCAAGGTAACTGTCCAGCACTCTTTGACCCTGTCTGTGGCTCTGATGGAAAAACCTATAACAACATGTGCTTATTTGGAGAAGCAAATAAGTAAGTATGGATTGATTACTTCTGGGAAACGGACTCTTGATCCTTTAACTTTCAGAATAGAAAATGACCCTTAGCATTAGACTTGGAGTCTCTCAATTTCAGACTGTTCTTAGTAAGAAAAGGGGTCCAGGGAGAGTCAACTTAACCTTCAAGAAACAGGTGGCAACATTTAAGACTAGCAGAATCTGCCTTTTCATTGAATCCAGACCTGTGATTTCATGAGTATATTAAACTTTAAAGATGGAAATGTCTTCCACCAATGGACATAAGTAACTCATTTATAACTTTACCTTAGAAACTCATCTGGAGACACTGAGAAGTTTAACAACATCTCTCTGGTTACATAGCCATTATATGAGAAAGTCAGGATTTGAATCCAAGTCTTACTGACTTCAAGATCAGTCTTCTAGACATTATGCTATACTGCCTTTTAATTAACAATAGCCTACATTTCTATAGTGATTTAGAGTTTACAAAACACATTCTATATAATATCCTTTGTGAGTCAGATACTGCAAGTCTACCCACCCCTATTTTAAATAGGAAAACTAAGGCTCAGACAGGTTAAGTGACTTGCCCAAGAGAATACTCCTGGTGTGTGACTGAGCCAAACATTGAATTCGGGTCTTCTAACTCCAATGTCAGGTCTCTCTATGCTAAATTACACATAAGTATCAATCTAAGCACTTAGTATATACCTGGCACTTTGCTAAGTATTAGGATTATTGAAAAAGTCAAAAAGTATCTGTGTCCTATAGCCTGCTATGAAAATGTAGCAGTAGCTAGAGTTATGACCACCCCCTGGATAAACTAAGGTTCATGGGAACCTGACATTAGTACATGGAAAATAAATAAATATTCATATATGTATATAGATATATATGTGTGTATACATATATACACAGTATATATATATGTATATATAGAGAGAGAGAGTGACTACATATACACACTATATAGATATAGTGTAACTATATAGTCATTTATACTATTAATTTCTAATATTAATTGCTAAATCATATTAATTAATATAGTCATTTATACTATTAATAATTGTCATCATCATTGCCTTTTTTTCAGGAAAAGTAATGGAAAATTAACCGTGAACCACAAAGGAAAGTGCTGACCCTTTGATGTTGTCAAATATTGGATGAACCATTATCGACACTTTCTTTTAGCTCAATGCTTCTTAGAGTCTTCTTTTGTGCTCAGATTGAGGGGTTTGGGAACTTCCCTGATTTCAATGGTCAATAAAGTCAGCTTTACACTGGCCTCTGGTCTTTTCTTTACTGGGAATTTCTGAACTTGGAAAATCCATGTAGAACCAATTTGCAATCCAAACATCAGTGTTACCTTCTAAATCTGAGCTTCTACCAAGGCACTCACCCCTCCAGAAGTCTCTCAATATAAAGGTCAACTGTGATTATTCAATGAATCTAGGGACTCAATGTTCCCTCTCCATTCTTTTAGTGTGAATATTATAACTACCTGTGCCATCTTAACTGCTATGATTCTTAGTCATTTCCTCCTAGAAGCGCTCCATAGATTTTCTACTCAACTTCCTGGTAGCCTTCTTCTAGGACCTAAAGTCTAGGTCTTCTGGAATCAACATATTTGAATTCAAATTCAGTTCTTCTATTTATTATTTGTGTGACATTAGGCAAGTCATTTAGACTTTCTAGGACTTAGTTCCACATTCTAACACAAGGGGTTGAACTAGAAAGTTTTGGGGGATGACTTCCAACTTTAAATCTATGAATTAATCAAAATTTTACACATACTAGTGCAGAAGTCAAGCCATTTATCTTTTATCCCATATTATAAAACACATGATCAACCTTCTACACCATGTTTAGTTCCCCAGAAATCTAGATAACCTTAAATTACTGAAAATAGAATGTAGGATATCAAAAATGGAGGGGACCTAGAACACTGAGCTGTGAGTCCAATCCTTTCAAAAAGTCCAATATTTTACAAAAGACAAAACTGAAGTGCCATGTGATAATATAAAGGCAGAGCTGAGAACAGGACCAATTTCTCCTATTCTGCAAGATAGTATTCATTTCACTCTACTAGTCAGCTTCCTTCTCACTCAAGAAAAATGTAAATGAAACCAAATGTCTTCTACACTCTCAAAACCAAAACTTCTTCTATATACAAACACCACAGGGAGATAGTGTAGCATAGGAGAATAACTGTGGTATAGTAGAAAAGTCACTAAATTTAGCATCAGGGGACCTTTGTTCAAACCCTGGTGCTGCCATTCATTTTGTCACACTGGGCGAGGAATTTAGCCTCCTGGACCCACAACTTCCTCATCTACAAAATAAGGGACTAGATGACCTTTAAGATGTCTTACAGCTCTAAATCTATGATCTTGCCCCATCCTTCTTTGGAATGTTTGTGTGCATCTATGTTTTAGGGGAATGGGGAAGAATAGACCCATGGTCCTCTGTTTCAAAATTCAGAACTCTTTTCAATATACCTTAACTATGTAATTGTTTGTAAACTCTCTCTAGGGCTAAAAGATAAATAAATAAAAGAAAGGAGGCATCTTTCAATTATTCAATAACTCAACCTCATTATATGACCCATGTCATATAGGGCCTCACCAGAGGATCTAGTTGTGTTTGCAGGTCAGGAATTAATGGTTTAGTAAGAGTACACAAGTTATACAGTGAAAGGTTAATAGCATTGAATAAAAGGAATCACTTCAATAATAGGAAACAGCATGGTTTAATTCCAGGAATAGGGAATTAGGTTGGAGGAGATCAAAATTCAATCCCTTTCTCTAAAACTGACTAGTTTTGTGACATTAACCATTCATTTGACTTCAATTTGCTCATCTATAAAAGAATGTGGGGGATAGAGTCAAGATGCAAGAATAAAGACAGGGACTCACCTCAGCTCTCCCCTAAGCCCCTTCAAATAACTCATTTAAAAATGACTCTGAACAAATTCTAGAGTAGAAGAATCCACAAAACAACAGAGTGAAACAAATTTCCACCCCAAGACAACCTGGAAGATCAAGAGGAAAGGTCTGTTGCATTACGCTGAGAGAGGAGCACAATCCAGTGCATGCCGCAGTAATGCAGATTAAGCCCTAGCAAACCCAGAGCAGGCCTCAGAGCACTGAATCACTGGCAGCTATGACAATTTCCAGACTTCTTAGGTCACAGACACCAAAGACAACTTAGAAGGTTAGCAGGAAAGGTCTGTCAGACCTGGGTGAGAGAGGAGTATAGTCTAGTGCAGGCCACGCCAGCACAGCCCCAGCCACAGCAAACCAGGAACAGGCCTTGGGAGTGACTGAATCAGCAGTGGCAGTAGCACCAGCTGATTCTAGAGCTGTCAACCCACAGAGAATAAGGGGATTGAACAACTGATCAGAAGGAGATCACAGGGTTCTCTTTGCTACTCCTAGGGCAGGACTCTATTGCTTTGTCCATACTTGGATCTGGTTGTCAGTCCTGGGTGGCAGTCCCAGGGTGAGAAGGAGCACTAACATAGTAGATCTTGTGGCAGCAGTGGAGAGAGACCCTCCTTACAATTCCAGGGCAGAAAAAAATGCTTGTGGTTGCTCACAGAGCAGACGACAGGATAGGAGTGGAGTAAACACTTCTCTTAGATCATACAACCTTGGAAGAACTGAAAATTTACAGGTACCTAAAAGTTTCTATGAAAACAGCTGCACAAAAACCCTGAAACTTGGGACAGTTCACTCTCTACACTAGAAGCAGAGACTTACCTTAACAAAGAGTCAAAAAGTCAAGTAATAGGCTGAGGGAAATGAGCAAACAATAGGAAAAAATCCCTGACTATAGAAATTTACTTTGGAAACAAAGAAGATCAAAACACATGCTCTGAAGAAGACAACAAAGTCAAAGCTCCTGCATTCAAAAAAACCTGAAAAAAAAGATAAAAATGGGTTTTAGTCCATGAAAGAGCTCAAAAAGGATTTTGAAAATTAAATAAGAGAAGTAGAGGAAAAATTAGAAAGAGAAATGAGAGTGATGCGAGAAAATCATGATAAAAAGATCAATGAAGAAGATTCTGGGAAGATGGCAGAGTAGGTCAGAAAAATCCAAACTCTCAAGGTTTCCCTCCACAAAAGACATGAAATGGCACCTTAGGAAGAACAAAGTGTGTATAAAAATAACTAAGAAAAGAGGCACAAGAGGGGTCCTCCTGGGACAATTTGAGAACAGAAGGAAAACCCAGGATGAAGTCTCATCCCTGTGAAGAGTAACATCTCCATGCTAAGGTACACTTTAACAACAAGTCACAAGCCCTGGGGTTGGTTGATTTGAGAGGCTGCCTCAGCTCTGGCCATAGGAACTTTTACCCACAGGATAGGAAAAGAAAGTTAACCAATTGGAAAAAGAGATACAAAATCTTTTTTTGTATGGGTTAAAGGCAGGGCAATTGGGGTTAAGTGACTTGCCCAAGATCACACAGCTAGTAAGTGTTAAGTGTCCAAGGTCAGATTTGAATTCAGGTCCTCCCGACTCCAAGGCTGGTGCATTGTCCAATGTGATGCCTAGCACCCAGGAGATACATAATCTTAAGGAAGAAAATGACACCTTGAAAATTAGAATTGGGCAAGCAAAATTATAAGGTATCAAGATATAATTAAACAAATCGTGAATAAAGAAAGAAGAGAAGAGAAAGTGAAACATAAAAAAAAAACCAACAGATTGGGAGAACAGATCAAGAAGAGAAAACATAGAAATAATCAGGCAAACTGAAAGTTATGGTCAAAAAAAGAATCTTCATACAATAATACAAGAAATTATTAAAGAAAATTGTCCTTGAAGCATTAGAACAAGGAGGAAAAGTAAAAATAGAAAAAAAGCCATTGGTCATCATTTAAAAGAGAGCCTATGAGGAAAACTCATAGGCATATCATAGTTAAATTCTAAAACCTCTAGCCTAAGGATAAAATAATAAAAGCAACAGGAACAAAACAATTTAAATATGATGGTACCACAATTAGAATCACACAAGACCTAGCAGCAGAGACATTAAAGAACTCTAGGTCTTGGAACACTATATAACACAGAGCAAGAGAACTGGGGCTGTCACCAAAAATATCATACCCAGCAGTTAAGCATAATCCTGAATGAGAAAAAAAATGGACATTTGATCATGATAATTTTTCAAGACTTTGTTAAAAAAAAAAGCTGAACTTAATAGAAGATTTGACACACAAGAGCCAAGAGAAATATAAGTTGACATACCAAAGAGTGACTATAAGGGATTCATAAGGACAGACTTTACTTTTTATATCTATCAAATGTAAAACGTGTGGCCAAGATTCTTATTAATAATTGAACAGCTAATAAGAAAGATAGGGGGAAACCTAAGTTTGTCATGAATTTTAAAAGTAAAACCAATTAAGAATAATTAAAAAGAGTTATCATTTTATACAAATGAGGTGCAAGAGGAACAAGAGATACAGAGAAATTCAATGGGGGAGGAGGGCTGGTAGTTCTAGAAACCTATTTTCATTGATAACGGCTTTAAGAGGGAACAATGGGGAGGTGGAGCAAAGGTGGCTGAGTAGAGGCAGGAACCTGGCATGAGTTCCCACTCCAACCACCTCCAATACCTGTAAAATATGACTCTAAACAAATTTTAGAGCTACAGAATCCACAAAGTGACAGAGAAAAACAAGTCTCCCACCGAAGGCAGCCTGGCAGGCCAACAGGAAGAGTCTATCACAACAAGCTGGGAGCCAAGTACAGTCCCATGTGAGCTGTGCTGGTCCTGGGGCAGTGCTGATCAGTGCCACAGACCAGCTGGAGCAGATTTCAGGAGAGTGAATCACCAGCAGCTGTGGCAGTTTACAGACTTCTCAACTCATAAATACCAAAGAGAAAGTAAAAGGTCAGTGGGGAACTCCATTGGAACTAGGTGATGGAAGAGCATAGTCTGGCTGCTGCCTCTGAGGTGAGTGGTGCTAGAGGCATGGCAGCTGCAGCTGTTGCCACCTAGCCACCTTGTGAGATTGTGGCCTGCAGATTGTAGGGGGAACAAGTGACCATTTGTAGGGTAATCACTCCTGCTTTAACCTGCTTGGATCTGGGTTGCTGTCTTGGGTGGTGGTCCTGGGCTGAGAAACACCAGTGTGCCAGAGCTTGTGGTGGCTGTAGAGAGGACACCCTCATCAGATCTCTGACATTATTTGTGAAAACCCCAGCAATTTGGGACAAACCTCTCTCCAATCTGGAAGCAGAGTTCTACCATATCAAACAGCTCAAAAGTCAAGTAATTGGCTGGCAAGATGTAATCAGACCATAGAGTCCTTATCTGGCAACAAAAAGGGTCAAAAAATGGAATCAGAAGAAGTCAACAAAGGCAAAACTCCTGCATCAAAACGTTCCAAGAAACATGTGAACTGGTTATAGGTCATGGAGGAGCTCAAGAAGGATTTTGAAAATCATGTAAGAGAAGTAGAGGAAAAATTGGGATGAGAAATAAGAATGATGCAAGAAAATCATGAAAAGTGAGGCAACAGCTTGCAAAAGGAGAATCAAAAATACTGAAGAAAATAACACCTTAAAAAATAGACTAACTCAAATGCAAAAGAGGCCCAAAAAGCCGATGAGGAGAAGAATACCTTAAAACACTGAATTGACCAGACTGAAAAGGAATTTCAAAAACTTATTGAAGAGAATAATTCTTTCAAAATTAGATTAAAGCAAATGGAAGCTAATGACTTTATGAGAAATCAAGATACTATAAAACAGATCTAAACAAATGAAAAAGAGAAGGCAATGTGAAATATCTCATCTAAAAACCACTGACCTGGAAAAATAGATCCAAGAGAGACAATTTAAAAATTATTGGACTACCTGAAAGCCATGCTCAAAAAAAGAAAGCAGAAATCATCCTTCAAGAAATTCTCAAGGAAAATTGCCCTGATATTTTGGAACCAGAAGACAAAATAGAAATAGAAAGAATTCACCAATCACCTCTTGAAAAAGATTCCCAAAATAAAACTCCTAGGAATATCATAGCCAAATTCCAGAGGTCCTAGGTCAAGGAGAAAATATTGCAAGCTGTCAGGAAGAAAGAATTTGAATATTTTGGAAACAGAATCAGGATAACACAAGGTCTAGCACCTCTACAATAAGGTGTTGAAGGGCTTGGAATATGATATTCCAGAAGTCAAAGGAGCTAGGATTAAAACTAAGAATCACCTACCCAGCAAAACTGAGTATAATGCTTCAGGGGAAAATATGGTCATTCAACAAAATAGAGGACTTTCAATTACTCTTGATGAAAAAACCAGAGCTGAACAGAAAATTTGACTTTCAGCTACAAGAAGCAAGAGAAGCATGAGAAGGTAAACGGGAAAAAGAAATCATAAGGAACTTAGTAAAGTTGAACCATTTACATTCCTACATGGAAAAAAGATAATTGTAACTCATGAGACTTTTCTCATTATGAGAATAGTTGAAGAGAATGTGTGTGTGTGTGTGTGTGTGTGTGTGTATATATATATATGTATATGTATATGTATATGTGCATGTGCATGTGCATGTATATGTATGTGTGTATGTATTGTATGTAAATGTACACATACGTATGTTGTGTATGTGCATATTTGCATTCATATTTATCTGTATACTATACATTTGTATGTGTATGTGTGTGTTTGTGTGTATATATGTATACATATGTATATATGTGTGTGTGTGTATAAGAGGGTGTATGTGTGCATAAATAACATATGTGAGTGTGTGTATATATGTGTACGTGTGTACATAGAGGGCACAGGATGAATTGAATATGAAGAGATGATATATAAAAATAAAATTAAGAGGTGAGAGAAGAATATATTGGGAGGAGAAAGTGAGAGACAGAATGGGGTAAACTATCTCATATAAAAGATGCAAAAGAAAACTCTTACAATGGAGGGGAGGAGCGGGAAGGTGAAAGGGAATGGGTCAACCTTATTCTCATTGAATTTGGCTTAAGGAAGAAATAACATACACACTAATTTGGATGTCTTACCCTACAGGAAAGTAGGGGGGAAGGAGATAAGAGGGGGGATGCTGGAAGGGAGAGCAGATTGGGGGATAAGGTAGTTAGAAGCACACATTTTGAAAAGGAATAGGGTCAAAGTAGAAAACAGAATAAGTTTGGCGGGAAGGATAAAATGGAGGGAAATATAGTTAGTCTTTCACAATATAACTACTATGGAAATGTTTGTGTAACTACACATGTACAACCTATAGTTAATTGCTTATCTTCCCAGTGGTGGTGGCTGAGGGCTGAGGAGGAAAGAAAGGATAGAATCTAGAAATCAATTTTTTAAAAACAAATGTTTTATTTTTTTACATGCAACTGGGAAACAAGATATACAGGCACTGGGGTTTAGAAATCCATCTTGCCCTACTAGAAAGTTAGAGGGGCAATGGGGAAAGATGTAAGAGAAAGCATATTGGGGTAAGGGGTACTCAGTATGCTTTCTATCTTGGGGTGCGGGGTAGGGGAAAGATAGGAAGAAAATTTGCAACTCAAAATCTTGTGGAAATGAAAGTTGAAAACTAAAAATAAATTTTAAAAATATTTAAAAGAAGGAAAAATACATATATGCTTAGAAGAGTGTAAAAGTCTTTCAAATTCAGAAGAAATAAAATAATAGGGCCATAAGGAGAGGGAAGAGGACCATGGAGGGATCTTTATGGGGGAGGGGCAGGGAATAGGTAAAATGGGTCTATAGAAGGGTGCTCAGATTTATGGGAATGAGAATATAGGGAAGGAATTATTGGAGGGAGAGTAGGCAAGTAGTAGTAGGACAAGGTAGTGGATAAAAATAAAGTAGAGGAGGGAGGAGGGATAAGAAAAAAGAGATATGCACAGACATTAGAACAAAGATAAAGAGTAGAATTTGTTTGGAAAATTACATGTCTATATATGCATCTATATATGTATATATTCATATATCTATAGCTTTATAGAAACATATCCAAACTTAATTGTACCCTTCAGAGAGGCAGAGGGAAAAAAAAAAGAACAAACTCAAAAAGTGCACGGCAGAGAGCAAAATAAAACTTACAAGGAAGCAAATAAAAGATGGACAGCTTGCAACACTAAGTATATTATTTATCAAATAGGCTTTCTTAAAATGAAAATTTATTTTTTCATATTTTGAATCCTCTCATATTCTGCTATGTACAATATGCTTCCCCCCCTTTAATACTTTGTATTTAAGTTTATGATATGCTTTTGTTTCTTTTCTCTGTTCTGTATTTGTGTTCTGGCACTTCAGTCTAAAATAAAATTAAAAAGAAAAAAAAAGAATCAATGGCTTGGTAAAGGATAATCAAAAAATACTGAAAAAATAAAACTTTAAAAAAATAGACTAGACAAAATAGCAAAAGAGGTCCAAAAGGCAAAGGAGGAGAAGAACTGGCCAAACCAAACAGAAAAAGTGGTCAAAAAGTTCACTGAAGAAAATAATTCTTGGAAAATTAGAATGGAGCAAACAAAAGCCAATGACTTTATGAGAAAAAAAAATTATAAAACAAAGACAAAAAAAGAAGAAAAAATTGAAGACAATGTGAAATAACTCACTCAAAAAACAATTTGACCTGGAAAATAGATCCAGGTGAGATAATTTTGAAAATACTGAACTAACTGAAAGCCATGATCAGAAAAAGAACCTGGACATTATCTTTCAAGAAATTATCAAGGAAAACTGCCCCTGATATTCTAGAACCAGAGGGTCAAATAGAAATTTAAAGAATGCGCAGATTGTCTCTTGAAAGAGATTCCCAAAAGATAACTCCTAGGAATATTGTAGTGAAATCCTAGTGTTTCCAGGTCAAGGAAAGATAACTCCTAGGAATATTGTAGTGAAATCCTAGTGTTTCCAGGTCAAGGAGAAAATATTGCAAGCAGCCAGAAAGAAACAATTCAAGTATTGTGAAGCCACAATTGAGATAACACAAGATTTAGCAGGTTCTAAATTAAAGGATTAGAGTGCCTAAATATTGTATTTCAGAGAACAAAAGATCTACGACAACAACCAGGAATCATCTACCCACAAGGACATTCAATGAATTAGAGAAATTTCATGCAGTCTTGAGTAAAGACCAGAGGTAAATAGAAAATTTGACTTTTAAGTACAAGACTCAGGAGAAACTTAAAATAGGTAAACAGGAAAGAGAAAGAAAATACATGTATATGTATGTGTGTGTGTATGTGTATGTATATGTGTATGTGTGTATGTGTTTGTGTGTGTATATTGACTATATCATATGCATATTATATCCATACATATATACACACATATGTATACACACAGAGGGTACAGGTGTGAATTGAATGTGAAGGGATGATATAAAAAAAAATAAAACTAAGGGGTGATATAAAGATGCAATGAGATAAAGAGAAAAGGATAGGTGGAAAGGGGTAGATTATCTCACATAAAATAGGCAATAAAATCTTTCAAAGCGAAGGGGAAGAAGAGGGTGGTGAGAGGGAGGGAGGGAGTGGACCTTACTCTAATCAGAATTGTCTCAAAATGGGAATAGCACACACACTCAGTTGTGTATAGAAATCTATCTTGTCTTAGAGAAAAGTTGGGGGAGGTGATATGATAAGAGAAGGGGAATGATATAGAAGGGAAGGCAGATTGGGGGAGAGCTAGTCAAAAGCAAAACACTTTTGAGGAGGGACAGGGTAAATGGAGAGATAGAATAGTATAAATGGGGGGAGATAGGATGCAAGGAGATAAAGTTAGTCTTTCACTACATGACTATTATGGAAGTGTTTTGCCTAACTGCACATGTATAACCTATATTGAATTGCTTGCCATTTCAATGAGGTTGGGTGGGATGGGAGAAAGGCAGAGAATTTGGAACTCAAAGTTTAAAACTCAATGTTAAAAATTATTTTTACATGTAACTGGGGACACAAAACACTAAATATTTTTTAAGTGTGATATTTTGAATAGGCTTTGTTATATCAAAATTGTTAACAGAAAGTTGGAAGTCAAGACAGGTAAGGATATAATAACTGATCACCATTTGGTCTTAATGAGTTCTACTCATCACGGGTGGATAAAATGCATTCCAGGGTTTTGTAAGAAATGACGGTTGTGATTATTGACCCTCTGTTAGTGAGCAAGAAGAACTATAGAGAATGGGAGAGGACTCACAAAATTGGAGAATATCAAATGTATTAATTTAGAGATGTGGTAGCTATTAATCTATGTGGTTGTACCAGCCAAATTTTGAAAACAGCAGGCTTGATGTGTAAAACATGCTACTTGAAACTGGACATCAAGCATTATAATTTTCCCAAAACCATTTCATTTCTAAGTCCAAACTCCCAAAACCAGAATGAATCTTTTTTCCAGATTTTATGATATAGGCCCATTTTTGCCTCATGCATTTTCTTCCAGGGCCACAGCTCTACTTCTTTTCTTGCTTGCAGAAATAGTTGCTTCAGTTCCACCTTGTGTATCTCTTAACATCACACTGGTATTAATTTTTAAAGTTAATGCTAGTCATCCATTCAGTATCTCCTGTTAAAACCATGACCCTCCTTATTTGACAAAAAACTACTAGGAAAGCTCATCATGTTTGGCAGAAAATGTTTAGAAGAGCATCTATTTCCACAATAAGTTCCAAATGGATTTTTAGCCTTTTGCTTAAAAAAAAAATAACACCTACACAATGGGGTGAGATGAGGAGAATGAAAGGAGGTCCCTTTCACAATTATAAGTAGGAGAATTCTAAACCAAGTGATAGAGATGTAAAATTAAAATACATGTATACAAACAAAACCAAGAGAAACTAGATTGAGAAAAATAGTTTAATCAAATAACATGATAAAATCTTCTATAAACAACTGATACAATAATATGAGACTAAGAACCATTTCCTAGTTAAATGTTCAAAAGATATGAACAAATGACATTCAGAATTGAGAAATGCAATTAACTAAAAAAAAAACATTATAGGAAATCACTTGAATATTTAAAAATTCTGATTTCACCTAAAACTAAATTGGCAAACATGGACAAAAAAATGACAGTGTTCTTTTAGTACAAGAGCTCTTAATACCTACTGGTGGCAGAGCTTTGCCCTTGTCCAACCATTACAACAGTTTGGAACTTTTCAAGAAGAGTCACTATTGGAACTCTTTGATTAACCTGTCTGTCTACTACAAAGCATGTAACATAATGAAGTAAAAGAGGAATTGGGGTGAGGGAGAGCCCCATTGTTACTAATTGTACTTTTAGAAACAAGAAACTTGAGTTACTCAGAGAAACTAGGGAAGATTTGTATGAACCTATGTAAGGTGAAGAAAGCAGAATTAAGAGACATGTTTCATGGAAAGAAAAATACTAAAAATATGCAGATTAAGGTAAAAATTAATATTAATAAGAGGACTGATGAGATGTTTTTTTTTTCCTCTCAGCAGGTTGATGGGGTTTTTTTGGGTGAGGAATAGTGTGTCAACAGTGTGTTATTTTCACTTGCTTAACTGTTTTTGTCACAAAAGGGAATGTGGGCAGAGATAAATATATAAATGCCATTTTTAAAGAAAGCAATAATTTTTTAAATGAAATGATGAGGTAGATGCTCTCAGAAAAACCTGGAAAGACATATAAATTGATGCAAAATGAAAGGAGTAAAACCAGGAAAATAATGCAGACAGTGACAGCAATATTGTAAGATGATAAACTGTGAATGACTTAGCTATGTTCTCAACAAAACATGGCAGAAAGAGATAGAAAGAGAATATCCATTTAAAATAGCTTCAGCAAGTATAAAATACTTGGGAGTTTACCTGCTGATACACATACACGAATTATATGAACACAATAAAAACGCTCTTTACACAAAGACATCTAAGCAATTGAAGAAATTTTAATTGCTCATGAGTTTACTGAGTCAATATGATAAAAATGACAATACTGTCCAAACTAATTTACTTACTCAATGCCATGGCAATCAAAATACCAAGGAATTGTTTTATGGCACTAAAAATATCATTATTTTTTTAGAGGAATAAAATGTCAAGAATATCAAAGGAATTCATAAGGTGAAAAGTGAAGGAAAGAGCCCCTGAAGTGCCATATGTCAAATGGCCCTGCAAACAGTAATCATCATAGCGATTATCCTGGCTAAGAAATAGAGTGGTTGATTCATAGAATAGATTAGGTGCACAGTATACAGAAGTAAATGACCACAGCAACCTAGTGTGTGATAAAGTTCCCAGTAGTTGGAGCAAGAACTCACTGTTTGACCAAAAATGAACACACTGTCGTTTGATGACAACATCATGATGTCATTTTTGGCTTCTTCAAGTACAAAGGACATCAAGTACTACTACTGCTACTATGTCTGTAAGTCGAAGAGATTAAGGTAAAAGGCAAAGGACCCATATGTAAACAAATATTTATAATCGTTCTTTTGTGTTTATACAGAATTGGGCACAAATAGTCCATTTAAACATTTGGGATGGAGATGCCTTTAAATTTGTGCAATTTCACATTTCTTCTTGAGCTACGGCAATTTTGATTGCTCAAAAAACATGATGCCTTCTTTGACCTTGCAGTATTTCTGGGTCAAAGAATATGTATAGCTTTATAGCACCTTGATCATAGTTCTAAATTTAACTGTCTTAAAAATTTCCCTAAAGGAATAAAATATGAGAAATGAGCATTTATGTGGAGATAATCTAGCCTCAGATACTTACCAGCTGTGTGGCCCTGGGCAAGTCATTGATCCCTGTCTGTCTAAATTTCATCATCTGTAAAATGAGCTGGAGGAGGAAATGGAGCCACAAAGAGTATGGTATAACTGAAATGACTCAATAATGATAGCTAGCATCATATATTACTTTAAAATTTGTAAATAAATTTAAATATGTAATCACAGTTTATTTTCAGAACAACCCTGGGAGGTAGGTGCTATTTATTATTCCCCATTAGGAAGATGAATGTTGAAGGATATTCAAATTTCTAATAAGTTGAGCAGTGTTCCTCCCATTAAAAGCATTTGGGCAACCAGTCCTCAATGATAGAGATGGCAAATGAGTGCTCTGTATGATATCTTTGTATAATAGAGTAGTTGAGTTCCCAGAGATACACAAATGACTGTCTCTAAGTCAGAGACCAATTGGAAACAGCTATATTACTCAAAAAGATCATAGTCAGCTGAGTTTGTCTATGACAGTCTTGTGAATAACAAGAAACAGAAATTACAGGGGCAGAATCAATGGGACCATTGAAATTAGTTCTGAACTAAATATTTTCTTTTTTATTAAATGACATATTTAAAAGCCATGTATGTATAAGCTTAGTCACCATTGAAGATATAAGAGGCTCCCATTCAAAAACTTTCCCAGGTTGCATGGTCTTCTAAATTTGGAGAATGCTTCTCCACAATTATTGTTTTCGTTTTGTATGTACTTGCCTTTTGTACATGCTGTACCTTCATTCCTCACCCCTCCCCCTATAGAGCATAAGCTCCATGGCAAGAGGGACTGTATTATTTTTGATTTGGTGTACCCTGGGCCTAGCACAGTGCCAGACTCATAGCTGGCACTTTAAAAATGCTTCATAAATTAAACAGAACTGAAGTGAAGCAACAACATTGGCTATCTCAGGTTCCTGGGAAGGTCTTTGCTATATTCAGGAAGAACAAATCTATTACTTTTTATACTTACATAACAACACTGCAAAAAATGCATTCATTCTCATGTTTGGCCATCTGAGTCACAGACAGAATCATTTTCTCTGTTATATGAATATAATGGTAATTTATTGTAGCAGCTACAGTAAGGCTATAAGAATCACAGGTGTGCAGTATGGTTAAGACATAATATCTACAAAGAGCCCTGTGACTTGAGGATCCACTGTGTCAGACCCACAGGAATGGGAAATCAAGATATCAAGGCACCTTGTGCCTTTGGACAAAGTGATCACATTAGTACAAGGAGATAAAGTTCAGAGTGTCTTTGGGTTCTAGCCTATTTTTTCACATCAAGGATGAAAGAGAGAGAGAGAGAGAGAGAGAGAGAGAGAGAGAGAGAGAGAGAGAGAGAGAGTGTATTATAACAATTCAAGTTACTGTTACGGGGTTATCATCTTGACTCTTAGGCCACTTCTCAACACAGTCAACAAACCATTGTTTGGGCTCCAAATTTTACTGATTATTCAGAGATTGGAGAAAGTCTCACTTTTTTTTCCATGAAACCTTCACAATTGTCTCTAGATCCAATTCTTCTCCCCTTTCATGAAATCCTTTTTTTTAAATTTAATATTTTATTTCTCCCAAATAACATGTAAAAACAATTTTAATATATTTTTTTTAAATTTCAGTTACAAATTATCTGTTTCCTCCCCTTTCCCACTGAGAAGACAAACAATTTGATATAGGTAATAAATGTGAAATCATCCAAAATATAGTTCCATGTTAATCAGATTGTAAAAGAAGAAATACAAAAAAAAAAAAAGAAAACCTGAGAAAAATAAGCAAAAAGTATATTATGGAATATAAGTATGCTTTGATCTGCATTCATTCAATTATTTTTCAGCAGTTCTCAACCTATGGGTTGTGACTCCTTTGGGAGTTGAACAGGGTTGCCTAAGACCATCAGAAAACACATATTTCCGATGGTCTTAGGAACTGAGACACCGCTCCTCTATCCATCTCCAGGCGGGTCTGCTCACATGCAGATACGTCCACATATGAGTATTAAAGGGTTGTGGCATTAGGAAGGTTGAGAACTTCTGCTTAAGAGGGATAGCATTTTTCATCATAAATCCTTCAAAATTGTCTTGGATCATTACACTGTTGAGAATGCTTATTGTTGGTGCTCTGTCTGTTGATCTGTGTTGATTTCTCAGACAGAGTCCCGTGTGTTTTTCTATGTAAATTTCTCAGACAGAAGCCCTGTCTATTGCCTTATGTTGATTTCTCAGACAGATGCCCTGTCTGTTGTTCTGTATTGATTTCCCAAATAAAATTCCTGTCTGTTGTTCTGTGTTGGTTTCTTCGACAAAGTGAATTGAAATGATAGTGCCAGTAATGTGTGGGCTTCTAAGGCTACTTCCAATGGTGAAATTCTACCATACATTAATTCTATGAATTCAAATACTCTTGTCATAAAGGTCATTTTTCCTTGTGTGCTTTCCAACTTATCAATATTCTTCTTAAAATATGTAGTTTAGGACTGAAAATAACCTCCCAGAAAGGGTCTTAGCAGGAAATTGAACAGTGGAACTGTTACCTTCATTTTTTCTGGTCTCAAGACTTCTCTTATATATTGCAGAGTTGGATCTATTGCAAAAGGTGAGAGCATCATTGAACTACAGAAGGATATCACTACTCTCTTGCTATCTGATCTTGGACATGGCTTCTTACTACGTTTCAATGATCTCTTCTATAGAATGAAGAGATGGCAGGATATGATTTGTAGGGATTCTTCCTAATCTAATTATCTATGCATCAATGAAATCCCTAATCCTAACATTATATATTATTTACTAGTAATGAGTCCTCTAGGTTTTCATTGGCATTAAATCAAGAGAAATAATTAGTCCAAAAGGGACCTCCCAGAATGAGAATTTATTACAAAATCAATCTTAAAACACAATTCACATAGAATTCTTCCTATGGCCCAGCTATAGGATTCCACATTTCATGTCAAGTAGGTACAAACTCTCCTTTGAGGAAGGGAATAAGCACCCTTTCAGAAAAGCCTGCTTCTACCTTCTCTTCTCAGCCACATTGTTCCTGAACACGTCTTTGACTCCTCATGCAGTCCTCAAGCTAATTTTTATAAGTGCTCCAATAAGCAACTGGAATGCATTTGGGACTTCATACCCTCATTAATTATTAACTAATAGCATGCCAAGATGTTACATTTTCTGTCAGCCTAAATTCTGGATATGTTCACTATTTATCAATCAATTCATCTATCAACAATACTTATGAAAAATCTACTTTGGGCCAGGTCTGGTGCTATATATAGGCAATTCAAATACAGATTTAGACCATGTAGAGTCCCATAGTTATTGACTATACATCAATTACATAGAATGGAGAATTGGAGTGATTCTTAATAATTAGGCATTTTGAGTAGGAGATTGTCCTAGGTTACATTTGGGAATTTGTATATTACTTTCAAAACTCCTAAATTACTTACTGATGCAAAAACCTATCTTCATAATAGCATTATGTTTCAGTGATCCTAATATGCCTCTGAATTACAGTACATCATTCTTTGGGAAGAATCACAATTGCAGAGTCTCCAAAGGGTGATGATGGAAAGCTGCATGATACAAATAAAAAGGCTATAACATATTACCAATAATGATTTGTGCTTGAAAATTTGACACCAGCAAGGGCATGGATCATTGGAAAGGTCATCTAATTATAAAGTTAGGATACTCAGTACAAGAGGTATAGATTAGTGGAATGGATTTTCATAATAATATCATGGATTTATTTCCAAACTTAAGAATTAAGATTCTTCCCCCTCTGAGCCCTGTTATGTGCTATGTGTTGAAACATTTTTGATGTAATGATTTTTATTATTACTCAGGACCATCCTTGACAAATGGATGCATCAGGAAAATTTGTAAAATTAGCCAAGATTGTACCCTACACAAGTGCAAAGCTTCCAGGAAAACTCATGCTAAAAAAAAAAATATTCCATTGGAGCCATAGAATTTGTATTTGAATCTTAGACTGACTACATATTGTCTAAATTACTTTTGGCAAGGTCCCTAGTCACTATGAGCATCATTATCCTCATATGTAAAATAAATTATTTTTTAAAATGATCTCCAAAACTCTACATAAAAATTTAATGACATAAATGAAATGGGACTCCACTGTGAAGCAGAGGCGCCATATTCCTATGATTGTCTTTGTTTTACCAGGGGATATCTTTATATTCACAGTGTTTCTTTGGCATATAGTGGTGCTTTGTTGTGTTGTTGAGTCATTTCAATGTTGCCCAACTCAGCTCTTTGTGACCCTATTCGGGATTTTCTTGGCAGAGATACTGGAGTGGTTGCCATTTCCTTCTCCAGATCATTTTACAGATGAGGAACTGAGGAAATGGAGGTCAAGTGACTTGCCCAGGTACACAAAACTAGTAAACGTCTGAGACCAGAATTGAACTCAGGTCCTTCTGAATCCAGAGCCAGCACAGTATCCACTGCACCACCTAGCTGCTACAACAGGAGTTTGGTAAATGCTTATTAATTGATTTAGTGAGTGATATATTTAAATCTGAAAAGAATAAATATTCTTAAAGCTTCTACTTATCTTTCTTCATGGTTCTTTGTATGGAGCCAGACCTATCTTGTGGGTGACTGTGAACAGAATTAAGGAAATAAATTATTCACCAAAATAGCCTCACTGTTACTGAACCATTTCATCTGGAACATAAATGTGGGATCAGGTAGTTACAGTTCTCATGTTCATAAACCCTTGTAATAGATTTGGGGAGGAACAAAATATTCTTTATGGTTTGTTATAGTTCTTGGTAATAATGCTTTAATTAGAATGTAATAGAAGCGAAAAGATATATGACTATCCAAAATAGAAGTTCTTAAACTGAAATTCATGAACTTTGAAAAAACATTTTAATAACTGCACTTCAATATAATTGTTTTCATTTGTATTCTTAATTATTTCAATACATCACTCAGAGAAGAGGTCCTTAGTGTTCACCAGCATGCAGAAGAGTTCATTATCCAAAAAATGTAAGAACCTTGAATGAAGGAAATATGCTTCTTTTCCAAAAATCAATCAATTAATTAATTAATTTTTAATGTTTGGCGTTCACTCTCGTAAGATTTTAAATTTTAAATTTTCTCCCCCTATTCCCGCTGCATGCAAGGGGGAATGCAATCTGATATAGCCTCTCTAGATAGATAGATAGATAGATAGATAGATAGATAGATAGATAGATAGATAGATTCACATTACATTTATTTTTACATTAGCCATCTGGTAAAGAAAAACATGTGACAGTTGCTTCCTGTAGGCCTGCCAGGCTGTCTTCAGCTGGAGATGTGTTTCACTCTGTCATTTGGTGGGTTCTGTAGCTCTAAAATTTGTTTAGAGTCATTTTTTTCAGGTATTGGAGGTGACTGGGGGACAACCTCAAGTAAGTTCCTGCTTTTACTCTGCCATCTTGGCTCTGCCTCCACAATTCAAAATCTTGTAACAATGAATTCTAAAAATTGTTTTGACACATGATTGGGGAGAAAAAACAGAAAATACTATTTCAAAAAAAATCATTGATCAAACTTCTCTCAGAAAAACCTGAAAAGACTTATACGCAGTGCTACAAAGTGGCATAACCAGAGCCAGGAAAACATTGAACATATTAACAGCAATATTGAATGATGATCTACTGTGAATAACTTAACTATTCTCAGCAATACAATGATCCAAGACAATTACGATGGACTTATGATGAAAGGTGCCGTCTGTATCGAGAAAAGAAACTCATAGAACCTGAATGTAGATCAAAGATACTTTTTCTTTACTTTCTTTTTCTGGTTGTTTTTAGTCTGTTTTCTTTCCCAGCATGACTTACATGGAAATGTGTTTTGCATGACTAAACATGTATAATCTATGTTAAATTACTTGCCTTCTCAACGTAGGAGATGAGGCAGGAAGGAGAGAGAGAATTTGGAATTCAAAATTTGAAAAAAAAAGGATGCCAAAATTATTTTTTATATGTAACTGGGAAAAATGTGAAATTACAAAAAAAAAAAAATCACTTGTAAATCCATCTAGTTTGGTGGATTTTTCCACAGGGACCTAAGCACCTTTTCCGGCACCCAGTGGCCAAAAAGGGGGTCCTTCTTATCTCTTTCTGTCCCATTGTAATGCCCTTCTGTTTCTGGGCAGTGAGAGCTACCCAAACTGCCGCTACTGCTGTTGATATTGTTGCCAAAGCTTTGAAGCCCAGCAACTTGCGATGCTGCTGGGCTGAGCTCCTGGCCATCCCCTATGTCAGTGTCACAGACCTTTCCCTCTGACTTCCTAAATTGTTTTGGGCTACAGAAATATTCCACTTAACTTTTTATTAGCTATGCTGCTTCAGAATCCAATTAAATGCATTACTTTAATGCTGTTTGGAGATAAATGTTGGAAGAGTTCAGATCAAATTCTCTCTCTCCTATGCCATCTTGATTCAGCCTCTACCATACCATTTTAAAAAAATAACAATTTCTTCTTTACATTTAAACATTCTTTTCTTTTTAAATCTTGAGTTCTAGATTTTCACCCTTTCTCCCACCAAGAAGTCAAGCAATACATTATCAATTATATATATGAAATTATGCATAAGAAATTTCTGTATTAACCATATTTTAAAGGAAACAAGAAAAACAAAGTGAAAATCATGGTTCAATGTGTACTCAGACTTCATCAGTTCTCTTTCTGGAGGTGGACAGCAGTGGATTTGGCAACTCAGAGATCACTGACAATTTTGGAGAGCAGTTTTGGTGTTATGATAAGGTCAGAAGTTGGATTGTTAAGAAGTTAGAAAAAGAGTGAGAGGAGAGAAAACAGATGCACTTACTGTAGATAGTATTTTCGATGAGTTTAGCTACAAAGGGTAAAACTAGGTATGAAAATGCATTTCACTCATTTGGTAAGTAGGAGAGAAAGGAAAGAAAGCCGGAGGGAGAATTAGTTGGAAGGAAAATTAAGGGACCTGCATCTAGGTAATACAATGGATACAGTGACAGGCCTAGAGTCAAAAAGACTCATCTTGGGGGGGGAGGGTGGAGCCAAGATGGTGGCATAGAAGCAGGAAAACTCTGTGGCTCCCCCCACAAATACATATAAAATATGACTCTAAACAAAATTTAGAGGTACAGAACCCACAAAGTGACAGAGAGAAACAAATCTCCTGCTGAAGGCAGCCCAGCAGATGGACAGGAAGGGTCCATTGCACAGCAGTGGGAGCTGAGCCCAGCCCTGTGTGAGCCCACAGTTTTAGCCCCAGGGCAGCCCTGACCAGCAGTGGCTGGAGAGGATTGTGGGAGAGCGGATAATCAGCAACTGTGGTGGTTTCCAGAATTATCAACCCACAAATGCCAAAGAAAAAGTGAGAGGTCAGTGTAGAGAGCTGTTGGAACTGGGAAGGATAGAGGAGAGGGTCTGGCCTCTGCCTCTAGAGCTAGAAATGGTGGAGGTGTGGTGGGCCTCTATCCACCTCCATGTGGCTGTTTCAGAGCTCCCAGCCTACAGATCATAGAGGGGCCAGGTGACCATTCAAAGGGTAATCACTTGTGCTTTAAACTGCCTGCATCAGGATTACTGTCTTAGGTAGAGGTCCTAGGGTGTGTGAGCAGTGAGCCAGAGCATGTGAGAGGCTGCAGACAGGGCACCCAACTAATAGTTCTGGCAGCTGCAAAAACCCCAGGGATTTGGGACAAAGCTCTCCCCTCTGGAAGCAGAGTTCTATTGTGGCAAAGAGCTCAAAAGTCAAGTACTTGACTGGCAACATGAGCAAGCAAAGGAAGTAAAGCAAGCACAGCCATCCAACTTTAGACTTCTTTTTTAGGGACAAAAAGGATAAAAGCATGGAATGCCAGGAAGACAATGAAGTCAGAACTCCTGTACCAAAAGCTTCCAAGAAAAATATGAACTCCTCCATCAAGGAGCTCAAGAAGGATTTTGAAAATCAAGTAAGAGAAGTGGAGGAAAAATTGGGAAGAGAAATGAGAATGATGCAAGAAAATCATGAAAAGAGAGTCAACAACCAGACTGAAGAAAATGACATCTTAAAAAATAGATTAACTCAAATGGCAAAAGAGGTCCAAAAAGCCAATGAGGAGAAGAATGCCTTAAAAAGCTGAATTTCCCAGATGGATAAAGAATCTCAAAAGCTCACTGAACAGAATAATTCCTTGAGAATTAGATTGGAGCAAATGGAAGCAAATGACTTTATGAGAAATCAAGATTCTATCAAACAGATCCAAACAAATGAAAAAATAAAAGGCAATATGAAATATCTCACTGGAAAAACCACTGACCTGTAAAATAGATCCAGGAGAGACAATTTTAAAATTATTGGACTACCTGAAAGCCATGATCAAAAAAACAACCAAGAAATCATTCTTCAAGAAATTCTCAAGGAAAATTGCCCTGATAGTTTAGAACCAGAGGGCTAAACAGAAATTGAAAGAATTCACTAATCACCTCCAGAAAAAGATCCTAAAAAGAAAACTCCTAGAAATATTATAGCCAGTTCCCAGAGTTCCCAGATCAAGGAGAAAATATTATAAGCAGCCAAGAAGAAACAATTTGAATATTGTGGAAACACCATCATGATAACACAGGATCTAGCAGCTTCTACATTAAGAGATGAAAGGTCTTGGAATATGATATTCCTGAGGTCAAAGGAGCTAAGGTTAAAACCAAGAATCACCTACCTAGCAAAACTGAGTATTATGTTTCAGGGGAAAATATGGTCATTCAATGAGGTGGAGGACTTTCAAGCATTCTTTATGAAAAAACCAGAGTTGAATAGAAAATTTGACACTCAAATACAAGAAGCAAGAAAAGGATGAGAAGGAAAACAGCCAAAAGAAATCATAAGGAACTTATGAAAGTTGAACTATTTACATGCATACATGGAAAAATGATCATTGTAACTTATGAAACTTTTCTCAGTATGAGGATAGTTGAAGGGAATATAAATGTATATATATATATATATATATATATATATATATATATACACACACACACACAAATATATGTATACATGCATATGTATATATATATGTCTATATAGAAGGGTATATGTGGGTGTGAATACATATGTGAGTGGGTGTATGTATGTGTACAGGTATACATGGATAGAAGGCACAGGATCAATTGAATAATAAGGGATGATATTTAAAAGGTGAAATTGAGAGGTAAGAGAGGAATAAAATGAGAGGAGATGGGGAGAGACAGAATGGGGTAAATTATCTCATATATAAGAGGCAAGGGATAACTGTTACAATGGAGGGGAAGAACAGGAAGGCAAAAGGGAATGAGTCAACCTTACACTCATTGAAATTTGTCTTAGGGAGGTAATGACATACACGCTAAATTGAGTATCTTGCCCTACAGGAGAGTAGGGGGGAAGGCAATGAGAGAAAAGATGATGGAGAGGAGGCCAGGTTTGGGGGGGGAGGGTAGTTAGAAGCACACACTTTTGAAAAGGGACAGGGTCAAAGTAGAGAACAGAATAAGTTGTGGAGGGTGTGGGATAGGATTGAGGGAAATATAGTGAGTCCTTCACATGTACAACTTATCTATATTGAATTGCTTATCTTCCCAGTACGGGTGGGTGATGAGGGAGGAAGGGAAAGAATCTAGAATTCAAAGTTGTAAAATCAAATGTTTAAAAAAAGTATTGTTATTATTATTATTACGTTTCACTTGGAACTGGGAAATAAGATATGCATGCACTGGGGTATGGAGATTTATCTTGCCCTACCGGAAAGTGAGAGGAGGTATGGGGGAGAATACAGGAGAGCGTAGATTGGGGGAGGGGGTATACAGTGAGATTACTGTTTTGGGTTGATGGGTAGGGGAAAAATGGGGAGAAAATTTGTAACTCAAAATCTTGTGAAAATGAATGATGTAAACTAAAAATAAACATAAAATGTAATTTAAAAAAAACACATCTTCCTGAGTTCAAATGTGGGCCTCAGGCACTTACTAGCTATGCTACCTTGGGCAAGTCACTTAACTCTACTTGCCTCAGTTTTTCATCTGTAAAATGAGCTGAAGAAGAAATGACAAACCTCTCCAATAATTTTATCAAGAATACCCTCAATAGGGTCATAAAGAGGCAGACTTAATTGAAATGGCTCAACAACAACAATGACAATAAGAAGATTAAGGGAGAGCAAAAGAAATTAGAGGGATGTACATACATATTTAGAGAGTTTTTTATGTATCGATTATAAATACCCAAATTAGCTATAAAGGACGCATGTAGAAAGATGCTACCTGTATTCAAACAAGGAACTGATAAATTGAAGTATGTATAGAATAAATTCACACACACACACACACACACATACACACATACCTATCTGTGTCTAATGGTAGCCATCTCTAGGGTACTTCTAGGGGGAAAAGGGAGGGAAGAAAAAAGGAAAAAAAGGAAAAAAATTACATGATAATTTTGCTGTGTATTTGACAGTAATAGCAAGTTGTGCATGGTAGATTTGAAGTTTCACATACAATCATTTGTTTTATTATACTATGTTATAGAAATGATTGTTTTATTCCATTAATTAAATTTTTTTTTAAAAGACAGTACCTCCCAGTCAGAACTAAAGTCCTGGTCAAATAATGTGATCACTCCTTATCCTTGGAGTATTTTGCTCACTAATCACTAAATCAGAGAACTTCCTTCCTCTATACCATAAACAAAGAATCAGCTTGGGCTGGGACCCTCCCTAGGGGACCAGTCTCCTCTCATTCCCTTTCTTTGTCTTTTGTCACTTGTGATTTGATCTCCAACGGGAAAGCTAAGGAGTAAGAGTTGGCAGGGGGAGGGGGCAGATTCTGATGTTCTGGCCAAGACCCATAGAGCAATTAGCATTACTTAATTGTCAGAGTCAGTTATGATCAACCACACCTGAAGGCCAACCCACTTTCCCCATCTGCAGATTAATTCTAGGAAAGACCCTAGCTTTAAAAGGCCCGCTACATCTTTGGAATCACCAGTCAGTCCTCCTGATCCATGTTTTTAGCATGGACCCCAATGACTGTGGAGGAGAGAGTGAGGCTGATGATTTTACGTAGCTCTGCCTCACTTAAATACAATTCACTTGCAAGTCAAGACATCACTCTTCTGATGTTTTCTTTGAAAATGAAAGAAAAACAACAATAACAGTAACAATCCTATCACTTGAGGATTACTCCAGTCTCCCAAGGAGAAAGTAACAAAGAGGAGTTAACTCTTAACCCACCTCCTCATTAAAATGTCTACTAATTGGGATTGTCTTATGTCACAATTTGATGTAAAGTGTGGGTACTGTGAATTACTTGGGTTCAGTAATGCACAAAATATGATATTTATTGTAAGGGCGGGTTTAAATGCCTAGGGCCAGGGATAGTGCTGAAAAAGACTTATGGGAGCTGTCGGCCCAAAGCTGCCCATACTTACAAGAGTACAGGAAGGTCCACCAAAGCTGGATCATGGCATTCCATAGGCAGAGTCAGGTGGGCTCCCCCATCCCACTAGTGAGTCAGCCTCAGTGACCACGTTGACAAAACTATGGGTTTTTTATACACTTTTTAGAAAGGTAAGGGGGAGGGATTGGAAGTTTATCTGGGGTACACACATAGTGTGAGCTCAGGCAGTACCTTGGGCCCACCTAAGCTTATCTATATGAAACTTTTGCCTAGAAGGTGCAACCACTTGGTGTGACTATGAAACTTATATGCTTTTTTATTTTAAGAAAAGAGTTATTTTGCTAACCAGGGGGCAATTCCTTGTAGTTACATCAATTTAATTGAGTTGTGGAAACAGCTGAGAGGGCAATCCTCTGCTGTACCCATTTCTCTGCTCTCCATTACCATAGTTCAGGTTTTACGAACTTCCTTGAGCCTGATTGAGAACATCTTTAGTAAATGGGCCATAAATTTCACATTTACTTTTTCCAAGGGAAGTCCAAATGATATACCGTCAGATCAATCAGAAGAAAGAAACATCTAGGTTAAAAAAACCCTGTTGGCCCTCTCTTAGAATCTTTGGTCATTGAGACGTTCCACTGACTCAAGTTATTGGTTATTGCTAGCCTAATAAATTGATAATGCTCCACTCCCTGTATTTGAAGAGGTGTCCAGCCACCCATTTTGTTAACAATTATACCTGTCACTGCTAATAAACTGTTATCTTGCCTGTAAAACTTGCCTCAGTTTACCTGTGTTACATTTTTACTCACCACAAGGGGCACCTAATATAATTTAGGCATTTTAGCTCAGTGCAGTAATAAAATGACAAAACTCTAAGTGTAAACAACATGAATTGGAATTCCAACTCTAATACTTATGATATATGGAGACATATTGTAGCAGCAACCACACTGGCATACCCAGGTTGGCTGATAGCACAGGTTCTTAGATCTGCTTTACTAAGAAAAATAGCTGTTTAAGGGATCAACAATCTTTTTTAATTACATTCACTAGCTCAGGGGGAAATTCAGCACCCTGAACTTCAGAGAAAATACAAACAGAGATGATAACAAGCGGAGAAATAAAGAGCAACAGACAAGGCTCTGACTGCTTGAATCAATTATATGCTTTACATACATCCCTGGATCAAGAGAGCCTTTACATCTGGGCATTAGGGGAACTCTGAACATACTGCCACTAGAATCTCAACCAGGGAATCTCAAGATTCTTCTTGTAAGCAAGTCCCTGAAGCAAAATATGAACTCAGAGTATATATACACTTCTCGGAGCCAGAAAGCATCAAAACCCTCTTGACTAAGTGCCTAATTAGAAATTAGAAAAAGGTGTGAAAGTCTTCCTACAAGCAAGCCTCCCCTAAGCAAGCTTCCCTTAATGGGCTCGATGAGAGGTCTATTATTGGGTTTGGATAATCATAAATCCCATTAACATTCCACATATACAAGTCATTTAATCTCTAGAAGCCTGTATTTCCATATACGTATGTTAAGTGAAATAATGTACTGCCCACTTCATAAGTGCATTGGTCAGAAAGTGATTTGTAAACCTTCAAGAGTTATAAAAGTTTAAACATTTGAAATCAGAGTTCTAGAGCTGGGAGTGACCTTAAACAGCATCTTTTCCAAATCCTTCAATTTTTAAGTGAGGAAAGTGTGGCCTAGTGATATTAGGTTATTTGACCAAGGGAACACAGGTACCAAAGTGACAGAGATGGGATTTGAATTGTGACCCCAAAATTCTGATCCAATGTGCAGCAAAAGGACACAGAGACACTCCAATCGTTTTCAATTTAATAGGGAGTCTGGGGGTCCCTAATTAATTGGGTACGAGATCTTCCTCAGGATTAGAGATCTCTCCCTTTGGTTACTAGCTACTTTTATTCACTTGTGAGAACACTAAATGTAGAATGAGGCCATACAATTTCATGACTGGTTAACACAAAAAATGGGGTAAATTCTATGACTGATTGAGGAGCATATCCATCAAACAACTCTTTTGTCATCAGGCTTTTAAATTATTAACAGCAGGTTTTTCTTGTAAAGGTCTTCTGCCTGCCACCTCAATTGAAGTTTTCATATGAAATCAAATATCTGGTGTTTTGGTCAATGGTATACTAGAAAATAAGAAAGTGGTTGGCAAAAGGAAAGATCACAATGGAGCAGAGATGGTGATTCATAGGGGTAAGACAGCTGTTCTCAACCTGTGGGTTGTGACCCCTTTGGGGTCGAACGACCCTTTCACAGGGGTGATAGAGGTCACCTAAGACCACTGGAAAACACATATTTCCAATGGCCTTAGGAATCTCCTCTATCTGTCTCCAGGCTGGTCCACCCACATGCAGACATGCGGATATACGACTATTACAGGGTAGAGGCATTAGGAAGGTTGAGAACCACTGGGGTGAGAGATGTTGATGCTGCTAGAATAAGCTCCAGGGTTAATGTCATGTAACCCACAGTCATATTATTTTTATCCTGTGGTCTACAATGATACCTACCATTAATACATGTCAGTATTATGAAAACATTATTTGGTCCTAACATATATAATTCTTGTCCTAACACGTTACAATACATACCTGACTTACACTTAATCCTATTTTGTTCCATGTACTAATGCAATCACTGATAATCATCAAATCTACATAAACTGAGTAAATACTGATTAATTTGAGTAGGAAGTATAGACTGAATCCAGAACTAACTTTTTTTTCTTCTATACAATAAGGGGAAAGAAAGCATGGAGAGAAGGAGAGGAGAAGGAAGGGGAAATGAAGTGAAAGAGGAAGAGGTGGGCTAATCAGAGTTGGAATGAATGGAGCCATGAAATAATATCAGTCCCCTCTGGTAGATGTCCTAGAGGGGCTTAATGCTATAGGATGTTATTCCTGAAAGAAAATTGGATTAAATCCAGTGGACCTGAAATCAAGTCCCAGTTCTGCTACTCATTGTATGACCTAGATGAAGTCATGTAACCTTTGTTCTTTTTCCTTAACTGTAAACTGAAGGGTTTGAACTGCATAGCATTTAAGGTCCTGTCTCTCTCTAAATTTGTCATCTTATGATCTTCCATAGGACAGCCATTTGAACCCTTGAAATTCGTGACCCCATATTCACGGGATCATATATGTAGACCAAGAAGTTTTGTCTCTTTCATTCTGAATTTTTCAAGTTACCACTTTATGGCCTGAGTCTCATTTTGTTTTCTCCCTCATAGTCACTTTTCTGTGGACTCACTCTGTTTTCCAGGTGGTTCTCAGAAACAGCATCTAAAAGTGAACACATTACTCAAAATATTCTCTTATCAGACCAACTATTGACAGGACAATTAGTTCCCTCATCTTGGTCGTTCTACATATTTTAATGCAGTCTTATACAACTTGCTTGACAGACAACAAACCATTGACTGATGGAGAGCTTGTGGTCAATGAAATCCACCATGTCTTCTTCATTGGATCTACTGTTAAGTGTGTTGTTGACTGGTGAGAACAATGTTGTTATTAGGATTCTTTTGTGTCCAACAATTAATGATGGAATCTGTGACTCTGATGGAAGCAAATAATTAAGTAGAGACAATGTTGATAGTGTCAAATATGGATTGGTTGTTTGTAGAAGACTCTAAGGGGATATTGTTGTGATTAGGAAGTCAATTTTTATTATGATTTCCAGGATGCTCCATGGGAGACTTCTTAAGGTGGTCCTCAGTTTTCAGGACACAGGGTTGTGACCTTCAACAAAGTGACAAGTATCCTAAGAAATTGTGGCACTCAGGTGACAGACAAGTTAGTAGCCTGATGGAAAGATGCCCTGTACCAAGCTGTGAAGAGGCTAAGCAACTTGCCAGTTTACAAAGTAACCCCTAAGACTAGTGGAGGTTCAGTAAATACAATTCATCACAATCACTTAGTGGCAGTCACTAAGTTATTTTTCCTTTTAGAGAATCAAGCGGAGACTGGAAACATTCACTCTAATGGACTCTAAGAAAAAAAAAAAGGTAACCTGTCGGTCATGCGATGATTATTTGATTCAGAGAAGGGGTAAGACACAGGTATTTCAAGTGAGGAAAAGTTGGTAGCCAATAAGCAAATTCAATGAAGGGATTTAACTGAATATATCAGCAATGCATTTTCTAGCCAGTATTGTAGCCCTAGATACTGCAAAAGGACAGGCAATTCCCTGAGGTCATAGTAACACTACTAGCCACTCTGTATCCTTTCTAGGGTTAGAAATATGGTTAAAAATAATAATAGCTTTTAGTATTTATATATTGCCTAATATGTATCAGGTACTATGCTAAGTGCTTTACAAATATTGTCTAACTTCATCTTCACAACCACCTTGGGAGGTAGAGGCTATTGTTTTCTCCATATTAAAGTTGAAGAAATTGGAGCATATAAAGTTTAAGTGACTTGCCCAAAGGTCACACAATTAGTAAATTTCTGAATCCGGATGTGAACTCAAATCTCTCTAACTCCAGATTCTGTGCTGTGATCAGTCCATACCATCAACTAGCATGGGCAGAGGGGTAAATTGATCATCAGGTCATAGGAGGGTTAGGACTATGAGACTCACTTAGGACATTCCAGGTGAAACTGGGGAAATGATTACACCCCTAGCCAGACATTGATGCCACTGTTTCATCTTGTACTATTTGTTTGAATTGCATTTGTTCATAGATGCACGTGGTTTTCGAAAATGATTAAACTCATTAGATTATCACACTATGTTTTTATTTACTATTAACACTATTCATGTGATGCAACTCTATCTGCCAGTTAATTTTATTTAGTTTTTTAATGGCCTATCATGCTATTTAGTAGGTCTGCTAGTGTTATTATTTTTATACTTATTTGCTTTTATTTTATACACGTATGTGTGTCCATCATTGTGAAATGTGCATTTGTGATATATCTTGCATGTAATTTGACTTTGATTCTAGTCATGAAAACAAAATGCTTAATGTTATTTTGTATTATGCTAGAATGTTTGTGCATACTGTCATGGGTTGTTATTGTTGTTTTTCCTATGCATAATGTTCTGAGATAATTTTTATAGGATGTTGGTTAATAACCATTATTTTGTTTTTTGGTGCTATTATGCAACTGTCAGGTCTATTACAGCTGACTTTTTAAGAAATTGTAAAAGTTCAAGTCCCTGAGAAAAATATTACCATTTGGTCAAGGAGCTTGCTGGCTACAAAGTCCTTTCTGATTTTTAGTGCCTCCCTGTTTCAGAAGAGAAGAAATTAATAAGAGATCAGGCCTGGAGTATAGATAGGTAGCATAGTTTTGACAGATAATGACAGGTTTGTGTGCTAATGTATGGATGTAAGGAGAGAGGAGAGGCCAAACGATGACAACAGAGTAACCATGGAACCCATTGATTAGACACCTGAAGGTCCCTTTCTCAGGGCTCTGAGGGATAATATCTGCATGCACTATCATAGGAGATGGTAGGTGGGGGTGGAAGACAGGTCATCAGGCTCCCATTCCAGGAGTAGGGGTGATGAGGAAATTTAATGGAGAAATAGGCAGGTCCTACCCTATCTCTGCTGTACTTGTACTTAATTTTGTAGTTTAAAAAAATTGGTAGAATACTACATCTCTTTGAATTTTTAAATATTAATTGCATAAACACTTATGACTGACCTTGTCTTTAAGTTTCCTATAATCCTTTGTTTGCTTGATGAGGGTGTGGGGAAGCAGTGGGAGGTACTCAAAAGAGAGGGCCCTTTATTATAGAGCTGGAAGCTAAAATTTCAACCCATAGTTAATGTTCTACTATCTAAATGGATGCATAGGCACAAATCATTTCTTCAGTACAAAATTGCTGCAAATTTGGGCCCTATTGCGTACATTTTCCTCACAAGGTTACATATCAAAATAGACACTCAAGGCTCAGTACTCCTCATGATTCTACCGCTTTGCCCCAAAGGAGTCTAATCTGGTTCTCTTACTCTGTATGCTTTAAGGACATGAAGATCTAATATCACAGTATGAGGGGTCTGCCTGACAATGGCTCAGCAGCTTAATCTTTTGCCGCTTTTATTTACACTCTGAAAACAGGCTCACTAGGGAGCACAGTCCCTTATTAGGGGCACTGGGATCATCTGCTGCTTTCCTCATCCCATAATCCAACCAACCTTTCTTTTTGTTCATAGTAATGTAGGAGTGAAGCCTATGTCTACTTCCCTAAAGGTGATGGTCTGTGAGGCAAGGACTTGCCACACCCTGTTTAGGGAAGAGTCATTCATCTGAAGTTTGGAAAATGAAGTTTGCCATGCTCAGGTGAAAAACATTCCAGGGAGACTGAGGAAATGGATGCTTTAAAACAACTTAATCTTGAAAATAAGCCTAAAACAGAATAATGTTTATTGCAACATTCAAGTAAAGAGCCACAGAAAGAGTTATTATCCACATCCTGGCATCAGAAGAGGAGAACACAAGCTATGTAGCACATGCTAAGACTGCACAGTCAGGGCATATGAAAGCAACGACCATAATGCTTAAATTTAACTGTGTCAAGAGTGTCCCTAAAGGAGCAAAAGAAAAAGCAAAATCAGTATTCATGTGAAAACAATCAAATGCTACAATCCTACAGGGGAAAAAAAAAAGTGGAGGGAGGGATAGGATGGAGGGAAATATAGTCAGTCTTTTGCAACATATCCACTATGGAAATGTTTTGCATAGCTACACACATACAACCTATATCGAATTGCTTATCTTTCTAGTAACGGTGGGTGATGAGGGAGGAAGGAAAAGAATCTGGAATCCAAAATTTTAAAATCAAATATTTAAAAATATATATTACTATTATTATTATTTTTACATGCAAATGGGAAATAAGATATACGGGAAGTGGAGTAATGAGACCCATCTTGCCCTACCAGAAAGTCAGAGGAGGGATAGACGAGGATATAGGAGAGAGCAGATTGGGAGAGGGGGTATAGAGTGGGATCATTGTTTTGGGATAGTGGGTAAAGGAAAGACAAGGAGAAAATTTGTAATTCAAAATCTTGTTGAAATGAATGATGTAAACTAAAAATAAACAAAATTTAATTTAATAAAAGCATTTGTGAAAGTCTCAGCCAAACGGGGAAATTAAATATCAATTTTTGATATCAAAGCCATTCTTAGGAATTAATCCAACAACAATCACTTATTTAAATACTTGCCTGACACCTACTTGATACTGATACTATACTAGAGATATAAAGATAAATTAATAATTAATAATGATAGCTAGCATTTATATATCATTTTAAAGGTTACAAAACATCTTAAATATGTTGTCTCATTTCATCCTTGAGCACCCCTAATTGTTAAGGAAGACTCAAGTTTTCAATAGTTTTAAGTGAGAAAGGAGTCTTCCATTAAAAGCACAGGGTTACACATTGCAAAAACACAGAGTTAGAAAATTAATGTCATGTACAAGGTATCATCATCCAATAGAGTGGTTGAGTCCCCAGGGTTGTATTTTTTTATACTTACCTAGCAACATTGCAAAATTCACATTCATTGCGATGCGTTATGCCATTTGTAGAACAGACAGGATCATAATTTTTGTCACATACATGTGGTGGTAGTTTTTCAAATTGTGTACAATTAGGCTGCGAGAATCAGATATCCAGTATGAATCAGTTTCATGTGTACAAAGAACATTTTTATTTGAGGACCTACCATGTCAGACCCTCAGTAATGGGCAATCAAGGTTTCAAAGCTTCCTGCGACTTTACACAAATGAATCTTGGGGGTATGAGGTGACAAAACTAGGGGTGCCTCTGGGTCCAGGATTCAGTCATATGTTTTCAAATGAATAGTTTCCCTAAAAGAGAAATATAACCATTCCACTGACAACCAAGGAAGTATAACCTAGACCCTGAATCTGACCCTTAGCAAGTCATTATTTGTTTCCAAATTTTTACCATCATTCAGAGACTCACTAAAGTCCATTTCCTCTCTGAAGCCTTCCCAAGTGTCTCTAGACCCAACTCATCTCACATTTCCTGTAATTCTTATACTAATCATGGTCTGCTCAGCTCAGTTTTTCATTGGGACTGTACTCTATCATTTGGTTTGGTTGTTTAACTGATTCATATGTAGAAGTCTTGCCTCCCAAATGAAACTGCAAACTACATGACACTGTATACTGGAATAAAATTGGAATGCCTTTTACAGGAATCCCTGATTTTATATATGAGAAGTTGAGGAGGTCCATAGAAATTAAGTCATATACTAAGGATAACACTGAAATTAAATGGAAAAACTGAAATATGAAAAGCATATGACTAAAGTGAGTAAAATGTCCATAACTTTTGACCCAGAGATGTCACTATGAGGCTTATATACGAAGGAGGTCAAAGATAGAAAGAAAAGTGTCATATCCACAAAAGTATTGATTGCAGCTCATTTTAGTGTAACCAAGAACTGGAAACAAAGAAGATGTTCATCAAATGTCCATAAATAAACTGAAGTACATGGAAGTGATCACTGTGCCTATAGAAAGAAGGGATAGGGAGGCATATAATGACATATGAAGTACTACAAAGTTTAGAAAGCAAAATCAGATAAAAAACAAACAGTGACTACTACGATAATGTAAATGGGAAAGAGAACAGTAACAAAAAGTCAAAATTGGACTCTGTGCAATTCTAATGGCCAAGCATAGTCCCAAAGAACAGACCAAATGCAGAATCCTCTGCTTGGCACTCAGAGTCCTTTATAACTAGCCCCCATCTACATTTCCAGATCATTGCTTGTTTGTACATATCTTCTGTTTGTTGTTTCCCCAATTAGATTATGAACTCTTTGAGTGCAGGGACTGTCTTTTGCATCTTTTTGTATCTCAACACTTAGTACAATACTTTCTATATAGTACATGCTTAATACATGTTTATTGACTGACTGAAATGGGAGAAAAAAAGTCTCTAACCTGCATTGCGTAGTGGAGAACTATGGGTATGGAATAGTGCATGCCTTCTAGATTTGCTTGGAGTATTATTTTAGTGAAGCTGATTTTTCTTTCCCCTTTTATTCTTTGTGATCAGACAAACCTAGAGCCTTCACTGTCAAGGAAATAAAGATGATTTCCAAGCAAAATATGTTAATAAAGGTTTAAAAAATAAATAACTATGGTCCTGGGATTTGAAATGAACTCCTTTGGATTCTAAATCTTCTGTGCTTTGCACTGTACTATGATGCCACATATGTCTCCTCTTTGCCCCTAAAAGTTCAGGGACAACCAAAACACTCACTTAAAACTTGATGATTTAAACCGAATTGTATAGAGCTGAGCTGAGATTCATTTTGTTTAAAGAATGGCTGATTTCTGTCCCACTGACTAGAGAAGATACAAAATCATTTCATTCCATAACAAGTAAAGGCATCAGATGAATGATTGAAAATCTAATTTTCATTTTGTAGTGACAACTTGGGCTCTCTGAACCAGGGGAGAATGAGGCAGAAGAGAAGAAACTTTGCTTTGTACAAAGCCAAATTTTTTTTGTATTCTTTTTGGAGAGGGAAGGCAAGGCTATTGGAGTTAAGTGACTTTCCCAAGGTCACATGGCTAGTAAGTATTAAATGTCTGAGACCAGATTTGAACTCAGGTCCTCCTGACTCCAGGGCCAGTGCTCTATTCACTGTGCTACCTAGCCACCCCTAAAACTGAATATCTTAAAGAAAAGTTAAAGGAGTTAGCAAATAGCTAGGGATAGCTATTTGGGAGAAATAAATATAAATATAAAGGGAAAAATAGCAAAACTATGCTACTGGGGGACCTCAATCTCCTCCTCTCTGAATTTGATGAATCTAACCTCAAAATAAACAAGAAAGTAAATAAGGAGGTGAATAGAATTTTAGAGAAGGTAGATGTGATAGACCTCTGGAGAAAATTGAATGGGGATAAAAAGGCATATACTCTCTTCTCAGGAGTGCATGAAACATAGACAAAAACTGACTATGTAATAGGGCATAAAAACCTCACAGTCCAGGGAACAAAGGCAGAAATATTAAATGCATCATTTTCAGATCATGATGCAATAAAAATTATATGTAAAAAAGGTCCATGGAAAATTTGACTAAAAACTAATTGGAAACTAAATAATTTAATGCTAAAGAATGAGTGGGTCAAATAATAAATCATAAAAACAATCAGTAATTTCATTCAAGAGAAAGACAACAATGAGACAATATACCAAAACTTGGGAGATGCAGTGAGATCGGTTCTTAGGGGAAGTTATATATCTCTGCATGCTTACGTGAATAAAAAAAAAAAAGAGAAAAATGAGATTCCTAAATTGGGAGTGCAACTGGAAAACCACAAAAAAGAACAAATTTAAAATCCTCAATTAAATTCTAAATTAGAATTTAGAAGGAGAAACAAAAGGAGAGATTCATAAAATTGAAATTAAGAAATCTATTGAACTAATAAAATTAAGAGATAATTTTATGTAAAAAAACCAATAAAATTGATAAATCGTTAGTTAATTTGATTTTAAAAAAAAGAAAGAAGAAAACTAAATTACCAGTATCAAAAATTTAAAGGGTGCGTTTACCTCCTATGTAGAGGAAAATAAAACAATAATTAAGAATTATTTTGCCCAATTTTATGCCCATAAATTTGAGAATCTTAGTGAAATGGATGAATATTTTAAAAAATATAAGTTGCCCAGATTGAGTGCAAAGGAAGTAAAATACTCAAATAACAATATCTCTGAAAAAGAAATTGAACAAGTCATCAATGAATTCCCAAGGAAAAAATCTCCAGAGCCAGATGGATTTACAAGCAAATTTTGAAGAAATTTTAAAGAACAATTGATTCTAATACTTTATAGACTATTTCGGAAAAATAGAAAAGAAGGAATCCTATCAAATTCTATTTATGACATAAATATGGTACTGATACCTAAACTGGGAAGTGCCTAAAGAAAGAAAGAAAATTACAGATCAATTTCCCTCATAAATATAGACTCAAAAATTTCAAATAAAATATTAGCAAAAAGACGACAGCAACTTATCATGAGAATAATACACTTTGTTCAATTAGGATTTATCCCAGGAATGCAACAGTAGTTCAATACTAGGAAAACTTTCAGTGTAATTGATCATATTAGCAACAAAACTAGTAGAAACCATATGATAACCTCAATAGATGCAGGAAAAGTTTTTGAGAAAATACAAGACCGCTTGCCAGTAAAAAACACCAGAAAGTAGAGGAATAAATGGAGTATTCCTTAAAATAATAAGTAGCATGTATCTAAAACCATCCACAAATATTATATGTAATGAAAATGAGCTAGAAGCCTTTCTGATAAGATCAAGGAGTGAAACAAGGATGTCCACTATCACCTCTCTTATGCAGATTGGTACTAGAAATGTTAATTGTAGAAATAAGAGAAGAAAAAGAATTTGAAGGAATTAGATCAGGCAAAGAAAAGACTAAGTTATCATTCTTTGCAGATGATATGATGATACATTAAAAGAATCTTTGAGAATCAAGTAAAAACCTACTTCAGATAATAAATAAATTTAGCAAAGTTTCAGGATATAAAATAAACTCACATAAATCCTCGGCATTATATATATTTCTTTTTTATTTGGAATACTTTTATTTATTTATTTTTAATTGCCAATGGTCATTTCCACAAGATTTTGAGTTATAAATTTGCTCCCCATCTTTCCCCTAGCCCCACCCCAAGATTGCTAGCCTACTGGATACCCCTTCCCCCAATCTGTTCTCTCTCATATCCTTTCCCACCCCTCACCCCCTTAACTTTGTAGTAGGGCAAAATGGATTTCTATATCCCAGTGCCTGTATATCTTATTTGCCAGTGCCATGTAAAAAACACATTTTTAACATTTATTTTAGAAACTTTGATTTCCAGATTCTTTCTCTTCTTCGCTCCTCACCCACACCCACTGGGAAGACAAGCAACTCAATATAGGTTATACATGTGTTGTTACACAAAACATTTCCATAGTAGTTATATTGTGCAAAATTAAGTATATTTCCCTCCATACCATCACATCACCCTACTTATTCAATTTTCTACTTTGACCTAGTCCCTTTTCAAAAGTGTTTGGCACTAACTACCCTCTCCCCCAATCTGAGCTCCCTTCTATCATCTCCCCTCTTATCTCCTTGCCCCCTACTTTCCTGCAGGGTAAGAGACCCACCCAACTGAGAGTGTATGTTATTCCCTCCTTAACCCAAAATTAGTGGGAGAAAGGTTGACCCATTCCCTTTCACCTTCCTGTTCTTCCCCTCCATTGTAAGTTTTATCTTGCCTGTTTTATATGAGATAATTTACCCTATTCTATCACTTCTTTTCTCCTTCTCCCAATATATTCATTTCACCTCTTAATTTTATTTTTCTGGTATCATCCCTTCATATTCATCTCATCCTGTGCCCTCTATGTATAATGTACACACATATATGTATTTATACACACATATACCCTCCTATACATATATATGTATACATATATATTCCCTTCAACTGTCCTCATACTGAGAAAAGTTACAATTATCATTTTTCCATGTAGGAATGCAAATAATTCAACTTTAACAAGTTCCTTATGATTACTTTTTCCTGTTTACCTTCTCATGCTTCTCTTGCTTCTTGTATTTGAAAGTCAAATTTTCCATTCAGCTCTGGTTTTTTCATCAAGAATACCTGAAAGTCAGTCAAGATGAAGGCATAGAAGCAGGACAATCACCTCAAATACTTATGAAAAATGACTCTAAATAAATTTTACAGCTACAGAACCCACAAAATGACAGAAACAAATCTCCTGCTGAAGGCAGCCCAGCAGGCTGACAGGAAGGGTCCATCATAGCTCTGGGAGCCAAGCCCAGTCCTGCATGAACCAGGGATTTTAGCCCCAGGATGGCCCAACCAGCCTGGCTGGATCATTTGGGATAGTGGATCATTGACAACTGTGGCAGTTTCCAGAATTATCAACCCATAAATACCAAAGACAAAATAAAAGGTCAGTGGAACTCAGCTGGATTTGTGGGGCACAGAGGAGCAGGTCCAGCCCTCTGCATCTAGAGCCAGAAATGGCAGAAGTGGTGGCCCTGCTGCTGCCTCCACATGGCTGCTTCAGAGCTCCTGGCCTGCAGATTTCAGGGGGGCCCAGTGACCATTCTGAGGCTAAGTGCTCTTGCCTTAAACTTCCTGGACCAGGATCACAGTTTTGGGTGGTGGTGTGTGAGGTGTGTAACCAGTGAGCCAAAGCTGGTGTGAGCTATGGAGATGGTGGCCTCTTAATAGCTCTGGAAGCTGTGAAAACCCCAGCAATTTGGGACAAAGCTCTCCCCTCTCAAAGCAGAGTTTTACTGTGGCAAAGAGTTCCAAAGTCAAGTAATTGAGTGACAACATGAGCAAGCAAAGGAAGCAAAGCAAGAACAGCAATCAAACCTTAGATTCCTTTTTTGGGAACATAAAGGATCAAAGCGTGGAACAGGAGGAAGGCAACACAGTCAGAACTCCTGCACCAAAAGCTTCCAAGAAAAATATGAACTAGTTACAGGCCAGTTTTCCTTGAGAATTTCTTGATGGATGATTTCTAGGCTCTTTTTTGGATCATAGTTTTCAGGTAGACCAATAATTTTTAAATAATCTCTCCTGGATCTATTTTGCAGGTCAGTGGTTTTTCCAATGAGATTTTTCACATTGCCTTCTCTTTTTTCATTTGTTTGGATCTGTTTAATAGTATCTTGATTTCTCATAAAGTCATTAGCTTCCATTTACTCCAATCTAATTTTGAAGGAATTATTCTCTTCAGTGATTTTTTGAAATTCCTTTCCCATCCGGCCAATTTGGCTTTTTAAGGCATTCTCCTCCTTTTTGGGCCTCTTTTGCCATTTGAGTTAGTCTATTTTTAAGGTGTTATTTTCTTCAGTATTTTTTGTGTCTCCTTTAGCAGGTTGTAGCCTCACTTTTCATGATTTTCTTGCATCATTTTCATTTCTCTTCCCACTTTATCCTCCACTTCTCTTACTTGATTTTCAAAATTCTTCTTGAGCTGCTCCATGGACTGTAACCAGTTCGTATATTTCTTGGAAGATTTTGATGCAGCAGTTTTGACTTTCTTGTCTTCTTCTGGTTCCATGTTTTGATCATTTTTGTCACCCAAAAATGATTCTATGGTCTGATTGCACTTCCTCTGCTTGCTCATCCTGCCAGCCAAATACTTGACTTTTGAGCTCTTTGCCACAGTAGGACTCTGATTCCAGAGTGGAGAGAGCTGTGTCCCAAATTGCTGGTGTTTTCTCATTTGCCAGAGCTATGAGGAGCAAGCCTTCTCTACAGCCACCCCAACCTCTGGCACACTGGTGTTCCTTAACACAGGATCACTGCTCAAGTCTACAACCCAGATTCAGGGAAGTCAATGCAAGACTGATTACCCTCTTAATGGCTGCTTGGTTCCCCTACAATCTGAGGGCCAGGATCTCCCAAGGCTCCACATGGCAGCAGTTGCAGCCACCACCCTTCCACCACCTCTTGCTCCAGGGTGGGGGAGGCGGGCAGGGCCAGACCACACTGTTCTGTCTCCAAGGGCCAACAGAAGTCCCTACTGACCTTTTATTCTTTCTTTGGCATTTATTGGTTAAGAAGGTTGGAAACTGCCACAGCTGTGGGTGATTCACTCTCCTGAAGTCTACTCTGGCCAGTCTGTGCCACTAGGTGGGACAGCCCCATTTCTGGGCCCATGCGCACACTTGGGATGTGCTTGGCTTTCAGCTAGGTGTGATAGATCCCTCCTGTTGGCCTACCAGGTTGTCTTCAGCAAGAGATTTGTTTCTCTCTGTCACTTTGCGGTTTTTGCACATATTTACAGGTATTGGAAATGGTTGGTGCCAGAGCTCACACTTACTCCACCATCTTCATTGTTATATATTTCTAACAAAATCCAAGAACAGTAATAAGAAAGAGAAATTTTATTTAAATTTACTGTAGACATTATAAAATATTTGGGAATCCACCTGCCAAAACAAACCTAGCAACCATATGAACAGAATTACAAAACGCTTTTCACATAAATAAAATCAGATCTAAATAATTGGAAAAAAAACATCAGTTGCTCTTGACTAAATCAAGCTAATATAAAAAAACGACAATTTCCCTAAATTAATTTAGCTATTTAGTGCCATGCCAATCAAATTACCAAAAATTATTTTATAGAGCTAGAAAAATAGGAAACAACATTCATCTGGAAGAACAAAAGGGGGGGGGCGGAGCCAAGATGGCAGCGTAGCAGCAGCAACATATCGCAGCTCTCACATAGCCACTCCAAAATACCCATAAAATAGGACTCTAAACCAATCCTAGAACTCCAAAACACACACAAAGATACGTCCCACTA
>CM053581.1:285530473-285547343 GCA_028627135.1 Pseudochirops cupreus
ATACTCTAAAAGGTGGAATTCTGAGGTGGGAGAGGATTAGAATGAGAGGAGACAGGGAGAGAGAGAATGGGGTTAATCATCTCATAGAAGAGGCAAAGGATAATTGTTACAATGGAGGGGAAGAACAGGAAGGCAAAAGGGAAGGTCAACCTTACTCTCATTGAACTTGGCTTAGGGAAGGAACATCATAAGCTCTAAACTGGGTATCTTGCCACACAGGAGAGTAGGGGGAATGGGGATGGGAGGTGGGATGATGGAGGGGAGGGCAGGGTAGGGGGAGGGTCGATGGAAGTACACACTTCTGTAAAGGGACGGGGACAGGGTAGAGAATAAAACAAGGAGGGGGGATGGGATAGGAAAGAGGGATATATAGTCTCTCACAATATGCCCACTGTGGAGAGGTTCTGCGTAATTACACATCTACAGCCTGTATTTAATTGCTTGTCCTTCCAGTGGGTGTGGGTGAGGAGAGAGGAAGAGAAAGAATCTAGAATTTAAAGTTCTATAATTAAATGTTAAAAATATCTATGTATATGTATATATATATATATATATATATATATATATATATATATATATATATATACACACACACACACTGCCCTACTGGAAGTCAGAGGGGTGAGGGGGAGGACATAGGAGAGAGCAGACTGGGGGAGGGGTTATACTATGGGATGGCTGTTTTGACGTTTTGGGTAGGGGAAATATGGGGAGAAAATTTGTAACTCAAAAATCTCATGGAAGTGAATGATGTAAACAAGAAAATAAATTAATTAATTTTAAAAAATTTTAAAAATATAGTTAAGGATCCCTAGTTTGTGCCAGAGCTCAATTGAAGAAGAGGATCTTGTCTAGCTTTTCTTTGTCTTACTCTCCCGTAGTTTCTAGGAATTTCCTTCAAATAATGTTATATTCCTTTATAGCTAGTTATGCATACATTTGTTCTCTCCTCTAATGGAACATCTTCATTCAGTATCAAGAACTGATTTTTTTTCTATTCCAAGAATATTATATAGAACATGGAACAGAGTTAATAAACTTAATAATTAATAAACATTTGTTGACAGATTAATAGAAATTCATGTCCTTTTGGGAATACATGAATTCTCTCCAAGTATTTGGGAATTTTATGTGGAACAAGGCTTAAGTTGTTTCTTTTGTGTAAGGGGTCAGAAGTAGAAATAATAGTTAGAAATTACAAAGGAGCTAATTTTGTCTCAATATAAGGGAAAAAACAGTACCTAAGCAAGACAGTTACAACTGTGGCAATAATTGTTGTGTTTTCAAGGTCAGAGGGGGCAGCCAGGGATCACTCTGCCATCCTGGTCCCTGGAAGTTGAAAGAGGGGATTTTTAAATTTCCAGGATGTGCATTGGTAGTCCCAGGAGTAGCTGCTGCCCCTGCAGAGGGCCCTGCCTTTGTCTCTTACGCAGATCTGCCTGATCCCTGCCCTGGGGTGATAGGCCTGGGAATTGACCTTGTGGTTTTTGGATCACCTTGCTGCCAGGTAGACCAGGCTTTGTCAGGGCCTCTTGGCATGCCGCCCCTACTTTGTCATCCAGGCCTCCCTCCATTTTAATTTTTAAGGTAATATTTTTGGGGGTTTGCTAGGTGGCACAGTGAATGGAGCACTTTCCCTGGAGTCAGGAGGACCTGAGTTCAAATGTGACGTCAGACACTTAACACAAACAACTAGCCATATGACCTTTGGCAAGTCATTTAACTGCAATTGCCCTACCTTCCCCCTTCAAAAAAGCCAAAAAAAGAAAAAGAAGAAGAAGAAGAAAAACAAACAAAAAAAGAAAATATTTTTTTTCAGTGAGCTTTTGGGCCTTCTTTTCCATTTGTCCAGTTCTGCTTTATAAGGTATTCTCCTTCTCTTTGACTTTTTGGGCCTCTTTTGCTATTTGGGTTGGTCTATTTTTTCTTTTTTTTAAATTAATTAACTTATTTTTTGTTTATAACATTTATTTCCACAAGCTTTTGAGTTCCAAATTTTCTACTCCTCCCATCCCTGCCCCCTGCCCAAAATGGCATGCAATCTGATATAGATTCTACATATACATTTGTAATTTGATACACGAGAAAGAAGAAACAAAATGAAACAAAGCAAAAAAAAAAGGGAGAGAACAAAAAAAATATGTTTTGATGGATGTAGATAGCATTTTCCCTCAGGAGCTTTTTGGAGTTGCTTTAGAAACTAGCATTGTTAAAAAGAGTCAAATCTATGAAAGGTAGTCATCACACAATGTGACTATAACTGTGAGCAATATTCTCCTGGTTCTACTCTCATCACTCAGTATCAGTTCATATGAGTCTTTCCAGTTTTTTCTGAACTCTGTCTATTCATTATTTCTTACAACATAATAGAATTCCATTACATCAATATATCACAATTAGTTTAGCCATTCCCAAATTGATGAGCATACCCTCAATTTCCGTTTCTTGGCCACAACAAAAAGTGCTACTATAAACATTTTTATTCTGTGGGTTCTTTTCCCATTTGTATGATCTCTTTGGGATACAGCTTTAAAAGTTGTATTCCTGGCTCAAGGGGTATGCATATTTTTATTGCTCTTGGGCATAGTTCTAATTTGCTCTCCAAGGTGGTTGGATCAGTTCACAGCTCTACCAACAATGCATAAGTGTTCTTATTTTCCCACATCTTCTCCAGCATTCATAATTTTCTTGTTTTGTCATGTCGGCTAATCTGACAAGTGTGATGTGGTACCTAAGAGTTGTTTTGATTTGCATTTCTTTAATCAGTAATGATTTAGAGCATTTCTTCAAATGACTATAGATATCATAATTTCTTCCTCTGAAAACTGCCTGTTAATAACCTTTCACCATTTATCAATTGGGGAATAACTCGTATTCTCATAAATCTCACTTAGTTCTCTATGTATTTCAGAAATAAGGCCTTTATCAAAGACACTGGTTGTAAAAATTCTTTCACAGTTTTCTGCTTCCATCCTAATCTTGGTTGTTGCATTGGCTTTGTTTCTATGAAAACTTTTGAATTTAATGTAATGAAAGTTATTAATTTTGCATTTCATAATGTTCTCTATTTCTTGTTTGATCATAAATTCTTCCATTCTCCCTAAATCTGAGAGGGAAACTATTCCTTGCTTTCCCAGTTTCCTTATAGAATTAGCCTAGTAAATCTTGTACACATTTGGACTTTATTTTAGTATTCTGTGTGAGATATTGGTCTATGACCAGTTTCTGTCACACTATTATCCAGTTTTCCTAGTAGTTTTTGTCAAATAGTGAGTTATTATCCCAGAAGTTGAGGTTTTTTAATTTATTAAACAGAAGATTACTATAGTCATTGAGTACTGTGTCTTGTGTACCTAACATATTCCACTGTCTCATCACTCTATTTCTTAGCCAGTACTAAGTAGAATTATAATACAATTTAAGATCTGGTGTGGCAAGGTCACTTTCCCTAGTATTTCTTTTCATTAATTTCCTTATCTTCTTGACCTTTTGTTCTTCCAGATGAATTTTGTTATTATTTTTCCCATCTCTATAAAATAATTTTTGGTAGTTTGATTGGTACAGCACTGAATAAGTAAATTAATTTAGGTGAAATTGTCATTTTTATTACATCACCTCAGATCTACACAAGAGCAACCGATGTTTTTCCAGGAATTTAAATCTGACTTTATTTGTGTGAAAAGTGTACTGTAATTGTGTTCTGATGGTTCCTGGGTTTCTCTTGGCAGGTATATTCCTAAATATTTTATATGTCTACAGTAATTTTAAATGAAATTTCTTTTTTCTTCCTCTTGCTATGGTGTCTTGTTAGTAATATTAGAAATGCTAGGATTTATGTGAGTTTATTATATTTCTTGCAACTTTGTTAAATTTATTTATTATTTCAAGTAGTTTTTTTTACTTGATTCTCTAGGATTCTCCTGTACACATTTGGACTTTATTTTGGTATTTGGTGTAAGATATTGGTTTATGACCAGTTTCTTTCATGCTATTATCCAGTTTTCCTAGTAGTTTTTGTCAAATACTGAGTTCTCTTATGTCAATACCCCCCAACTTTTTTTCCCTTTTCCTTTACTACCTCTTTCTTCCCTTCTATCCCTCCCTCCCTTTTCTTTCTCCTTTCTCCTCCTATTTCCTAAAAAGCAAATTAGATTTCTATACCTGAGTATGCTATTCCCCCCTACAGCCAAATCCTATTAAAGTTCAAACAATGTCCATCACCATCTCTTCTTTCCCTCTACTTTAATGTCTTTGTTCCTCTTCATGTGTTGTAATTTAATCTTTCTGCCTCTTCCTTTTCCATTCTCCCATCACAATCTTTTTTCAAGATTTAATTTGTTTTTGTTTATCATCACATCAAAATCAGCTTAAATCCACCCCCTTCTGCCTAAATATTTCCCTTCTATATGATGTAATAAAGATACAATTCTCAAGAGTTGTAAGTATCATCTTCCCATGTAGGGATGTAAACAGTTTGTCTTATTAAATAACGTTTATCCCCCCACCCTCACCCTTTCTTGTTTACCTTTTTATGCCCCCCCTTATGTCTTGCATTTGAAGGTCTAGTTTTCTGTTGAGCTCTGGTCTTTTCATCAGGAAAGTCTGGAAATCTCCTGTTTCATTGATTGTCCCTCTCCTCCCCTAAAAGATTGTGTTCAGTTTTGCTGATCAGTTGATCCTTGGTTGTAATTCAAGTTCCTTTCCTTATGGAACATCATATTCCAAGCTCTCTGATCTTTTCATGTATAAGCTGCAATGTCCTGCATAATCCTGACTGTGAATCTATCATTGAATGGTTTCTTTCTGATTGCTTACAGTATTTTCTCCTTGATCTGATAATTCTGGAATTGGGTTACAATATTTCTTGGCATTTTCAATTTATTATCTTTTTCAGGAGGTGATCAGTGGATTTTTCCAGTGACTATTTTACCTTGTGGTTTTAGGACCTCAGGGCAGTCTTTGTTGATTATTTCTTGAAAGATGCTATCCAGGCTCTTTTTTTTCATCATGTTTCTCAGGTCGACTAATAACTCTTAAATTATCTCTCTGGATCTATTTTCCAGGTCAATTGTTTTTCCCATGAGATAATTTTTATTTTCTTCTATTTTTTTCATTATTTCAATTTTGTTTGACTGATTCTTGGTGTCTCATAATGTCATTAGCTTCCACTTGGCCAATTCTAATTTTTAACAAATTGTTTTCTTCATTTAGCTTTTGTACCTCCTTTCTCATTTGGCCAGTTCTACTTTTAAGAGTTGTTTTCTTCATGGACTTTTTTTTCCATTTTGTCAATTGTATTCTTATATTGTTCTTCTACCTCTCTTATTTGACTTTTAAAAGTCCTTCTTGGACTCTTCCAAGAAGTCTTTTTGGGCTTAAGACTACTTCATATTCCCCTTTGAGGTTTCAGATGTGGGGATATTGACCATGTTAGCCCCTCATGAATTTGTGTTTTGATCTTCCCTGTCACCAAGATATTTCTCTGTGATCACTGATTTTTTAAAAAATTCTTCTCGCACATGTTGTTTGTCTTTTTTTTCCTGGCTTTTAAATTTGATCTCTCCTTCTGGGGCCCAGGGAGCACTGTCCCAAATTTCTTGTGCTGGGTGCAAGAAGCATGATTAAACTGGTTTTCTGAGTTGGGGCCTCAGGTACTGGCAGCTGGAGGTTGTTGTGGTCTGGTGGTTTACCTGGTGCTGAGTTGGAGGTGGTGTTGGCACTTGCCTTCTTCTCCACCCTGGGACTCAGGATCTCCCTCTGGTCTGCTGAGGTGGGGCTTGGTGATGTCTTGTTGGGACACCTCTCATTCTTTACTTGTCCCCTTCAGCCACAACAAGAGGGACCTTTCCTGTAAATCCCCCTAGCCTCTCAAACCAAAAGATTGCTATACCCCATCTTTATGCTGGCTCTACTATTCCAGAATTTTTCTTGGGGCAATATTCTCTGAATTTTGTTTTTTTTTAAGATCAACAAGGGAGGATAAGAGCAACTTACTGCTTACTCCACTATCTTGGCTCCCAGAAGTTAAAATAGGTGACTTTCAAACATACAGTCTGTGGGCTGATAGCTCCTGGAGTAGCTGCTGTCACTGCCCCAGGCTGTGCAGGACTGTGCTTCTCTCTCACTCAGTTCTGACAGACACCCCTATCCCTACCCCAACCTGAGAAGTCTGGGAATAGCTTCTGTTGCCAGTGATTCAGTATGGTGAGGTCTGCTCCAATCTTGCCACAGTCATGTCTGGGCTGGTGCAACCCATGCACTAAACCATGCTCCCCTCCCAATCCAGTGCAACAGATCCCTCCTGTCAACCATGCAAGCTTTTATTGGCTAGAAATCTGCCATCCTCTGTCTCCTTGTGGATTCTGCCACTCCAGAATTTGCTCAGATTTACTTTCTAGAGCAGTGGTTCTCAACCTTCCTAATGCCGCAACCCTTTAATACTTGTATGTGAGCATATCTGCATGTGGGCAGACCTGCCTGGAGATGGATAGAGAAGCGGTGTCTTGGTTCCTAAGATCATCAGAAATATGTGTTTTCTGATGGTCTTAGGTGACCCCCAAAGGAGTTGAGACCCACAGGTTGAGAACCACTGTTCTAGAGGTATCTGAAGGAATTAATGGGAAAGCTCAGATGAGTCCCTGCTTTCACTCTGCCATCTTGACTCTGCCCCCTAGCCTATTTTAAGATGTTATTTTCTTAAGAATTTTTGGAAGGTATCTTTTAGCAAACTGTTGGCATATTTTTCATGATTTTCTTGCATCATTCTTATTTCTGTTCCCAATTTTTCCTGTATGTACTTTGATTTTCAAAATCCTTTCTGAGTTCTTCCATGGCCTGTAACCAATTCATCTTTTTTTTCTTGGAGGCTTTTAATGTAGGAGCTTTGATTTTGTTGTCTTCTGATTATATGCTTTGATCTTCCTTGTCACCAAAGTAAGATTCTATAATCTGGGGGCGACTTGGTGGGGCAATGAATAGAGCACTGGCCCTGGAGTCAGGAGGACCTGAGTTAAAATCTGACCTCAGACACTTAACACTTACTAGCCATGTGACCTTGGGCAAGTCACTTGACCCCAATTACCTTCCAAAAAGCAAAATTTTAAAAATTAAAAAAAAATTCTTTAGTCTGATTTTACCTATTGTTTGCACTTTTCCCCAATCAATTATTTTACTTTTTAGCTCTTTGTTAAGGTACAACTCTGTTTCCAGTATGTAGGGTATACTGTCCCTAGCTTCAGGGCTTTTGTGCAGAGATACTCTGTTTTCAGAGATACTTCTAGGGACCTGTAAATTTTCAGATATTCCAAGGCATTTACTCCTCTCCTGGCCTGTGCTCTGGTCTCTGAGGGTCAGCAAGCACTCTTTTTTGCCTTGGAATTATGAAGAGGATTCCCTCTTCACTGCTGCCACAAACTCCACCATGTCAACATTCCTCCTAGCGCCAGGACTGTCACCTGGGACGACCCATATCCTATCATGAGCAAAGCAAGAGAATCCTGCCTTAACACCAGAAAAGAGATCCCTGCAGTTCCTCTTTGATTGGCTACTCTTTTCCCCCACTGTCTGTTGGTTGAGAGATCTGGCAGCAGCTTCTACACTGCTGCTGCTGCTGCTACCGCTACCCTAGGGCTAAGGCCTGACCACATTCCTCTCTCTCACCCGTGTCTGACAGACCTTTCCTACTGACCTTCTAAGTTGTCTTTGGAATTTGTGGATTGAGAAGTTTGGAAACTGCCACAGCTGCCAGTGATTCAATCCCCTGAATCCTGCTCTGGACTCATCTGTGCTTGCATGGCCCATGCTGGACTATGCTCCTCTCCCAGCCTGCTACAACAGACCTTTCCTATCAGCCTTCCAAATTGTCTTGGGCTGGGAAATTTTTCACTCATTTATTGTGTTCTGCTGCTCTAGAATCTGTTGAGAGTCATTTTTTGCAGGTATTTGGAGGGGTTTGGGAGAGAGCTCCTATCTCTGACTTTGTGATCAGACACAGAGACATTACTATTCATCTCTCCAGTATAGTCTGTGTCAAAGACATCAGAAATTTTCCAGCACAATTCAGTATACACTACACTCTCAGGAATTTGTATAATAGCAAAATAATTAGACTGATTTTGTGTCTTCTTTTAGTTGGTCCTTTTTACACTTGTATGATTTAGTCCTGTGACTATTCAGTCAAGATTTTTTGTCTCTGAACTTAGTTCAGAAATTCAGCTATCTTATAATGAGTTAAGTTTTGAATTTTGGTTCTCTTTTAAAACTCTTTTCTTCATGTCTCATGCATATCTGCCTTGGGAGATACAGGTGAATATTGGAAAGTCAGGTTTAGTATCTTTATACCACCAAGGATGTCTGGTTTGTTATTCAAAGAAGTCTGGTCCACTATCTTTGCCCTTGCAAGTGGGCTCATACAGTGAACATTTCTTAGAGAAAGGAAGGGGCAGCTGATGCTAGTCTCACATTCCAATTTCCAACCAATCATATTCTCCCCTATGACTCAGCTTTGTAACTTGTTCCCCAACAAGAAGTCCTATTCTTTGTTCTGTACATCCACAAAACAGACAACCATAAATAGTGTAATTATTCTCCACCTTTACTAGAGAAGCTGAGATACTATTTATTGGTAAATTCGTACTTTACTGATAAATTGATCTTGTTCAGTCTACTTTAATTTCAACTGTTACAGTACAAAGAATACCAAAACATAGAAATAGCAACTCAAGTAATTTGACTACTCAGGGCCCCATCTTTATTTCTTAACCACAAGAAATCTAGGTCCTCCTAATGTGTTTTGCTTTTGGATTCTGCTATATTTATCCTATATTTCAACAGACTTCTCATCCTATTTGCAGTAATGGAGGAAAGGGAGATTATGTCTACATTCCCAAAGGTAACGATAAATGAGACACTGACTTGGTAAAATTGTTGAAGGATAGTTGTCTGAGGTAGAATGAGAAGAAATTCCCATACTCTGGAGAAAGAAAACCCAGGAATAAAGTAGATATTTAATGCCATTTATTTGTAAAAAATAAGCACAGAGTACACTGCTTTTTCTTACAATATTCAGACAAAGAGAATCAGTAACTATCAAATTCCTGGTACCACGTGAGGAGAACATGTACCATGTATAGCATTTACCATGCCTTAGGAGTCATGGCAGTGCATAGGCTGGCTACCAAGGAATCAGCACCGACCATAGTGCTTAAATTGAAGAATGGATGTATCAGGCCTGAAAGAGGAGGGGAAAGGTAATTCATTTTATGTGAAAACAATTCCTTTCTGTTTTCTTGTAAACAGTAAAAACTCTTTCATGTATATTTATACATAAGTAAATGTAGATGGCATGGCTAATTAAACCTTGAAGGAGATTCAAGATTCAGCTCTTAAGGCAGAGGTGAAGAAAGAATGCTCCTTCCATCCTTGTCATGGGGACAGTACACAGGCACAGAAATGGGAAATGACTGTTGCATATGAGATTCATAGATCCCACATAGAGGTTGATTCCCTAAGGTTACAGACAGGATTGTCGTTAAGCTGGAGACTGCTGAAGATAACCAAATATGAATTGTTGAAGGGCAACGTTTGAGGTAAAATGAGAAGAAATCCCCACACTCTAGAAAAAGAAAAGCTAGGAGGAAAGTCTTGTGAACAAAAGGAAACAGAAACCACAACCCAAATTCAAATCATACACTTGGAATTAGCTGAGATCTATAAGACTTTTGGTTAACAAATGACATCTATAATCTATGTAAATACATGGTTACCTTAGAACATAGAAACTTCCCTTTTGAGAACTTTTCAAGGACTCATGGTCTTTTTAAATGGTTTTATTTCCCCCAACATCAAACTCCCACATTTCACCCATTACTCTACCTGAATTTTGCATGTATTTATCTTTTGTGCATGTTGGACAATCATCCCACCAAAAGAATTCATGATTTTGGGGGTGAAGAATGATTCCATTTTTGCTTTGGTATACTTAGGCTCTAGCACATTCCCAAGTACATAGATACTTTAAATTGCTTGCTAGTGAAGAGGGCAGAACCAAGAGTTTTTAACAGATAATCACTTCAACTCTACCCAGTTCTCCAAACAACTGTAAAATCATGCCTCAAATCGAATTCTGGAGCATCAGAATCAACAAAATGTGGAGGGTGAGATGATTTTCTAGCACAAGACAACTTAGGAAATTGCCAGGAAAAGTCTTTCTCACTTGGGTGGTGGTCACCTGAGAAAAGCAATACAGGCAACACAAGTCCTGTCTTGAGGGTGTCTTGATGCAGCTTACAGATGGTAGTGGATTAAACAAATGATCAGAAGGAAATTATAGGGCACTCTTTGCTGACACTTGGTGTAGGACATTGTTCCATCATCCCTACACAATTCTGGGTCATGGTCCCAGGAGGATAGGGAACACTAGTGGACAGGAGTGCTTGTGGTTGCTCACAAGAGAGCAGGAGCACTCCTCTAAAGTCCAGGGTATGGAGGAGCACTATCTCTTGCAACCACAGGAGAGCACAACCCAAGTCACATTCATGAGCCAAAGGGGCTAAGATTGTTCATGGCCATAGGGGAACAGGTGCACTCTTTTAGGTTTAAGGATTTAGAAGAGTCCTTGTAGAAGGTTTGCTGGCCAGAACAGAAGCCAGGAGAGCAGTGACCACACATCTATTTAGATCAGGCCTTCACAACATCCACCCTACAGGACTCTTGCAGTCCACCAAAGAAGCTCGTGGGCAGTATGCTGTGCAGGCCTGTTTTACATCCTCTACATTATTCACAGGCTGCCCAAAATCCTTTCACAAGTTGCAGTTTGTATAGGCCTGATTTAGATCATACCATACCACCTTGGAAAAAACAAAAATTTTCAGACACCCAAAATTAGCCCTAAAAAAATTAACAACTTAAGCAAAGTGGCAGGATATAAAGCAAAAGCATAAAAATCATCATGTATATATGACCAGGAAATTCCACAAGAAGAGATAGAAAGAGAAATTCCATTTAAAATGGCTGTAGATAACGTAAAAGAGCTGAGAGTTTTCCTGCCAAGAGAAACTGAGGAATTATATGAACACAATCACAAAATACATTTCACACAAATAAAGTCAGATTAAACAATTAGGGAAATATTAATTGCTCACAGATAGGTTGAGTCAATATGATAAAAATGGCAATTTTACCTAAATAAGTTTACTTATTTAGTGCCATATCTAAAAAAAAGCTATAAAAGTTATTTTAAAGAGTTAGACAAAGTAATAAGAAAATTCAAGAATATCAAGGAAATGAATGAAAAAAAAATTGAAGGAAGATGGATTAGCAGTACCAGATCTCAAACTGTACTACAAAGTGGTAATAATCAAAATTAAGAAATAGAAGGGTGGATTAGTGGAATAGATTAAGTATACAATACACATTGGTAAATGATGATATAATTTAGTGTTTGACAAATGCAAAGATCTTTTTGAACAAGGACTCATTATTTGACAAAAACTAGTGGGAAAACTACAAAACACTTTGGCAGAAACTAAGTAGAGACCAACATCTCCAACATATGCTAAGATAAGGTCAAAATGAGTACATGGTTTAAAAATAAAGGGTGATATATACAGATTAGGAGATCATGGAATACTTTACCTGTAAAATCTATGGATAAGGGAAGGTTTTATGATCAAACAAGTGATACAGAGCATTATGGGATGTAAAATGCACAATTTTGATTACATTAAATTAAAAACTTTTTGCACAAACAAATCAAGATTAAAAGGAAAGCAAGAAACAGAATTTTTTTTATCCAAATTTCTCAAATATATAGAGCAGTGACTCAAATTCATAAGATTACAAGTCATTCTCAATTGACAAATGATCAAAGAAGATGAATAGGAAGTTTTCAGAAGAATCAAAGCTATCTATTGTGAAATATATGAAAAATATTATGAAAAATATGTGAAAAAATTTATGAAATATATAAAAATACTTTAAATTGTTCTTGATTAATGACATGCAAATCAAAACAATTCTGAGTTACCACCTCTTACCTATCAGATTGGCTAGTATTAAAGAAAATATGAAGAACAAATGTTTGAAGGGGGTAAAAAATTGGGACAGAAATGTAATATTAATGGACTTAATGAACTGATCCAAGCATTTTGGAGAGCAATTTGGAACTATATCCAAAGGGTTATAAAACTGCCCATACTCTTTCAACCAGAAAGACACCTAGTAAACCTTTACCCCAAAAAGATCAAAGGAAAAGGAAAAGGAGCTCTTCATATAAAAATATTTATAACAGCTTTTTGTGTGGCAAAAAATTGGAAACTGAAGAGAAGCTCATCAACTGATCAAGTTCCATTATATATAATTGTGATGGGATGCTATTGTGATATAATACATGAACAAATTTTTTTTAATGGGGAAAATTTATATGAATAGATCCAAAATGAAGTGAGCAGAGACAGGAAATCATTTTACAGAGTAAAAGCAATATCGTATGATGGTCAACCGTGAATGACTTAGCTATTCTCATCAAAACAATGATCTAAGACAATTCCAAAAAACTTATGAAGAAAGCTGTTATCCACCTTCAGAGAAAGAATGTATGGAATCTGAATGCATATTGAATCATACTTATATTTTTCTTGCGTGTTTTTTTTTTTTGTCTCTGATTTCTTTTGAAACTTGGTTAATATGGAGATATGTTTTGTATGCCTGTATATGGTGTATGATGTATATCAAACTGCTTACCTTTTCAAGAAGGTGTTAGGGTGGAATAGAAGGAGACAATTTGAAACTCAAAAAGTGTAGGACACGAATGTTAAAATTTGTTTTTACAAAGTTGTTGATAAAAATAAAATTAAAGCTTTTTAAGAATGTTTAAAAAATTAATTTTCTTTGAGAACTAAACTGAATGAAAATGAAATAACAACATGCATTGTCATTGGTTCCTGGGAATGCTCTTACTATATTTAGGAAGATTCAGAATATTGCTTTATATACTTACCTCATTGCACTACAAAACATACATTCATTTTTATATGTTTTGCCATTCTTGGCACAGATAGGATTGAACTCTTGGGTGCAGTGGTATTGTGGTTTTTTTAAATACTGGATACATTCAGGCTGCCAAAATCACAAAGATACATAGTTTATATCAGATATCATTTTTACAAAGAACCCCATGGCTTGAAGATGCACCATGTCAGAGCCAGAATAGCAATATATTGAGATATCAAGGCATTTTGGTGCCTCTGGAGAAAGGAAATGCAGGAGTACAAGGGTAAAAGCTTATGGTACCTCTGGGTTTGTATGCATGCCTGTGATTTCAAAAAGACAAAAAAATCAGAAATAACGTGGGTTTGAGGGTTATATTTGGAAGCCTAAGGCTATCTTTCAACATAGCCAGCAAGTCATTTTGGAATTCCAAATACTGCCCATTCTGTAGAGACTGGCTAAGTCCCACATCCTACCTGAAAGCTTTCCCAGTTCTCTCTAGCTACAACTCATCTCACCTTTCTCTGAATTCCTATAGTAATGTAGGTCTCCTCAAGTGAGCTTTGTGCTTGGAAATACACTGTGTCATTTGGTTTATTGATTTACTTAACCAGCAGATGTCTTGCCTCCTAAACTGTAAGATAGCTTGAACTAGACTTAGAATTGAAAAGACTGTGAGAAGTCTTTTATCTTATATGAAGAAAGTGAGATCCAGAGACACCTGCCATTTAAACTCAGCTCCTCTAGCTTTAAATGAATCCTGGTTCCCATTGCACTACAATATTACCTGTGCTTTTTATATACTCACACATCTGGTACACCCAAATTACTCACTTAAAACTAAAACAGTGAAAGGTATAGTTCTCTGAGGATGAAGGGCATATTAAAAATATTCAGGATTGGAAAAATCAATATCTTTTTAAAAAATTAAATATTAGTGTAATTAAAGAGCTCAGTTCATAGCACTAAACTTCAATTTTAGAGTGAGGAAAACTTACCAGATCTGTTTGATTTTTCTTTCTGGAAAGACCTGAAAGAAAAATAGAGATACAACTGATCATATTTTATACTTTTGCCTGAAGTCAAATTACATGGAATGAACCTAATAGTATGCTCTTTTAATACTCAGGATCCTAGAAAAGATTCAAGGAGGCTGAAATAAGGTGGATTTATGTGTAATGATTATCTAAAACCTACCACAACCATCAGGCAATGAAAGATAAGACAAAGGAGGACCTACGTTCATCCTGAAATATCTGGGACATAGAAAATCTCTGGGTAAATTGTGTTTTAGGATGAGTTTTGTAAAAAAGAACAAAAATAAACATTCTCATCTAGAAGGATACTGTTGTACTAATCATTTCTCTTGATTCAAAGCCAATGAAAACTTAGAATATTCATAACTACTAACTAATATGCTAGTTTAGGAGTTTTTTTCCATTGACTCAGAGATCATTAGAGTGGGGAGGGAGCCTAAAGATCATTTCATTCTGTCTCCCAATTTTACATAAGAGGTAACTGAGGCCTATTATTGAATTTGCCCAAAGTTGTAGCAAATGAGTAGCAAAGCAAAGACAAAATTGCTGACTTCCAACCCCATGCCACACAATATTGCCATAACTTTATGTAATGTATCAAATACATTAAATTCACAAATTCAGCAAATCACAATTTTTAAAAAAAAGTTTCCCAATTTGATTTTGACAACTCCCTCAAAAGAAAAGGACAACCTATTCCAAACAGCAGGTAGCATTAGTACTTCAAAGTAGTTTTGTGAAAGATTAGTGGCTTCCCACCAATGACTTAGAAATTTACTCACCTGAGGAAACAGTCAGTATCAAGAAGAAAAGCCCAAAGAGGGCTTTCCTTGTCAGTTGGAAGCAGATCATTCAGTCTCTGAGGAGTCCCTGGACTAGGTTTTCTGTTAGAAAATGAATAGATAGATAGATAGATAGATAGATAGATAGATAGATAGATGTGTGTATGTATGTGTATATATGTATATAGACATATATATGTATAAATCATTAAAAATATTTTTGACCAAAGTCTGAATTAATCAAATAGACTACTTTACTTTGCTTTAAAAATATCTTTTCCTGTGTCAGCAATTCCAGAGACCAAGTAAGGCTGAAAGTGAGATTTCCCATCATCTTGGGACATACTCCATATAGGAGGAAAACAGAGATGTCCTGAGATCAGAAATTTCAAACTGACCCTTCTTTGGCTTTACTCTCTGAATAAAGTCAGAGAATATCTCTTCTTATGTCAACAAAGCCAGATGAGGCTTACTTTATGGCCATTAAGGATGACACCCTTAACTTGAGGCATTAACTTGAGTAATGAGATTTGTTCATGTCTTAATATTTTTGGACATATACTCTGTTATGGAATGTTAATGGTAAAGAAAGCACAGATAACTCAAGTCATAATTTCAATGGACGCTTTGCCCACACTCATATTTTATTGTATTTACCAGGTATTTAATTAAGAAAATTCCTTTCAAAGATGGTGGCATAGAAGCAATAAGGTTATGCAACTCCCACATAGCCACCACAAATACCCATAAAATATGACTCTAAAAAAATTTTAGGGCCCCAAATCTCACAAAAATACAGAAAAACAGATCTCCCACTGAAGGAAGCTAAGCAAGAAGTGCTTATCACAGCACACTAGGTTCCGAAACCAGCCCAGCCTGAAACCATGGCTGGAAGCGGCCAGGACAAACCACAGCTGGAGCCTTCAGGAGAGTGGATCAGTGGCAGCTGTGGAAGTTTCCATAATTATCAAGCCATGAGAAAGAAGGACTAAGTGAAAGGTCAGTGGAAAGGTCAGCGAAATTTGGGGGAGAAAAGCATTCTGGCCAAACTGTCTCCAGGGCAAGGAAGAGGTAGAAGTGGCAGAAGTGGCAACCCTGCAGCTGCCTCCATGTGGCTGCTTCAGAGCTGCCGTCCTGCAGACTGCAGGAGAGCCAAGCAATCATTCAGAGACTAAATGCTCTTGCATTGAGGAGCCTGGATCCAGATTGTGGTCTTGGGTGGTGGTCCTGGGGTGTGTTTTCAGTGAGCCAAAGCTGGTGGGGGCTGCAGCAGCCTCCCAATAGCTCTGGCAGCTGCAAAAACCCCAGCAATTTGGACAGAGCTTTCCCCTCTGAAAGCAGAGTTCCACAAAGCTTAAAAAATCAAGTAATTGACTGGCCACATGAGCAGGAAAAGGAAGCAAAGTAAGAACAGCAACCAAACTCTAGATTCCTTCTTTGGGGACAAGAAGGGTCAAAGCATGGAAATGGAGGGAGACAACAAAGTCAGAACTCCCACACCAAAAGCTTCCAAGCAACATGTAGACTTCCTACTAGCCATAGATCAGCTTAAGAAAGATTTTGAAAACCAAATGAGAGAAGTGGAGGAAAAATTGGGAAAAGAAATGAGAATGATGTGAGAAAATCATGAAAAGAGAGTCAACAACCTGACTGAAGAAAATAATACCTTAAAACATAGATTAACTCAAATGGCAAAAGAGGCCCAAAAAAGCCAATGAGGGGAAGAATGCCTTAAAAAGCCAAATTTGCCAGATGTAAAAAAGTATCTCAAAAGCTTTCTGAAGAGAATAATTCCTTCAGACATAGAGTGGAGTAAATGGAAGCAAAAGACTTTATGAGAAATAAAGATGCTATTAAACAGATACAAACAAATGAAAAAAAAAGAGTGCAATGTGAAATTTCTCCTTGAAAAAAACCACTGACCTGGAAAATAGATCCAGGAGAGACAATTTAAAAATTATTGGACTACCTGACAGCCATGATCAAAAACAGAACTTAGAAAGCATCCCTCAAGAAATTCTCAAGGAAAATTGCCCTGATATTTTAGAACCAGAGGGCAAAATA
>CM053581.1:285547843-285620436 GCA_028627135.1 Pseudochirops cupreus
TACTTTGCTTCTTATGCTTATTCTTACTCATGATTGGTCAGTCCATGATTTTTTTTTAATCTCTGTGGGGCTCTGCTTCCAGAAGGGAAAGCTCTGTCCCAAATCACTGGGGTCCTCCTGGCTGCCATAGCTCTCAGGAAGGTGCTGGGTCCTTTCCTACTTACTTCCAACTCACTGGATAATGAGGACTCTCAGGACTGAAAGTCCAATTCCGTGACCTGGATCCAGGTCGCTCAATGCGAGAGCACTTGGCCTCTCAATGATCGCTTAGTCCCCCTGCTGTCTGCAGGCTGAGGGCGGGGAAGCTGCGATGCGGAGGCAGGTGCAAAACCTCTGCCTTTTGCTTTCCCACCCTGGAGGCATTTTGGCCAGATTGCTTTTCTCCCAAGACCTCGCAAGCTCCACTGACCTAGCTCTCAACACTGCTTGCAGCTGCCGCTAATCTGCTCACCGCTCCTCTCATCTAGCTGCCCCCAGGGCTCAGCCAGGGCTTCAAGTCAGGCTGGTTTCGGTTCGCAGTGATGATATGGTTCCTCGTAGTGGAGCTGACTTTAGTGGAAAGTGTATTTGTGTGTATTTTAGAGTTCTAGGATTAGTTTAGAGTCATATTTTATGGGTATTTTGGGGTGGCTATGTGCGAGTTGTGATATGTTGCTGCTCCTAGGCTGCCATCTTGGCTCCGCCCCCCAGCTGTTATATTTTTTAGTGTGATCAGGATGGAGACTTCCTGATATTTGAATTGGTTCTTTCTTGTTGGCTGTAATATTTTCTCCTTCGTCTGTGAACCCTGTAATATTAGCTAATAAAATTCTGGGAATTTTTATTTTGGAATCTCTCTCAGGAGGTGATTAATGAATCCTTTTAATTTCTATTTTGTCCCCTTCATCTAAGATATTAGGGCTGTTTTGATTGATAATTTCTACAAATATGATGTCTAGGCCTTTTTGTTTTTTTTTTTAATCATGGCTATCAGGTATTTCAATAATTCTTAAAGTCTCTCTCCTCTGTTTATTTTCTAGGTCAGTTGTTTTTCCAATGAGATATTTCATATTTTCTTTTCTTTTTCTATTTTTTCTCAGTTTATTCTTCTTTCTTGTTGTCTCATGGACTCATTAGCTTCCACTCATCTAATGTTAATTTTCATGCAATGTTTTCCAGTGAACTTTTCTATCTCATTTGCCATTTGACCAATTTTAGTTCTTAAGGACTGTTAAGTGAATTTCTTTACATCTTTTTGCCCCCATTTGGTCTCTTCTGTTTTGTTAAGATGTCATTTTCTTCAGTATTTTTTGTATGTCCTTCATCAACTTACTGACTTTTTTTTTCATAATTTTCTTGTTTCATTCTCATTTCTTTTCCCATTTTTTTTCTCTACCTCTCTTATTTGACATTTAAAAATCCATTTTGACCCCTTTTAGGACTGAGATCAAGTTACATTTTTCTTTGAGGTTTTTCACGTAGCTGCTTTTATTCTGTTGTATTACTGTGAGTTTGTGTTTTGAGCTTTCCTGTCACCATAATAACTTTTCATGATCAAGTCCTTTTTGTTGTTGTTGCTTGCCCATTTTTTCAGGTTATTTCTTGACTTTCTACTTTGTGTTAAAGGTGGGCTCCATTTCTGGGACATTGTTAAAAGCTTCAGGTTTTTCATGTAGGTGTTTTCAGACCTAATTCTGGGGGTCTGTAAGCTCTATGTTCTTCCAAGGGGGTGTTATCCAGGGAGAGATGTGACAACTGTTCTCCTGGCTAGTGTTCTGCTCTTTAAGTGACAACAAGCAATCTATTCAATCATGGAACTTTGCCTAGAATCTATGTTCCTGCTAGTAATTATCCTCTCCCTAGGACTGCAAGCTGGAACCATGTATAGGCAATGCAATAGAGTCTTGCTCCGATTGCCAGCAAAGGGTCCCCTGAAATCTCCTTCTGACCATTGTCTAACCCCCCTTATTCTCTTTGGTCTGAGAACTGTGGAAATTACTTTTGTCAACTATACAGTAGTCCCCAAACGCTGCTACTTGCTTGCCAGCTTATCCTGTGCTGGTGCAGCCTGGGCTGGATTTCCTCACTATAGTGAGACAGACCTTTCCTGTCAACCTTCTGTAATGTGAATGGGTTAGGAAGATTTTCCTTGCCAATTAATAAGCCTATGTGACCTACTTTGAGCCCTGGCCCAGCTCACAGTATAATAAATCCTGAGTCTCTGAGCCTATTGGGGATGGAAGTTTGCTTAAAGGAAGCTTACTTGTAGGAAGGCTTTCATACCTTTTGCTAATTTTTAATTAGGTATTCAGTTGTGAGGGTTGTGATGCCTTTTGGCTCTAAAAATTATACACACACACACACACACACACACACACACACACACACACACACACACACACATATATATATATATATATATATATATATATACATATATACATATTCTGAGTTAGTATTTTTCTTTGGGGACTCATTTATGAGGTGGATCTTGTGGCTGTATGTGCAAAGCTTCCTGACTACTCAGATGTAAAAGCTCTCTTGACCTAGGAATGTATGTTAAGTATATAGCAATATTGCTTTGATTCAGGTAGTCCGAGCCCTGTCTGTTGGTTTCTATTTCTCTGCTTTTATTTTCTCTGATTATATTTTCTCCAAAGTTCAGGGTGCTAACTTTTCCCCTGAACTAGTGAATGTAATTTTAAAAAAATTGTTGACCCCTTAAACCCCTTTCATAGTAAAGCAGATCTAAGAACCTATGCTAGTAACTATCCTCAGTATGTCAGTGTGGTTGCTACTATAGTTGGCTATTTTCATGATATTATCAAGGCATGTCATCCTCTACTATCCCCTTCTCCTTTTGCCTTCTATCTCTTCACATATCATTGTTGTTGTTGTTGTTTTTTTCCCAGTGAGGCCCATCTTCCATTATGTGCCCAAAATATCTGAGCTTCATCTTCAGTAATTGACCTCCCAGTGAACAGCCTGGATTAATTTCTTTCAGTATTGACCAATTTGATCATGACTTTTTTCTTTTTGGTAAGTCTACCATGATTACCATTGTTTTCAGTGGAATCTAGCTTTTAAATGTCCTTCCTAAAATATGGTATGCCAAAACCAAATATGATGCTTGAGATATGGACTAGGCAGGAAAGTAGCAAGTGTGATTTTCCCTTGATGCTGAACATTATGTACTTACTAATACAACTGCAGGCTAAATTGTACAACCATTCATTTAAAACCAATACAAATCTCAAATGCTATCTACTGAATCCCTCTTCTTTTATGGATGAGGATACTGAGGTCCAGAGAGGCTGTGCATTACCTTCACACAATACATTTCAAAATAAATTGTGTTTTAATCCCCCAAAATATTTTGTGTTGAATAGGATTGCTCCCAAGACTGACTTTCTGCTATGAATATTGTTTCAGGGTTGCTACTGCTCTCTCTTCTCCCTGTCAGATTCCCTTGGTGTAGGCCCATACAATAGAACAGGGATAAGCAGATATTAAGGATGCAGTTATCCCTGACCTTGTGATTTGACAGTCATTACTATTCATCTCCCAAGTATATTCTGTAACAGAAACTTAGAAACCTTCTCACACAGTCCAATACACAAGATATTCCAAGGGACATGTAATAGTGAAATACTCAGACTGATTCTGTGTCTTCTCTAATTGATTCTATTTACAATTCATTCATTTTATCCTGTTACTGCCTCGAGTTATTATTCTTTCTCTAATCAGAGTTCAACTATTTAGTTGGCATTAGTGAGTTAAGTTTACAAGTTCACTTCTCCTTCTGATCTCTATGCTATTATCGCCTCAAGGAAATCTGCTAAATTTGAGGGATGTAGGTGGAAACTAGGTCTGGTTTAATATCTTTATACTATCAAGCTATCCTTCAAAGATGTTTGTTTTGTTATCCAAAGAAGTCTGGTAAAATCTCTTTGTCCTTGTGAGTGGACTCAAACAATGATCATTTCTAAACTACAGGAGGGGAGTAATGGGTTGTTGCTAGCCTATAATTCACAATTTCAACCAATCACATTGTCTCTCATGCCTCAGTTCTGTAACCCATTGTAATTTGTTCCTCACAAAGAAGACCTATTCTTTGTTCTGCACATCCCTAAAAAACTGCAAATAGGGTCATTCCCCACCTTGGAATCTTAGTTTTACTGGGCAAGCTGAGTTCCTATTGTTTGGTAAATTTACACTTTACTAATGAATTGATCTTGTTCTATCTACCTGAATTTTAACTGTTACAATACAAAAATACCAACATATAAAATGACCACTTGAGTAATTTGACTCTTCAGGGCTCTTAAACATTGCCCCCCCTGAAAAAAAAGTCTCTCCTAGTTCTCTTACTCTCTGTGCTTCAGGGAGAAAAGATCACCACCAAAGTATGGCTAGTCTTTTTTATATTATTTTGAAAAATTAATCTTTCCCCATCTTTATCTGCTATCTACAAGAAACCTAGGCCCTCCTAATGGGTATTGATATAAGATATTGCCCACTTCATCCTATAGTTCAACAGATCTTCCATCCTTTTTTGTGTGGTAATATAGCCAAAGGAATTGTGTCCACATTCCTAGAGGTAATGGGAAATGAGGCACTGACTTGGTAAACCTGTGGAGGAGTAGTATCTGAGGTAAAGCAAGAGGAAATTCCTACACTCAGTAGAAAGAAAATTCAGGGAGAAAGAATTTGAAGTTTCATGCTATTTAGCTGTGAAAATAAGCATGATGTACAAAGCTTGATCTTACAATATTCAGACAAAAAAGATCAGTAACTATTGACTTCCTGGGACCAGATAAGGAGAACGTGACTGGTACAGCATGTACTAGGGGCAATGACCAAAGGATACAAATCAAAGGGACTTGTTTTCTCTATAATAAGAAAAACAGATCATTAATTTTTCATGTGAAAATAATTCATTTCTGCCTTCTTATAAATATATAATAGCTCTTTTAGGTATAATATTAATAAATAAATGAATGTAAATGGCATGGTTAATTGAACCTTGAAGGACATTCAGGATTTAGCTCTTAAGGTTGAGCTAAAGAGAGAATGTTCCTCTTTCTGGGCATAGAAGCAGCCAGTCCATTGTAACAGAAATGGGAAATGACAGTTGCATAGGAGCTATATAGGTCTAATAGGGAGGTGGATTCCCTAGGATTATACACAGGATTGTGTTTAGATCAGGGCAAATTGAAGATGACCCATTATTTGTCAAAAAGGTCAAAAGCATATGAGTCTCTTCACAAAAGTCTTATGAACAACAGGAAAAAGAAAGCACAGCCCAGATTAGAATCAGATGCTTAGAATTAATTCAGACATACAAAACTCCTGATTAAGAGATGACATAACTGTAATTGCATGCAAATTCATGGCCATCTTAGGATATAGGAACTTCGCACTCAAGAACTTCTCAAGGACTGATATTCTTTTTAAATGTTTTTATTTCCACTCAATCCCACACTCCAACACCTTGCCCATTAACTCTATATGAGTTTTGTAAGCATTCTTTGGACATGCTGGACAATAGTCCTACTGTAATGGTAATGGAATTTAAAGATCCCCCTATATTGGCTTGGTTTTTGGGTTGAGAGTTGAAACCCAGAGCTTGTGACTTGTGGGATGGACTTGTTGACGTGAAGAGAGAGGGCTGAACTGGGAGGAGCTGGTGCCGTGGATTTAGAGAGAGGCCCAAGCAGAGAGAAGTCCAAGCAGAGGGGGCCAGAAAGACTTTTTGGGAACGGTATCATTGAGACAGAGAGAGAGGAGAATTGCCGGGGGCCAGAGTTGCTGAGAAAGAAACTGCTGAGGGACAATTGGAGCTGCCCAAGACTTTTGAGAGCTGCTACCCAGAGCTGCCAAGAACTGGGGAGGCATGGCTATGATGCTGGTATTTTGTCTGTCTGTTTTGATGTTGTTTTGCCAGATTCATATGCTGGTGAAAGACAATGCTGTTGTTACAGAGGTCCTGAGACCTTGTTATTGGTTCAGAAGCCCTGAAGGAGGATTTTCTTGTTGTATGTTTACAGAAATTCTGGAAGAGGGTCTTGCTGATTTTTTCAGGGGTTTACATGTCTAGTAAGTGTTAAGTGTCTGAGGCTGGATTTGAACTCAGGTCCTCCTGACTCTAGGGCCAGTGCACCAACTAGCCACCCCTACAGTTTGTTTTCTACATTCAATTTTTGTTCTTCCTTTTCCAAGCTTCTGACTCTCTCTTGCATACCTCATTCCTTTTCCCATTTCTTCTTCTTCTTCTTCTTCTTCTTCTTCTACTACTACTACTACTACTACTTCTTCTTCTCTTATTTGACTTTTAAAAAATTTATTGAGCTCTTCCAAGAAAGCTTTTTGGCCTTGAGACCAGCTCATTTTCGCCTTTGAGGTTTCATATTTTGGTATATTGACAATGTTCTCCTATTCTGAGTTTATGTTTTGATCTTCTCCATCAACATAATACTTTTCTATGGTTGGTGTTCTTTTTTTTAATTTTTGTTCACTCTTTTTGCTTATTTCATGACTTTTACAGTTGAATTCTCAGGCTGGAGCACAGGAGCCACTGTCCCAAGCTTCTTTTGTTGAGGTTCAGTGACCTGGTCACTAGCTTTGTTCCCTGAGACCTCAGGTTCTAGCTTCTGGAGGCTGTAGGTGTCTGCAGTTTATCTGGTGCTGAGTTGGGGTCCTAGTAGTGATATGGCTATGACTCTAGAATGAGGCAAATTATCTCACAAAAAAAAGGCATAAAAGGAAGACTTTTTACAATGGATTTGAATATGGGAGGGGGTGAGCAATAATTGAAGCTTATTCTCATTGGAATTGGCTCAAAGAGGGAATAATATGCACACTTAGTTGGATATAAAAACCTATCATACCCTACAGGAAAGTCAAACAAGAGGCGCATAAGAAAAGTGGGGAAAGGCTGACAGAAGTGAGGGTAGATTATATGAAGTTGTGATCAAGGAGGGACAGTATGAAGGAAGAGAGAGAGAGAATAATAAACAAAGGTGAAAGCAACATAGAAGGGGAAAGTAACCATAACTGTGAATGTAAATTGGATAAATCACCCATAAAATGGAATTGAATAGCAAAGTGGATTAGATAACAGAATTCTGCACTATATAGTTTACAACAAACACACTTGAAGCAGAGACACAAAGACTAAAAACAAGAGGATGGAATAAAATCTCTTATGCTTCAGCTGAAGGAAAAAAAACAGGCATAGCAATCATGAGCTCAGACAAAGGAAAAGCAGAAATAGAGCTTATTAAGATAGTTAAGTAGAGGAACTACATTTTGATAAACAGAAATATAGTGTGTTAAAATTTATATTAAATATATACACACCAAATACTATAGCATCCAGATACTTAAAGGAAAAAATTGAATGAATTACAGGAGGAGAAAGCCAGTAAAACTATACCAATAGGGGACCTTGACTTTCTCCTACAAGAACTAATTAGATGTAAACAAAAAAATAAAGAAGAAAGAAGTTAAAGAGATAAATAGAAATTTAAAAGAGTTAGATATGATTACCCTCTGGAGAAAACTGAATAGGACTAGAAGGGAATATATATTTCTCTCAGTGTACATGTCACCTACACAAGTACTGACTGTGTATTAGGGTAAAAAACCTCACAGTCAAGTGCAGAAAACCAGAAATATTATATGTATCCTTTACAAATCACAATCTAATAAAATTACATCCAATAAAGGATAATGGAAACATAAATTTAAAAAAAATCAATTGGATAATAGAGTAGAACCTGAACTTACAAATTTAATTCATTCCAAGCATCTGTTTGTCATGTGATTTGTTCTTATTGAAAAGTGAATTTTCCCATAGGAAATAATGTAAGGTCAGATGAACAGTACCACATCCCTAGAAATATTCATATAAAATAGTTATTTATAATTTTAAATAAGATTTTTATCACTAATGCATCTGAAATACAGTAGCAATGATTACTACAGAATGTAAACTGAAAATAAAACAAATGAACCTTCACTGTACCTTTGAGAAGGGTAGTGGCTTTTAGTAATATATAGAAATGTCAATGATTTGTGTGGCTTTACTTTATATCCTGCAGCTGGGCTAGTTCAAGTAGTTTTTTTTTTTTACTTGATTTCCTATGATTCTCTAAGTATACCATCATATCATTTGTAAAGAGTGATAATTTAGTTTCTTCTTTTCCTGTTCTAATTCCTTATAGTCTTTCACTTTTCTCTAGAGGTCTACTATATCTACCTTCTGTAAAATTCTGTTCACCTCCTTAATTTCTTTCTTGTTCATTTTGAGGTTATATTTATCAAGTTCAGAGAGAGAGAGGTTGAGGTCTCCTACTAGTATAGTTTTCTGTATATTTCTTCCTGAAACTCCCTTAACTTCTCTAGGAATTTGGATGCAATACCACTTGGTGTCTACATATTTAGTAATGATATTACTTCATTGGCTATGGTGTCTTTTATCAGGATAGAGTTTCCTTACTTGTCTCTTTTAATTAGATTTATTTTTGCTTTTGCCTTGCCATAGACTAGGATTGTTACCCTTAATTTTTTTTTTTTACTTCAGCTGCAATATAATATATTCTGCTCCATTATTTCACCTTTCATCTATGTGGACCCTGTTGTTTCGAATGTGTTTCTTGTAAACAGGATATTGTAGGTTTATGGTTTTTAATTCATTCTCCTATCTGCCTCCATTTTATGGGAGAGGTCATGCCATTCACATTCACAGTTATGATTACTACCTTTGCCTTACTCTCCATCCTATTCCCCTAACCTCTCATTTATGCTTTTATTTCTTTCTTCTCCTTTCCTCTCCTGAAGAGTTTTTCTTTTGATCACCATGTCCCTCCATTCCCTCCCTGTCAGTCTGCCTCCTTTTATCTCCCCTTTTGTCTTACTATTTCTTCCCTTCCTTCTAACCACTTTCCCATTTTCTTTAACCTTTTCCCTTCTACTGCCTGTAGGGTACATTAGATTTCAATATTTAACAAAGTATGTTATAATTTCCTTGAACCAATTCCAATAAGATTAAATCTCAAACAGTGCTCTTCTCCCTCCCTTCTCTATTATAATAAGTTTTTGCATCTCTTCAAGTTAAATTCCTATACGTAATAGAGTATGTTATTCCCTCCTTTAACTGAAACCATTGAGAGTAAGACACATACAATGCTCATCTCCCTCCTTTCTTTCCCTCTATTATAATATATTTTTGTGCCCAGTGATGGGCCTTACTCAAGGTAAGTTAGTTTATCATGGAAGAAAGCTCAAATGTCCTAATTACCAGTCTGGTGCTTTTTCTATCACAAACTATTGTCCTTAACTTTTGTATTATAGCAAGTAAATTAGAACTTACCAACTCAGAAAATAATATCTTTCTTAAAAAATTCTCATTTTGACCTACAAACTCAAAACACAAAGAGGAGAGAATACCAATATTTCAAGCACGGGGTAATATTGATCTTTCATAGAAGCTTTTGAAAGAGCAATGGTCCCCCACCAAGGACATGGAAAATTACACATCTGAATAACCAGTCAGTGTCAAGAAGAAAAGTCCTAAGAAGGCTTTAACATTAGTAGGAAAAAGGTCACTTATCTCTTGAGAGTACCCTGTATTGGATTGTCTGTTAGAAAATGATCACTTTTTACCTAAAGGCTTAAAGACAGCTTTCCCATTAATGAAATAGAACTTTTTTTTTTCTGGGACTAATATACATAAAGGTCTTCTATCTTAAAATCCATATTCTCTGGCTTGCTTCCCCAGACTAGGACCTTCAAGCTAAGAAGAAATAATCCCATAAGTCCTCTGTACCTTAAACAATAGTAAGGATGGAACCACCCTCACCACATGATAATCTTCCATCTCAACTGAAGAGACAGTATGATGATAGACAGATAGAGAGAGAGAGAGAGAGAGACAGAGAGAGAGAGAGACAGAGAGAGAAACAGAGAGAGAGAGAGAGACAGAGAGAGAGAGAGAGAAACAGAGAGAGAGAGAGAGAGAGAGATGGGTAGGTAGGTAGGTAGGTAGGTAGGTAGGTAGAGGAAGATATAGATATGCTCCCTACACAGTTAGAGCTCTGGAGAAACTTTAAAATGCAAACATTACAGTCAAGAGAAAGGTAAAAAAGGCATACATGGAATAATAAAGAAATAAACTAATTCCAGTAATTCTAATTCCATTATAATGTGAGGAGATGATTGCTGCTCTGGACTCTATCTTCATCAAGGGTCATAGAAGGAGTCCAATTAGGAAAAAGGTCTGAGAGGGATTCATTCTTTTGTATCTTGATCTCAAGAATGGAAAAGAAAAGGAAAAGGAATTCATTAGGAGAGAAAGGGAGAGCCAGTTAAAGAAAATTATGTCACATAATCAGAATTCATACAAACAAGGAGAAAGGGATTGGGGGATTGGCTGGCACTTGATCTAAGCTCTCATCTCAGCTTGTTAAAGAAGAGAACAAAACGCAAACACAGTTGGCTTCAGAAATGCATTTCACTAAATAGTGAGCTAGGAAAAAGGGAAACCAATGAGAGAAAACAAAGGGAGGGCAAATTTGCGTGTATTAGTTTAAATAAAAATATATGAAAATATTCATAGTTCTTTTTTTAGAGGCAAAAAATTAGAAACAGTTATGTTCATAAATTAGACAAAAGCTAAACAAATTATAATGTATAAATGTGATAGGATAATATTACATTGTTAGAAATGATGAAAGAAATGGTTTTAGAGAAATTTACAAAGACTTGAATGAACTTATCCATATTGAAATTAACAGAACTAGGAGTACAACCTATACAATGACAATAATATTTTTAAAACAAAGAACACTGAATAACTTAGGCACTCTGATCAGTATAGTGACTAATCATGATTCCAAAAGACTAATGTTTAAACACGTTACCCACTTCCAGAGAGGTGAGAAATTCAGAATGCAGAATGAGATTTCTAAAATTACTATCAGTATAGAAATTTGTTTTATATGACATACATATTGTTATAATATCTTTGTTTTTCTAGTATTTTTTAATGGCAGAGTGAAACTGAAAGAAAGAAAAAAAAAGCTAGGATTTTGCTGATTGAAAAAAATAAAATGTAGCTAAAAATAAATCCAAAAAAAGAGAAATGAAACAGGGGTATACCCTAAACCAAGATTTAGTTCTTCCTAAAAATGAGAAAAATGAGGGGGAAAAAATAATATTTTGTCTTTGGATAGCCAAGATTCTTTTTTAATCAATAGTGTTTGGTATGCAATATAATTAACTACATAAAATTAATTTTTATATGTAAATAATTAATTAAACCTTGACATATTGAATTGATAATGCTGTTTTGAAAACTGAAAGGAATAAAGACCAAGGGTTGCTCCCTAGCCTTCCACATGGATTTGTAAAGATTCAGATCTATTTTGATAGCACATTATGGTAATAATGTTGTTTGCTGACATAGCCATGTTGTTCCTGAACTTTTTCTTCTGAGGAAAAGATATTGGGGCATCTGATAAAAACATAATTCATGTTTGCAAGATACAATAATGGCTTTTCAGGAGAACAAAATATTCTGTACAGATCATGATAGTTTCTGGTAATTTGGCTATAGCGGGCATACAACAGATGGGAAAAGATACTTCACCATCAAATATGAGGTTTTAAACTTGTGATCTGTAAACTTGTTTACATCTCTATCTGTCTATCTATATCTGCCTATCTAAATTCATAAATGCATTAAAATATTATTAGTCCTTAAAAATTAACATAAAGAGTTCCAGGCAGTTGAAAATGTGTATGAAATGATACAGTATAAAGAAAGTCAAATCAGAAAGTTAATATTCACCATGACTACCATAATATAAAGAGAAACAACAATAATAAAACCTGAATACTCTGTTGGCCTTGAAAAATACATGAGAAATTGTACTTCCTTCCCTCTTCCTTTGAAGAACTACATATGAAAGAATACATATATTATACAAATTGATTGATTCAATGGTTATTGTTGATGAACTGGCTTTCCTCCTTTCATTTTTATTTCATCACTTCTATGAGGGATGGCCCTTTGGTTGGGAGAAATATATTTTGAAATGATGACACAAAGGCAAAATATATTAATGAGTCAAATACAGTTCCTGAACCGTCATACTAATACTGTATATGTGTATGTGTTCAAACACATATGCATATATAACTTAATTGTACTGAATAGCTCATAATATTGTAAGTCAATTAAATCACAATCAATTAAATTCAATAAGCTTTTCATAACAGGTCCCTCAGCTGTCATGATGAGTCTCAGAGCAAATTTCCTCTATGTGGATAGGATAGGATAGGATGCATCAGTGAAGCTAAAACCTTGTCACGAACTAATATCTCTGTCCATAGTCAGCTATCTCCCAGACACACCATGCATTAAGAATAATATCCTCTAGGCACCTACTCTGAGCCAAGTACTTGACACTAAAATCTTCCAGCCCTTGGTTTCTTACAGATATGCCTATTGCATGCCACATAAGCCCTTGTACAAGTTATTCTGAAAACACTCAATGACACATCTTGCCAAAAATTCATCCCATTGACCTTGGCTTTCCACACTGTAGTTGTGAAGTTGTTGATTACTCTAAGAGCAAAAATCCAGAAGTAAACTTCGTTGTAAATTACAACTCAGATCTGATTTTCATTTGTGATCAGAAACATAGAACCCTAAATGTCATATCAAAATACTGGTAGAAAAATCTTTCATTCTATAGATTGGATGGTTTGATTTACTATTAGGTAGAGAGCAGATGGAGTGAAACTATGTGGCAAAACTTGAGTACACATAGATACCAGATTGTCTCTACATGCACAAGAAAGGTAAGTAGGATGATAGACCCTAGAAATCAGCCAGATATAAATGCTAAAGGATTTGATCAAAGGTACTCTGGGGTGGGGACAAAAGCTTAGAGATTAGATGTGCACCTAACATGAACAATGGGACAGAGATGAGATGAGTTGACATATCACCAAATATCTGGATTTGATTTAACTTCTCAGGTATAGAATAATTTTTAAAAAGTGATTAAATTATAGTTTTAAAAATATCTGAAGATTTTATGGGTAGCTTGGACAGTCAAGGACTGTAATCCCATTCCTGTGAGGAGCAATGAAAGGAACTTTTGATATCTAGCCTGAAAAAGAAAAGGTTCAAGAGGGATATAATAACTCTCTTCAAGTATTTGAAGGACTGCTAAGTGGAAGAGAGAATAGATTTGTTATGTTTGGTCAGAGAGTGCAGAATCAGTATATTGAAAGGAAACTGTAAGCACTCAAATATATTCTTGATGTCAACTTTGAGGCCTAACTTGTGAGTTCGAGAGCTTGAGAGTTCTTGGAATGCTTCTCAGTGAGGAGAGAACCACCATTTAGGAGAACCCTGCAGCAGGACAAGAGTAAATGCAAACTGTGCCCTTGATGGTCAGGGAATCTGGAACTTGAGAATTATTCAAACCATGTAGGATGGAGTGAATGTGAATGTGAATGTGAACTATTTATCCAGTCATCTCAAGAAGTTGACTTTAAATTCCTTCTGAATGTGATAAAGATAGTGGATTATTTGAGATGTTTTAGGTTTTCTTACTTATTGGATATCTCTGAATTTATTGACAACTGAAACATCTATTGTACATTGAGAATCTTTTCTAGAAGGACTCTATTACTCAGAATTTCAGGAGACCTCAGACATCAGCCATGCTTCAAATTTAAGAGTTTTCTCAACATTACTCCAAGGTGAGAATGAGAGAGAGAAACAGAAAGAGACAGAGGAATCCACCCCAGAATGAATCAGAGCCATAGAAGTCCAATGCCAATCTCTTCATTTCTTAAGGTCTTCAGGGGTGAATGGGTCAGCCTATCTTTTAAGTAGTGTCAAAGAACAATGCTGATTAAACTTTTATAATACACTTACAAGTCTAGGAGGCCTATTCACTATTTATTCCTTCTTCTAAACCATTATTGCCTTTGAAATTTTAGACCTTTCATTCTACATGTATTTGTTATAAAATGTTTGCTCTAGACCTTCTTTGCCATTTGATTATTATAGCATTGTCTGTGTAACAATTTAAGTAGTATCATGATTTTTATTAGATTGGCTTTGAACAATGAGAATCTGTCCAGTTACTTGTCATTTTTAAGGGTGATTTGTAGTTGCTTTTAGGTATTAAATATGTAATTGAATCACAGAATATAATACATTTTGTAGTTATTTTAAATAGAATTTCTTTTTCCTTCATTTTCTCCAAATCATTTGGCAATTAAGCATTGTACTCAACATGATCTCAAACACTTAATAGATGTGGGACCCCAGGAAAGTCACTTAAACTGTGTAGATATTGGTTTCTGTTTCAGTAAAATGGGTTGAAGACAAAATTAGTTAACATACATAAAGGACTTTGCAAACCTTAAATAATATATAAATACTTTATCTGTGCCAGACAAATACTAGCTATTATCATTGCTAGCGGAAGAATAAGGGGAAGATGAATCCTGACATTTTACAGAAGCTATGATTACATTTACCTTCTTTGATGATTCTCTGGGTCTTCTAACTAAACTATCATGTCATCAAAAAATTATTTTAATTTTCATGTATTGAGAGTAGCAAAAAAAATGCAAAATTGTTAACTCCCCAACACCATGCTCTTTTTGCTACACAACACTGCCCCCATGTTTTGTAAAGCATCTGATACATTAAGTTCAGCAATTCATCAAATGACAACTTTTTAAAGTTTCCCAATTTGATCTACTAGTTTCGACCTCCCAAAGAAGAAAGGAACAATTTATTCCAAGCAGCAGCTAACACTGGTTCTTCACAAAAGTTTCTGAAAGGTTAGTAGATTCCAATCAATGCCTTAGAAATTTGCTGACCCAAGTAAACAGATAGTATCAAGAAGAAAAGTACAAAGAGAGTCTTCTTTATCATTTGGAGGAAGGCCATTCAGCCTCTGGGGAGTTCCTGGATCAGGTTTTCTGTGAGGGGGAAAAAAATAGCCTGATAAAATCCCAAAGACAATTTCTCATGAACGAAATGAAACACTTGTCCAGGCCTCACATACATGAAGCTTTATTAAAATTAAATTCTTTATTCCACCCTTTTCCACAGCCACAATGATAGGATTCCAAAGTCCATTCTTCCCAGCCCATCCAAGACCAGTACTTTCTAGCTGGCACACATTATCACTACTCATCTTCTATACCTCAAAGTCAGAATGATAAGGATGGGGCAACACTCCCTATACGATACTTTCTCAGCTCAGATGAGGAGGGAGACAAGGTGAAACTCTACATGTATCACCATGACCAGGATCTCCCTTGACATTTCCTTCCAAGAAATAAAACAATGACAAGTTTTCAGAAGAGTCAGATTTAGGAAGATGTCTAAGCAGGAAAGAATAAGTCATAATGGGAGGGAAGGGGCAGGGTCTCAGCTGCAGGCCCTGATTGACACACCTCAAAGGGAAGAAGAGATATTGAAGTGTCTATCTCTTCTATGTGTGACACCTGAATATTCTTAGTCATTAAAAATATCGCCTCTTGGAAGATAAACAAGGAAGTAGGAAGGCTGAAATGCAGGGTTGGAGGATGGAGAGCAGTGAAGCAATACCTGCTCTATCCACTGGCTATGGAGCATCTCCTTTTCTGAAGATTTGGCTTTATCAATGTTTCTGCCTCAGTAGGAGGTTGAGGGACCAGGGAAAAGTGAAGAAGCCTAGAAGGAAGTGTGAGAAGCAAGAAGAGAAGGGATTCGAGAGAAGTTTTGACTGAGGGGAGGGGTTACAGTGAAACATTCAGAAATAAGGAAAAGGGATTGGGACAAGGTACACAGAAAGGAAGGGAAAAGAACAGTGAAAAATAGACTTAGAGAAAAGGTGTAATCCATTGAGGGACCTTCTTATCCCCTTCAGTTATGGTTCCTTCACAGAAGAAATAACATCCTAACAAAAAGGAAGAAATAATATCCTGAGGGAGGCAATCAGGATGATGGAGATCTAATTGCCAGGTCTTCTCAGGATCAACTGAAGGTACTTAATGTGTTTAGACCACTGGATCCTCTAGAATAAAATTAAAACTGACCTTGGAATTAAAATATCTTAACAAACTTTTTCCAATCTATCGTGATTAACTTGTTACTCTGCCACAAATATCTTTCTTGTTGTTGTCTTACGTGGCACCCCATATCCTGTCTTTTTGAGTTTATTCACTGAAAGGTACTCCTGTGTACTCTTGCCTGATTTCTGCTTTTGAGGATCCCTAACTTTCTTCATAGTTCAACTCAAGAGAAATCTTGTAACCTGAAGATTTTCCCATCCCAATTTGCTCTTCTTAGTTGTCAGAGTTATCCCACCAAATATCTTGTATTTTTTTGTTTCTTGATATATTGGTATTTTCTTTCTCCCTCAGAAGAATATGCATTCACTGAGGTGGGAATACTAGTTTATTTTTGTCTTTGTATCAGCAGCTCCTTGAGTGGTATCTGGAACATATTTGGGTCTTAATAAAAGCTTCATAATTGATTGGGTTTATTGACTGATTGAGATGTCAGGAACATTAGAGGAAACATGACCACTATTTTCAAGCAATAGAAGATGTCCTACAATAGAATACACAGGATTAAATATTAATAATAGTTACTATTTTTACTATAGCACCTATTCTATGCCAGGCATTATGCTAAATGCTCTTTGAATATTGTCTCTTCCCACCCTCACAATAAAACCCAGAGGTAGAGACCATTATTAGCTTCATTTTATATTAAGAAACTGAAGGCGATGGAATTTTAAGTGAGTTTCCTTGGATCACATGCCTAGCAAGTGTCTGAGGCTAGATTTGAACTCACGTCTTCCTGACTCAAGACTCAGCATCCTACCTACTCTACTACCCAGCTGCCTCATAAAGTAATTAGCTATTCATTGTCAAAAGTCATCAGAAGGAATTTGGATATTGTGACTTGCCAATTCTATGAAAGAAATGCCTGTTCACTTATTGACTAGACTAGATATTTACTGACCCCCTACCAATAGTGAAATCCCATCATTGATTCATTCCATGGCTTCAAATCACATTGTCATTCAGGTCAATTACTGCATATATTTTCTAGATTATTAATATCCTTTCAAAAAAGATGAAACCTAGAACTGAACAAACCTCTTAAAGAATTTCTGAGCCAGAAATAGAGCGTTAGAATCATCCACATTTTTGTTCTAGCCTGTATTCTTCTCTTATAGAGAGCAGAGATGAGAGCATGAAGTTGTCATTTCCCCCAAATTTCCTGTTTCCCTCTTCTAACCTTGATGCCAATTTTTATTCAAATAGGTGAAATTGGAAGAAGGAAATCAGTAGAATCTTAGAGAAGGCCTACCCCCACTTCCTCATACCTTGTCACATTCTTCTTGAATTCCCACTAAAGACTTCATGTTGCCTTCGAGATCTTATGTAGAAGGGCTAGCATAAGCAATTTGAATGCATTTATGGCATAACTAATTCCCATTAAATCCACAGTAGCCATTAACTAGTTGGTGTTGTGCCAGCCCTCAAATCAAAAGAACCAGATTTCAAATTGGGCCTCAGACATTTTCCAGTTTTTTGACCCTTGACAAGTCATTTAAACTTTTTGGCTCATTTACTTCTATAAAATCAGCTGGAGAAGGAAATGTCAAACCACTCCAGTATCTTTGCCAAGAATACCGCAAACGGAGTATTATAGAGTTTGGAAAACACCAAATCTTCTGAGCAGCAGGTCAACAGGTTACAGCTCTGTTATTCTAAATTCTGTAAGTGGCACTCTTTATTAATCAATCCATCAATAAGCATTTATCAAGCATTAACTATGAGCCACACATGGTGTTAAGTACTAGGGAGATAAATCCAAACTCATAAAATATTACATCTCCATAATGTATGATGGAGATTTGGATCCACTCCTCACAGACATTCAATTAAATGTAGCACTGGGTAGATGCAGATTCCTAAATTGTTTTTGGAAAAGGGCATCCCACTTTAAATGATTCTAATTTGTTCACTGATACAAAACCCAACTCTTTCATATCATTATTATTCCACTAATGCTTTATGTCTCCTTAGAATGAAATATAATTGCAAGAGTCCCAAAGGACAATAGAAAGCTATTTTGTGTACATAGAGACTATAACATATTACTTACTGTACCATGCCTATGAACTGGACATCAGCAAAGACATGTATAGTTGGAAACAGTGGTAGGCATTCATGACGTGTGGATGCTCAGCACAAGGGATAGATCTGTACCCCTGAAATATTAAGCTATTAAAGGAAAGACCTTTGTGTATTTGGTATCACATAGGATGAGAATACATAGTGGGACTTAAAATCTATGTAGTGGAAAGGTTACCTGCAATAAAGAAATCACAAATTTATTCATGTAGAATTATTTTTTCTCCCTCCAAGTGTTTTTTAATGAAACTTGTGGTTCATCGGTTTTCATCATTAATTATTAATTATCCCTTGACTACTTATGGTTCTGGAAAGTTTGAAAAATTCCCAAAATTTACCATCCACATATATAAACATCCATATAAATCATAAAGAAGGAGTTAAATTTCCATTCACCTAAACCCTTGGGTTTAGAAAGATTTTGCATTTTCTAAGAAAACAAGGACAGCGTGCTATAGCAGTAATCATGCAGAAGGCCTTAGCTCAACTTCAGGCTAGAGTATTATTTGTATGACTTTTGACAAGTTGCTTAAATCACATGAATCTCATTTTATTCATCTGGGAAATGAAGTACTTTTAAATGATCTCCAAGATTTGATAGACTTTTCATGCCATGATAGAGAAAAAGCAAGTCATGCCCTGGAACTAGAGTTCAATTCTTCCTCTACTTGAAATAATGATTGTAGCAGGCTTCATTTTTTAATCCTTCATATTTCTAGAATCAACAAGAATGTATTAAGTTCGTACCATGTGCCACACCCTCTTCTGTGGGTTCCTTTGTATCAATAGAGTTTGGGACATGGACGGTGTTTAATAAATGATTGTTGGTTTATTGAAAGAATGATGTATTGAAAACTGAAAATAATAATGTTCAAACGCTGCTCTCTATTTCCTCTAAAGTTATCTCCATGGAGGCAGACTGATTTTGGGGTGACCTGTTCATAGTACAGTGTTATGGTAATAAAGTTGTTTGCTGAGATGGTCATGCTGTTCTTTATCAGTTTCTTCTAAGAAAAAAAGGAGATCTGGGGATCTGGCAATAATAGGACTCATGTTGCCAAACCACCATAATGACTTTGTAGGAGAAAAGAAATTCTGTACAGATCATGACAGCACTTGTGAAAGCTCTCAGAGGCAAACATTTTTAACCTGGGGTGTACCAAATATGTTTTTGTTTTTAAACTTTGATCATTGTATTGCGACATAATGGATCTCCTTTGAAATCTTGTGTATTTGAATTTAGAGATTTAAAAACATTATTCTGAGAAGGCAGTCAGAAATCAAGCATGAATAAAAAGTCCTCTATGTACCAGGCACTGTACTAAGAACTCTACAGTTATTATCTCATTCTATCCTCATAAAAGTCCTGGGAAATAGGTGCTGTTTTTATCACTGCTTTACAGTTGAGAAAAGTGAAATAGAAAAAATGAAATAGATGGAATTTAAGCAACTTGCCAAGGTCCTTTAGCTAGTAGGTGAACTCAGGTCATCTTCATTCAAAACCCTAAGCCCTCTCTACTGGAACACCCTCATGAAGAGATCAGTGTGGCTCAACAGACTGAAACACTTGTTAATGATAACACAAAAATACTGCTATAGAGTACACCAAACTTCCAGCTGTGTTCACGACACACAAAAATCTTTAAGAACTCCTGATGTGAGTATAGAAGCTAAATGTTAATTATAATTGACAAGTACATAGTATTTTTTTCTCTACAGGACCTCTAATTTTATCAGTGTAAGGAGCTCTCAGTAAGGAATTTCTTATAATAATGTAGATGGGTACCTTCTCTCTAATTGACAATCATAATGCAAAGAACACTAAAGGTCCAGGGCCTTGTCCAGTGTCACATTCAAGGAATTAGTGTCAGAGGTGGGTCTTCAGTCGAAGTCTTCCTTTCTCTGAGGCCTCTGAGGCCACATCTTTTTCCATTTGGTCTCTCTCTTCCTACTACTCGAATCAGTCCTATATATTGCTGCCAAAGTGAATTTTATTAAAAGTTATTAAATGTATCTCTGGCCATGTCACCCTCTACTCAGTCCTCTCCAGTACTATGCTTTTGCTTATAAGGAAAGATATCTATACCTGTCAATAATACATTTAGGGGGCAGCTAAATTGCATAGTGGATCAATGGCCCTGGAGTCAGGGCTGCAGGGGAGAGAGATCTGAGCTCAAATCTGACCTCAGACACTTGCCAGCTTTGTGATCCTGTCCAAGTCACCTAACCTTGTTTACCTTAGTTTCCCCATCATTTAAAATGGACTGGAGAATGAAATGGCAAAACCATTTTTGTGTCTTTACCAGGAAATTCCCAAATGGTGTCACAAAAAGTCAGAAATGACTGAAAAAAAAAACTCAACTTCCTTTATAATTTGACTTCAAACTATCTTTTATATATATATATTTAGGACTTGAAATTCAGAGCACAAATACAGAATAGAGAAAAGAAACAAAAACATATTAGAAACTTAAATATTGGAACTTAAATAAAAAGTAAGAAAGAAAAAAGCTTGTCATGTGCATAGCAGAACATGAGAGGATTCAAAATATGTAAGAGTAAATTTTCACTTCAAGAAAAGCCTGTATGAGAAATAATACACCTTGTGGTGAGAACCATTCATCTTTTCTTTGCTTCCATGTAAGTTTTCTTTTGTTCTCTCCTGTGCACTTTTTAATGTTTTTTTCCCCCTCTTTCCCTTCCCCCAAGGAGGCTACAATTAAATTTGCATATGTTTCTCTATGTCTATAGACATACATACACATATACATACATACATAGATATGTACTTTCCCAAGCAAATTCTATTCCTGATCTTCGTTTTTATGTCACTGTATAACTCTTTTTTCCTATCCCTCCTGCCTTCTCTACTGGTATCCTGACCTCCTATGACTTGCCCACTTTCCCCCCCCTCCCTAAGGGGTGGAAAATAATGTACATGTGATTCTCAAATTGGATTTCCCTTAAGATAATTTAAATAGAATTGATGCATTTTATTTCATTGGTTAAACTTCAAATGGGAAAGCGAATACTCTTGCGCTGGGCATAATTATTCTACTGTCTATACATACTTACCCACCATAGGACTGACATCATGGATTAGAGAGGATTTTAGTGCTTTCCCCTAACCTCTCATTCCCATAAATCTAAACACCCTTCTATACCCCCTTTTTACCTCTTCCCTCTCCCTCCCCTCTAAATTAGAGCCATCCCTTCTCCTCTCCCCCTCCCTAAGCCTTTACCGTCTTATTTCTTCTGAATTTAGAAGCACTTTATCACTCCTGAATTTAGGAATGCAGTACTCTACCTCCTCAAAAATCCTACTGCCCTCCCTTAAAACTACTTTGTATTTAAACGCTTTTTTTAATCTATTAGTTCTTTCTTTCTTCTATAAATATTTATAGATAAGCCCATAACAGGACGCTAGGGGTCCAAAGAGAGGCGGGGAGCGACAGAATGCCTCTTTGCGCCTGGTCGAGAGTGGGGATCGAGGAGGAAGGCGAGTGCCCAGGCATCACCGCGAGCCACAGCGCCGACATCGTCCAGGAGTTCCTCTCGTATGGCATTAACAGTATCTTCTATCAGTGTGCAATATACCCATCTGAAACCTTTACTTGGGTGCAGAAACACGGACTTATTTTGCCTGTGCAAATGGATCCTGATCTCATAAAATACTTGAATAATGTGGTGGACCAACTCAACGACTGGCTGTAAACTTGTTCAGTTCAGAAATTCGTGGTGGGGATTTCAAATATTGAAAGTGGTGAAGTCCTTGAACGATGGCAGTTTGATATTGAGTATCACAAGACTGCAAAGGAAGACAGTGCGCCAAGAGAGAAATCGGTGAAATCTATACAAGATGAAATTCCTTCAGTGACCCAACAAATTAAACCCACTGTGACATTTCTGCCATTGTTAGAGGCAGTTTGTGCATTCGATGCCCTCATTTACACAGACAGAGAACTGGTAATCCCTGAAAAATGGGAAGAGTCTGGGCCGCAGTTTATTGCCAATTCTGAAGAGGTCCGCCTTCGTTCCTTTACAACTATCCGCAAAGTAAATAGCATGGTGGCCTACAAAATTCCTGTCAACAAATGGGGAGCAAGGGCAGGAAAATAACGTACATGTGATTCTCAAATTGGATTTCCCTTAAGACAATTTAAATAGAGTTGATGAATTTTATTTCATTGGTTAAACTTTAAATGGGAAAGCGAATACTCTTTTGTGCTGGGCATAATTATTCCACTGTCTGTACACACTTGACCTACCATAGGACTGACATCATGGATTAGAGAGAATTTTAGTGCTTTCCCCTAATTTTATTGTGTTTTTGGCTAAAATAGATTAGTACAGGGCACGGAGCGCAGGCACTCTACTCTCTGAGGCTGCGGCTCTGCGCGTCTCTGCGGCCCGGCCATGGCGCTCAACAGGAACCACTCGGAGAGCGGAGGGATTGTCAACAACATGGAGAATATTCTAATGACCTGTGATCATGTGGAGCTCTCCTTCAGCGACATGGATCACATGACAGATGCCGTCAAAGGAACCAAGAAAGGCAGCCTCTATTTGACTCCTTACAGAGTTATTTTTCTGTCCAAGGGAAAGGACTCCATGCAGTCACTCATGATGCCATTTTACCTAATGAAGGACTATGAGATCAAGCAGCCTGTGTTTGGTGCAAATTACATCAGAGGAACAGTGAAAGCTGAAGCAGGAGGTGGCTGGGAAGGATCCGCTGTATACAGATTGACCTTTGCAGCAGGGGGCGCCATTGAATTGGACAGCGAATGCTACAAGTGGCTGCCCAAGCCTCCAGAGGTGAAGGAAGTCCCCAGTGGAGCTTATGGGTACTCTTACATGCCCAATGGAGCCTATGCTTTTCCTATGCCAGCTGACAATGGAATGTATCCAAATCCTCCAAGCTATCCCTATGCACCACCTCCACCTGAGTTTTATCCAAGACCTCCCATGATGGATGGGGCCATGGGGTACATGCAGCCCCCACCACCTCCGTATCCTGGACCCGTGGAGCCACCTGTTGGTGGCCGTGATGTACCATCTACTCCTGCAGCTGAAGCAAAAACTGCTGAAGCTGCTGCTAGCGCCTGCTACAACCCTGTCAATCCCCATAATGTCTACATGCCCACGGACCACCCTCCACCACCTCCATACTACTCCCCAGAAGACACCCAGTAGACGCACCTGAGATCTGCTCATCACTCATGTGCTCCCTTATTTCCCCCAGAGCCGAGTTTGGAGTTGGTGATGAGGCTTTTGTCAGACCTGGCCTTTCCTCTAGGCCTGGAGCTGAAGATTGCACGTCTTATCTCAACCTCCTTAGGGCTCCTCCCTAGGTAGAAATCAGGTGTACCTGGGGCCCAGTGTTCCATGAACCTTGGGGCCTGGCCTAGTCCTGAGTAAAAAAGTGTTTGTTGTCAGTCCCAAGTTGGTTCTCATCTCTTCCTTTAAGCTTCATGCCCGATTGCTGACTCTCCCCTGGATGCACTGATTTCCTTTGGTTTCCTCTTAGACTGGCTAGAGTGTGAGAAGATCATTATTTAAAAGAGAACTCCCTATTTACTTGAACAAAAATCCAGTTAATATATTAATGTGAAATAAACCCTGTCGCACCTTGATTTGTTTGTCAAAACTATGATGTAGTAAAGATGAAGTAGCCTGGAAAAATAAAAATAAAAAAAATAAAATAGATTAGTACAGAAATACAGTGCAACATTGCTCAGTAGACAGAAGAAGATATCCAGTGGTGGGTGCTGACGCATAGTAGTGTTCAGCCTCTGTGAGTAGTGGGCACTATTTTCAATCTTTAGTCTAAAGATGACACTTAAAATCAAATGTTTTATTCATAAGGAGGTGATGAAAATACCAAGAGAAGTCTAAATATTAGAAATCTTTGTTTTTAAGTTTTTATTTTATTCCTGGGAATAGCTAAAAAGGTATTGATAATGTGATTCTATCAGTTACAACAGTGACTAATTCCTTTTGTCCCAGAATATGTTACTTGTTTGAAAACCTTCCAGAGTTTGAAGCACTTTATTATCCATATTTGCATAAGGTGTGCTGACAGTGCTCTAGATTTTTCTACTCTTACTCAAGTAAAAAAAACCCTGATTTTTAAAAAATGTCTTTTTATATGTTTTGCAATAATCAAGTCTTAAATGACTGTAAATGGTGAAATAAAGTTAATTTTGTGACTTAAAAAAATATTTATAGATATATTTTCTTGCCCATTAGAATATGAACCTTTTATACTTAAAGATTGTTTAAATCATTGTACCTATAGCCATAGAATTTAGCTTTGAGTCTAGAACATAATAAAAGCTTATAATTTAATTGATTGTTGATAGTTTGCCTTTATTCTTTTAAGAACTTAAGTTCATTTCCTTTGACAATTTGTTTACTCGAAAATGGTCCTTGATGTTTTATGTTTATATGTTTCCTAAAAATCTTGATCCTTAGACCATACGAAATCAACCCATTGAAAAAAAAAATCCTCTGAATTTACTTTCTAATTTAAAAAAAACATTTTGTTTATTTTCAATTTTCTTCCATCAAAATTGTTTAATTTATTTACTATGTTCCTTTTTATGCCCATATTTAGTTAAAAACTTACCACCCCTCAGTAGCAACAGATAATCTTCTTCATTGTTACTGTTTTTAAGTCATTTTTAAGGTGATTTTCTTGGCAGATACTACAGTGATTTACCATTTCTCTTTCCAAGGTCCCCATTTTGCAACTGAGGAAACTGAAGAAAAAAAAAAGTTTAAACAACTTGGCCAGAGTCACACAGCTAGCAAGTATGTGAGGATAGATTTGAACTCAGGCCCTCTTGATTCTATGTGCAGCATTCAATCTCCACTGTGCCACCTAACTGCCCAATCTCCTTCATTACTCTTCTAATTTGTATATAATATGACCTTTTATATCTACGCCATGACTTTTATATTATTGTATGGCATGAATAATACTTTACATGATAGGTAAACAGAATAAGCATTGTTATCGTATTTCATATCACTATGTTTTTTCTAGAAAGCTGAGGGAAAGTAAGTAGCTAATCAGAGTTCATGGTACAGAACCCTCTCTGCTGACTTGGGCTCTTTCTCATCACCTGACATTTTTCTAGTTTAGAGAAAGCTCTGTCCTGAAGCCCTAACCTCCTAACTGATAATTCCTTCCTAGGTAGTGACATTTTAGGAGGGACAGCAGGTAGCTTATTCTCACTTTTGCCTGGACTTACTCTTCAGACCTGTTCTACTGCTTCTCCCTGCCTTCTCTGGTTTTCCACCATTAAAACGTGAATTTCTTTTTTTTTCTCAGCCAAAGGAAAGTAAAGTTTATTAGAAGTTCATTAAAAGTTCCCCATATTGGGTAGACTCCTAAGGAGCCTAGATCTCTGTGATGCTTGCATTGGGCAAGCAGGCCAGAGTAAATCTGACACAGAGTAAGTCTGTGCTAGGTCTTTCTATGGCACTCTCACACCACGTGGAGGGAAGATGGGGTCTTCTGTACAGAGGAATCTAGGGGTGGTCTGGAGGAGGAGTTTGCGGAGGGTCTTCAGGAGGAGTCAATGAGGTCAATGCAAGGGCGAGTTGATATTTTGATAAGCTCAAGAGTGGAAAGTAGATGGACAGTGGAGGGCTAGGCTACAAACAGAGGTTTGGGCCCAGCCACAATTAAAAACTTATGGCCTCTGCAAATGCCTCATCGAGTAGGAAGATTTAATCAGACTTCACAGGGGTGGGGGGTTCCCAGAGACTGTACCTCAAAGATTCAAGGAGAGCTCAAGGGGGCTCCCAGAGCCCTCATCTCATCATTCCCCCTCAAACAAATGGGACCCAAATTCCGTTGCAGGTAAAGAGTGAAGGTCTCAGCTTCTGAAAATGCTTCCCGCTGGCAAGGGGCGTAGAGCTGTCCCTGACTCTCTGGGTCCTGTTCAAGGGGGTCAGACTTCAAATTCAAGGGGTCAGACTCCAGAACGTGGATGATGCCAGGTCCAGTGGGCTGGAAAACTTGGGAGATTTTCATAGTCTTAGTGGCCATCCAGAGGTTGATGGCTTGAACTCTGGAGGAGACAAACCTTCAGCCTCAATGTTTGCACAAAGTTCAGTGACAGATGGAGAAAGTGGGAGCACTGCCAAGCCCCATGCTTCCCCATCATTCTGAGTCTTGAGAAGACTGGAGGACAAGGTACTGGGAGGGGGCTCTGCCACTTTTCCAACCTCAGGGATAATCCTTCCTCCCTGTAATATACAGGGAGGAAATAAAAATATTGTATTTCAATCTCTACTACTTACATTGCATGACAGAGAGTTAAACTTACTAAAGGTTTTATCTATTTCTTTCCTGACCCCAAGGCTATCCATCATTCACCTTTGCTTTATTGTTTCTATGGAGTGTTGACCATCCTTTTCCCTTTACAGAAAGGAACAATAGATTGAAGAAAAGAATTGTAAGAAGGTTCTGGGGCAGAAGAGAGTGAGGTCAGCAATGGCGGGCAGATGGATCAAAGATGAATACCAAAGAACTTGGATCTCAGCTAAAGGACAGGATTTCGTTTTCTGAACTTTCAGGTAGTGCTCCTTTTGGAAACCATGATATTCTTTGGAGAGGTTTTTCTTGTGTCAAAAATGAATTTTTGCGAAGTCATCCTCCTGAATTATCAGAAAAAATATTTCTAGCTCAATCAAGATAAAATGAATTTTTCCATACTGAGAAATATACAAGGCCAATACACTCCCCTGAAGTTACAGATGGAATTCAAAGCAATGAAACAGGTCCAGCATCTTCCATTTCCTCAAAGCTCAGACCTCTCCCTGGATATTTTTGAGGGGGAATGATAAGAGTATTGAATTTGAAGATATTCTTAATGATCCATCACAAGGTGAAATAATGGGAGAATAACACATGATAGTGAAATACAAACTTGGTTTACTGTGAGAGAAAGATGTTGCTGATGAAAATAGAGGAACAGCCTCCTGTTTATATTCATCTTTTTATTATGATTTGATGTATATAAGATAAAAGTACTGATATTTATGTAATTGTCCTTATAGCTAATATGTCTTATCAGTAATTTGAATTTGTTTGGGTTGTATTGTGTTGTACTATTATGTAACCATATTATTTTTGAGGAACTGAATACTATAAAGTGAGATGATAAGAAAAACTGAACCTTATTTCTTAAATGTGAAGGAAAAAATTATTGTATATTTAGATACATCATCATAAGAACATAAAACATGTTCTAATTAATCTCATTTTGATATATCCTCTTTTTACATTGATGCTCCACTGGTTTGAACATAGGCCACACCCTTAAAATAAAATCTCTTAGAGAAAAAATTACTTTTTTGGAGACAAAGCCTTCCAATTCCATAACTTTAATGGGCTTTGCTTAGCAAAGGAAGAGACTGAAACAACTCTCCTCTTTTCTTGTATAACATAATTGCCAAATCCAAAGCTATTCTGAGCAGAATTCCAGTTCCTGTTTGAATTAATACTTAAGCTAAACAATATTTAACCCTGTATGAAAGTAGGCAGGGCTCTTTGGTTGCAAGGTCATCCACTTTTCCTGGCTATGCTAGAAGAGAGCAGCCTTAAGGTCTACTTTACTCTTTCAGTATTTTGTTCTAGTGATGGCAGTTACGCCTCCTAGCCAGTAGAGGTAGTGAGCTTACTGTCAAAAGAAAATGAAATGAATGGGTTTCATTGTAGCTGTGGCATGCCAGTTATGTAACAAAATGAGACCAGGGAAACAGATTTTTACGCATTAAAAGAAAACTATTAACAGGATACATTAGGTAATCTAATTTCTAATTGGAGGGAAATTTAGGGACTTTCCACATTGGGAGGGGAAAAGCAAAAAGTCCGATTCTTTGGAATCAGAAAAAGACGTGTCCCACTCCCCCAAATGTCTATTCCAGGAGTGGGCACCTGGCAACCTCGAGGCAACATGTGGCTTTCTAGGTCCTTGGGTGTGGCCTTTTGACTGATTCCAAGTTTCACAAAACAATCCTTTTACTAAGGGGATTTCTTATGCTAAGTTTGGATATGGTCAGGGGGTCACACCTGAGGACCTGGAGGCCACATGTGGCCTGGAGGCTGCAGGTTCCTCACCCTGGATTCAATCAAAGGAACATGGAAATAGTAACTGACTAGACAAGGGCTGATTTTCAGATAAGATATGGATTGCTTGAGATGTAATTTTGAGAAAACTTCTTGTATCAGTCTTTGGATTTGACTGAGTTTCTGGTAACCTAGGTCCTTAGTTAAGATTCTCTAAGCAACAGGTAGAGGTGGTCCAGCTTCCCAGTCATTCAAGTCTGGGTCCAAACAATGCCATAAAGTTTTCTCACAATTCCCATCTTAAGTTTTCTCACAGGACAGAAATTGGATTAGACCCATAATTGAATAAAAAGGGAACTAAACTAGATCCAGAACTGATTCACAAGGTGGAGTCAGTGTGGTTCTCTCAATTTCCACATTAGACATGTCCGTGAGCAGGCATCATTCATTTTATTGAGTGTTTAGTCTAAGACTTTCCTTGTCTCTCTGTATTGCTTTCATAAGTTGCATCCAGATTCAAGTTACTTCACAAAAAATAAATTGTACTATATGGTTAAAATCTGGGAAAACAGGAAAATCCACAATAAAAATATTCCAATTTTTTTTTTAAAAAGGTCTTGGGGAAGGACTTAAGTGGAGCTGGAACAAACATCAATAATTGGAATTCCAGAAGCTGTCACCCAGTAAACCATACACCTAAGTACAACTCACATTCTTTTTTCTCTATTTCCTAAAAAGGTTTTGTTTCCTTATTTATTTACTTTTAGTTTTCCACATTCATTTCCATAAGAGTTTGAATTCTAAATTATCTCCTCCTCTCTCCCCTCTGCCCTCCCCAAGATAGAATGCAATTTGATATAGACTCTACATATACATTCATATTAAACACATTTTCACGTTAGTCATGTTGTAAAGAAGAATTAGAACCAATGGGAAAAATCATGAGGAAGAAGAAACAACAGAAAGAGAGAGAAAGACAGACAGAGAGACAGACACAGACACAGACACAGAGAGACAGAGAAAGAGAAAGAGAGAGAGAGAGAGAGAGAGAGAGAGAGAGAGAGAGAGAGAGAGAGAGAAAGGTAGAGAGAGAGAGAAAGAGAGAGAGAGAGAGAGAGAGAGAGAGGAAGAGAGAGAGAGAGAGAGACCATGAAAGCGAATAGTCCGCTACAATCTGCATTCAAACTCAATGGTTTTTGTTCTCTTTTTTTCTCAATGTGGATAGCATTTAACATCATGAGACTTTTGGAGTTGTCTTAGATACTTGTACTGCTGAGAAGAGTTAAGTCTGTCAAAGTTAGTCATCACACAATATTGCTGTTACTGTATAAAATGTTCTAGTTGTGCTCACTTCACTCAGCATCAATTCATATATGCCTTTTTAGGTTTTTCTGAAGTCTACCTGCTCATCTTTTCTTCTCGCACAGTAGTATACCATTATATTCATATACCATAACTTATTCAGCCATACTCCAATTGCATTGCCTCAATTTACATTTTGTAGCCACCATAGTTCAACTTTAATAAGTTCCTTATGATTCCTTTCTCTGCTTACCTTCTCATGCTTCTCTTGCTTCATGTATTTGAATATCAAATTTTCTATTCAACTCTGTTTTTTCATCAAGAATGCTTGAAAGTCCTCCACTTCATTGAATGACCATATTTTCCCCTGAAATATTATACTCAGTTTTGCTGGGTAAGTGATTCTTGGTTTTAATCCTAGCTCCTTTGAACTCCAGAATATCATATTCCAAGCCCTTCCATTCCTCAATTTAGAAGCTGCTAGATCCTGTGTTATCCTGATTGTGTTTCCACAATATTCAAATTGTTTCTTCTTGGTAGCTTCTAATATTTTCTCCTTGATCTGGGAACTCCAGAACCTGGCTATAATATTCCTAGGAGTTTTCTTTTTGGGATCCTTTGCAAGAGGAGATCAGTGAATTCTTTCAATTTCTATTTTGCCCTCTGGTTCTAAAATGTCAGAGCACTTTTCCTTGAAAATTTCTTAAAGGATGATTTCTAGGCTCTTTTTTTTTATCATGGCTTTCAGGTAGACCAATAACTTTCAGGTTATCTCTCCTGGATCTGTTTTCCAGGTCAGTGGTTTTTTCAATGAGATATTTCACATTGCCTTCTATTTTTTTTTCATTTGTTTGGATCTGTTTAACTGTATCTTGATTTCTCACAAATTCATTAGCTTCCATTTGCTCCAGTCTAATTCTAAAGCAATTACTTTCTTCAGTGAGCTTTTGAAATTCTTTTTCCGTCTAGCAAATTTGGCTTTTTAAGGTATTCTTCTCCTCATTGGATTTTTGGACTTCTTTTTCCATTTGAGTTAGTCTGTTTTTAAGGTGTTATTTTCTTCAGTCAGATTGTTGACTGAAGATCATTTTTCATGATTTTTTTGCATCATTCTCATTTCTCGTCCCAATTTTTCCTACACTTCTCTTACTTGATTTTCAAAATCTCTTTTGAGCTCCTCCATGACCTGTAACCAGTTCATATTTTTCTTGGAAGCTTTTGGTGTGGGAGTTCTGACTTTGATGTCTTCCTCCTGTTCCATGCTTTGATCCTTTTTGTCCCCAAAAAAGGAATCTAAAGTTGGATGGCTGTGCTTGCTTTGCTTCCTTTGCTTGCTCATGTTGCCAGTCAATTACTTGACTTTTGAGCTCTTTGCCACAGTAGAACTCTGCTTCCAGAGAGGAGAGCTTTGTCCCAAATTGCTGGGGTTTTCTCAGCTGCCAGAGCTATTAGTTGGGTGCCCTCTCTCCTGCCCCCACAAGCTGTGGCTCACTGGTCACACATCTCAGGACCTCTACTCAAGACTGCAATCCAGATCCAGACAGAGCAAGAGCAATTTCCCTCTGAATGTTTGCTTGGCCCTGCTACAATCTGCAGTCCAGGAGCTCTGAAGCAGCCACGTGGAGGTGGTTGCAGGGATCCTGCACCTCTGCTACTTCTAGTTATGAGGGCAGAGGCCAGACTGCACTCCATCTCCCCCAGTTCCAACAGTTCCACTGACCTCTGAGTTTTTCTTTGGCACCTAGGGGTTAATATTTCTGGAAATGGCCACATCTGCTTGTGATTCACTCTCCCGAAGTCTGCTGCAGCCACTGGGTGGGGCTACCTTGGGGCTAAAACCTCAGGCTCATGTGGGGCTGGGCTTGGCTCACAGCATGCTGAGATGAACTCTTCTTGTCAGCCTGCCAGGCTACCTTCCACAGGAGATTTGCTTCTCTCTGTCACTTTGTGCATTCTGTAGCTCTAAAATTTGTTTAGAGTCATATTTTGTAGGTATTTGAGGTGGTTATGGGGGCAGTGACAGAGTTTTCCTGCTTCTATGCTGCCATCTTGGCTCTGTCCCCACAAATTACCTTTCAACAACAAACCAATAACTGATGCCAAGCTTGTGGGCAATGAAATGCACTGGGTCTTTTTCACTTGAACGGCTTTTAATTGTGTTGGCTGAAGAGAACATAGACATAATGAAATATTATTGTAGTATGGGAAATAATGAAAAGAAAATAGGTAGATTTCCATGAAGTAAAGAAGAGAGAAATTAAGAGAACTAGCAGGATAATTCATCTAATTTTTAAAAAGTACATTGGGGAGCCTAGATGGCACAGTGAATAGAGCACTGGCCCTGGGGTCAGGAGGACCTGAGTTCAAATCTGGCCTCAGACACTTAACACATATTAGTCGTGTGATCTTGGGCAAGTCACTTTACCCCAATTTCCTGGCAGTCCTCCCTCCAAAAAGCAAAAAAAAGAAAAGAAAAGAAAGAAACCACATCATAGAGAAAAAAATCTTTGAAATACTTTAAAACTGTGATCAATTCATTGAAAAATGAGAAGTTCCAAAGAATGAAAGATCAAAGAAATCAGTCACCTCCAGATAGAGAATTGAAGAACTCAAAGTATAATCAAAATACGAGGGATTAAGACCCTCATTATCATTATTAGGATTCTTTTAAACATCATTTTTTTACCCTCTCAGTAACTCAGATGGAAAAATCCATTAACATTGAGAAACAGTTAATTAAATACAGAGCCTGTTGGTATGGCCAAAGATTAATTTATTCTTGGGAGATGATGGGTTGACTTGTAAGAAAAGACAAGGACCCTTAACACTAGACTTGGATTCTTAGCTGTTTCAGAGCATGGACTCGGTGGTGAGAGAAGAAAAGGAGAGGCTATATGGCAGTAAGGAGTGATAACTTGCCTGCAAAACCATAAACAATGACAACAAGTTTTCACCAGAATTTTGACCAGCAGGATTAACATTTTGTCTTTTTTGTGGGGAAATGAGGTTGAGGAGAAAACAAGGTCAAGATCTGTTATTTCATGAGTTTATCAAAGCATTATCTAACTCTGGGAACACTTAACATAGTACAAAAATCAGGAGTGGATGGTTCCAAAAGTTTTTTCCAACTTTACCCCTTTTCTTATGGTCATTGTAAGATCTTCCTCTATGAACAGAAAACCCTATTTGGAAGTCTCCCAGGAGCATCTTGGAGAGCAAAGAAAAAGATATTGTCCATGTCACAGCAGTATTTCTGAGATGCCTTTAATATCCATCATTTCTGGAATGTCAGTTGCTCAGACTGGCATCAGATCTGGCCCAAGGGAACCTTCCCTTGTCTCCCATGGATACACCTTATCAACAGGTGGTAGTTTACAAGGAAAGAGGAATCATTCCCTCTAAGATCTCCAGACCACAGTATTTCAGACAACTTACTAATATGCTCTCTCATCTAAGTCCCTACCTGTCACATACTCTGAATTTCAGAGCAGGAAGGATCATAGAGAACATCTCGTTCAGTCCTTCACTGAATAATAGAAAGCCCTCAGGGATTCTTATCCAGAGTCTATTGGATGGCCTGCAGTGAGGTGGAGAAGTTCTCACTCCCTTGTGACCTAGCTGATTGTACTTTCAAATAGAATTGTTATGAAAATTTCTTTTTTAATTTCCTTTACTTATAGCCAAAGTTGACCCAAACCCTGTCTCCTCAGATTCTATCTAAGTCTTCTAGCTCTGCTCTCTGAGTTCCAAACTGCTCAAATCTAATCACCTTTCTCCACACATATATTTGAGATATTTGGAATCAGTGATCCTATCCTTTGGTGTCTTTCTCCTTTCCAAGGTAAATATCCTTGTTCTTGACATGGTCTCCAATCCCTTATTCATTTGTTAACACTCTAACAGACATGTATCAGTTTGTCAGTGCCACTTCTAAGAAGTCCAATAATGTAGATGTATTCTGAGCAGTAGGGTAGATGATGGCAAGACTGTCACGTCATAGAATTCTAGATACTAAAATTTCAGAGAATTCTCAGAAATCTAGTCCCAAGTACAGCCCATAGAGGAAGCCCTCTTCAACATCCTGTAAGTTTTTTTTCTTGTCCCTACTTAAAAGTCATTCCAGTTTGGGGTACTCAATGTCTCCAGAAGACGTCCATTTAATTTTTTAATGTCTTGAATTTGGAGAAAGTTTTCTTAACGTTAATTCTAAATCTACCTTTCTGACTCTTTCATCTGGTTCTTTACTCTGAAGACAAACAACAAAAGTATTATCGCTCTTCCTCATGACAACCATTGATGTGTTTGTTTTAATATCCACTTTGATCACTGTTCTTGGAATGGTGTCCCTCCTAAATATCCCTCCTAAAATATGGTACCCAAAACCAAATATGGCACTTTAGATATGGACCAAATAGGAGAGTAGCAAGTGGGATTTTCAATTCGTTCTGAATGTTATGTAGTTTCTGATAAAACCTAAGTCTTATACAGCCATACATTTAGAAAGAAAAGGAATCTCAAAGGGTAGCAACTGAATTCCTCCCATATTATAGATGATGACAGTGAGGCCCAAGGAGGCTGTCTGTGCATTGCCTTAGTTCACATGGAACATATGAGAATATATTATTTGTTTTAATCCTGGAATTTTAGGGATTTTAGGGAAGGTAGTTTTCTCCCTTTTGAGTTGGCCCCCATATTTTGCCCCACAATAACAGTGTAACTCCCTAGATTGAGTTTCTGCTGCAAACATTGTTTCAGGTTTACTACAGCCCTCTTGTCTCCCCTTCAAATTCCCTTAGTGCAGGTACATACATAGAACAAGGATGACCTAATGTTAAGAATGCTGTTGTCTCTGTCCTTGTGATCTGACAGAGTCATTACTGTTAACTTCCCTAATATATACTGTATCAAAGACCTCAGAAATCTTCCAGCACTGTCCAATAAAGAAGACAGTCCCAGGAACGCATAAAACAGTGAAATAATCAGATTGATCGTGTGTCTTCTTTTTATCGGTCTCATTGACATTTAATTGATTTTGTCCTGTAACTTCCTCAATCATTGTTCTTTGGCTCTGAATTTAGTCCAGTAATTCAACTGGTCTGTAATGAGTCAAATTTACGAATTTGCTTCTCTTTCTGATTTCTATTCTCTTCTTGCCTCAAGGAAATATTCTATACTTGAGGGATTCAGGAGGACACAAGGGAGTCTGGTCTAATATTTTTATACTACCAAGCTGTCCTTCAAAAATGTTTGTTTTGTTATCCAAAAAAGTCTGGTCAGCTCTCTCTTTAGTCCACCTTGTGGGTGGACTCAAACAATGAACATTTCTAAAGTGCAGGAGAGGAGCAAGAGGTTTTCACTAGTACATCATTCACAAATTCAAGTAATTGTATTGTCTCCCATGTCTCAGTTCTTTAAACCATGATAATTTGTTCCCTACTAAGAAGTCCTGTTCTCTGTTCTGCACATCCTTAAAAAAATAATTGTTAGTCATTCCCCACCTTGGAGTCTTAACCTTATTGGATAAGCTTAGATTCTATTTATTGGTTAATTCATACTTTATTAATGAATTGATCTTGCTCAGTCTACCTTAATTTTAGCTGCTACAGTACAAAAAATGCCAGAAATAGAAATAGAAACTCAAATCATTTGGCTCCTCGGGGCTCTCCCCTACCTCTATTACTCTCTCCGCTTCAAGGGCATAGAGATTACCACCAAAGTACGGCAAGCCTTTTTGATATTGTCTTGGAAAGTTAATCTTTTCCCATCTTTATCTGCCTATTTAAAAGAAATCTAGGCCCAGAAGAGGTTAGGTGGTGCGATGAATAGAGTACTGACCCTGGAGTCAGAAGGACCTGAATTCAAATCTAGACTCAGACACTTAACACTTACTAGCCCTGTGACCTTGGGCTAGTCACTTAACACCAATTGCCCTGTCTTCCCCCCTCCAAAAAAAAAACCCAAACAAATCTAGGCCCTCCTAATGGGTATGGATATAAGATGTTATCGTCTTTATCCTATGGTTCAACAGACTTTGCATCCTTTTTGTGGTAATATAGTCAAGGCCACTGTGTCAACATTCCCCAAGCTAGTGGTAAATAAGGCACTGACTTGGTAACCCTGTGGAAGGGCAGTATCTGAGGTAAAGGGAAAGGAAATTCCCATACTCTGTAGAAAGAAAACTCAAGAAGAAAAAAGTCAGAGTTTCATGCTATTTAGTTGTGAAAATAAGCACAATGTACAATGCTTTTTGTTACAATATCCAGAAAAAAAGAATCAGTAATTGTTGACTTCCTGGGAGCATATGAGGAGAACATGACGGGTACAGCATGTACTAGCGGCAAGGACCATAGTGATAAAATTTAAGGGATGGGTCTTTTCTGTAAGAGGAAAGAACAGATCATTAATTTTTCATGTGAAAATAATTCTTTTCTTCCTTCTTAAAATATTAATAGTTCTTTTATGTATAATATATCAATAAATAAAACAACATAGATGGCATGATCAATTGAACCTTGACAGAGATCAGGATTTAGCTCTTAAGGTGGAGTTGAAAAGAGAATGCTCCTATTCCTAGGCATAGAAGCAGCCAGTCCAGAGAGGGATATGACAGTTGAATATGATGTACATAGGTCTACTAGGGAGGTTGATTCCCTAGGGTCTCACACAGGATTGTGTTTAGATCAGAGGCAAATTGAAGATGATCCAATATTTGTCAAAATGGTCAAAGGCAAATGAGTCTATTCACAAAAGTCTTGTGAACAACAGGAAAAAGAAACCACAGCCCAGATTAGAATCACATGCTTAGAATTAGCTCAGACAAGTAACACTTCTGGTTAAGAGATGACATAACTATAATGTATGCAAATTCATGGTCACCTTAGGATATAGGAGCTTCCCACTCAAGAACTTTTCAAGGACTGATATTCTTTGTAAGTATTGTTATTCCCAACCAAGCCCAAACTTCCACACCTCACCTATTACTCTATATGAATTCTGTATGCAATCTTTTTTTGCACATGTTGGACAATCATCCCAACAAGAGAATTAATACTTTAAAAGTCAAGGGACTATTTCATTTTTGCTTTGATATATTGAGGGTCCATCATATTCCCAGATACATAGTAGGAATTTTTAAGTTGCTTGCTGGTGGAAAGAGCAGAACGAAGATGGTGGAGTAACAGGACCATACCCGAATTCTTTTAAATTCCCCTCTGAACAACTTTAAAATAATTCCACAGATGGACATGTATAGCAGTAGAACCAACAAAAGGTAGGGGTGAAATAACTTTCCAGCCTAAGACAACTTAGGAGGTTGGCAAGAAAGTTCTGTCTCACTTGGGTAGTGGTTGTTCCACTAATGCAATGTGGGCAACACAGGCCCTGCCTTGGGAGAAGCTGATATAGAACATATATAGCAAGAGGGGATGAGGTAATTGGTCAGAAGGAGATTGCAGGGAACCCTTTTCTGGTATTGGGTGCAATACCTAGTTATATTGTCCACACACAATTCTGGCTTATGGTCCAAGGAGAAAAAGGAGTCCTAGCAGAGAAGAGGTCTTTTGATTGCTCACAGGAAAACAGGGATTCTTGTCTCACATCTAGGCAGTAGAGGAGTACTATCTCTTTTAACCACAGAACAGAGGGGCCAAGTTGCCTTTATGGGGCCAAAGAGAATGAGATTACTTGTGGCCACAGAGGCGCAGGACCACTGTCTTCAATTTGAAATGTATAAGAGTGCTGGGAGAAGGCCTTGTTGGCCAGAGCAGAGGCCAGGAGCACAGTGTCCACAGCTATCCTTAGATTATCCCACCTTGGAAGAACCGAACATTTTTAGACACCCAGAATCAGCTGCGAAAAAAATTATCAACTTCTGCAAAGTTGCAGGATATAAAATAACCCGCCCCCCCCCCACACACAAAAAATATCGGTATTTCTTTTATATTGCCAACAAACTCCACAGGAAGAGATAGAAAAAAAATTTCATTTTAAAATAACTGAATACAATTTAAAATAGGTGGGAGTTTACCTACCTGCCAAGACAAACCCCAGAACTGTATGAACACAATTACAAAACATTTTTCGTGTGAATGAAATCAGATCTAACTAATTAAAGAACTATTAATTGCTCATGGATAAGATGAATCAATATAATAAAAATGAAAATTCTACTTGTTACCTTATGTATTCAGTGCCCGAAGAAACTATCAAAAATTATTTTATAGAGCTAAAAAATTAATAAATAAATTCATCTGGAAAAGCAAAAGGTCAAGAGTAGCAAAGGAATCAGTAGAAAAAAGATGTGGAGGAAAGTGACTTAGCTGTGCCAGATCTCAAACTGTAGTAAGCCCTGGCGGTGATCAAAACAATCTGGTACTGGCTGAGAAAAAGAGAGGGGGGTCAGAGGAATGAGTTAGGCACACAAGACACAGTAGTGAGTAACAGTAGTAATCTAGTGTTCAGCAAATGAAAACTTCCAACCTTTTGGGGACGGACAGAGAAAGAATACTTGGAACTCGAAAATTATAGAAAATAGATGCTAATCGTGTTTTACTTGGAAGTGACAAAAAAATGCAAGTTTTCTTATAGTATTAACAACTGAAAGGTATTGCTGAATTAAAGTGAATTGAAATGAAGTGACAGCATGCACTATCACTGGTTACCAGGAATGCCTTTGAAATATTCAGGAAGAGACAGCGTGTTAACTTGCTAAACTTACCTCAGGGCACTACAATACATACATATATTGCCGTGTGTGTGACGATTTGTGGTACAGACAGGATAGTAGTCTTTGGTGCACATATGTGGTGGCCATTGAAAATACTCATTACATTTAGGCTGCCAGAATCAGGAAGACATGCAGTTCAGACCAGACATCATGGATAAAGAAACCTAAACTTGAGGACTACAATAAACAGAGCCACAATAACAATCAATAGAGGTAATCAAGGAATCTTGCACCTTTGAACAAAAGAAACAGGAGTATGAGGAGCTAAGTTAATGATACTTCTGGATTCAGGTTCAGGTTTGTGTTTTCAAAAAGAAAAGAAATGAATCAGAAATACTTTGGGTTTGGGAGTTATAACTTGAAAAGGAAAGCTATCTTTTAATAGAGTAAGCACAGGATTTTGAGTCTTCAAATACTGTCCATCCTAGAGAGAATGGCTGAGTCTCCCACCCTACTGAAGCCTTCCCACTTCTCTGTAGCTACAGTTCATTCGTTGTTCCCTGATTTCCCAGAGTAATCTTGGTCTCTTCAACTCAGTTTTGTGATTGGGAATATACTGTATCATTTGGTTTAGTGATTTAACTCCCAAGTAGATGCTTTGCCTCCCCAGGGCAAATTGTAAACTAACTGACAGCTAGACCTAGACTTAAGAGTTGGAAAGACTTGAGAGGATTTCTTCATCTTCCATGAGGAATGTTGCCTATGGAGACACCTAGCATTTGAATTCAACTCTTCTGACTCTAAATCTGCCCTGCTTTCTACATATACCACAATGTTACCTGTGCATTCTATCTGCCCCTACAGAAACTAAAATACATCTGCATACACCCAACACACTCACTTAAAAATGTGTTGAACTAAACTGAACTGAACTGACCTGAGCTGCCTATTATTTAATGAATGAGTGATTCCTAGCCTACTGATTAGACAGATGGAAAGTCATTTCAATCCATTTCTTGAAGTAATTACAGACATTAAACGACCTCTTAAAGTTTATTTTCATCCCCATAACAAAATGGAAATTGTCACATGTGGGAAAATGAGGCAGATAAGAGGAGACATTTTCATGGTCTACTTAACACCAACTTCCTCACGAAAAGTTAAAATTCTACTGGGGCTACTGGCTTGACCATATAATGGAATTCATCCTTGACATGATTTTCCAGATACTTATTTTAGTTTTCCACTCCATATTACCATCTTTATTGACATCAATCTCACATTTTCACTTTGTACAAAACTCTACCCCAGTCACACCCAATAGTTACTCTTTAAACAACACTAATTTATTCTTTTTTTAAAATTACTATCTATTTTCAAAAACTCCACATGTACCCCAATTGAAATTTCTCTTGTAACAAAGATAGATATCTAAGTAAACTAAGTAAATACATAAACCTGACAGCAAAATGAATGTGTCTTTCTGTTCTAGTTGCGCCTCCCCTCCATTGAGAGAATAGTCTGTTAAAAAAAAAAACATTTTTTCTCTTGCTTCTGCCTTCCTTCCTTTACCTCTATTTATTCAAGATATTTTAAACTTGCTGAATTACTCATAAGAACAGAGTATTGGAAATAACAATATCCTATTGTATTGATGGGTTCCTGTTCTACTAGTGTTACCTTGTTTTTTTTTTTATTAATTTTGGGCATAAGGTATAACTTTGAATAAGGATGGCATATAAAAAGAAATATGTTTGCAACATTTAAAAGTTAGTATATTCAAAGAGCTCAGTTCATAGCACTAAGCTGTGAGTTAGAAAAACTTACTGGACTCTCTCTTAGTATCTTCCCAGATGAACCTGCAAGAAAAATATAGATGCAAAGCATTACAATTTACAATTCTGGATGAAGTCACTTCATCTTTTTGTGGAATGATCCTACTAGTTTGCTCTTTCAACACTCAGGGTTCTACAAAGGGTATGGTCATCCTGAAATATGTTGGACACAATAGAATTATGGGTAAACACAGCTTTAGAATCAATTTTGGAAAGAAAGAAAGAAAGAAAAAAAGAAAGAAAGAAGCCTTTCTCTTGATTCAATGCCAGTGGAAACCTAGAGGATTTATAACTGCTAATTAATACACTGTATTAGGAATTATTATTTTCATTGCCTCAGAAATCATTAGAGTGGGGAAGAACCCTACAGATCATTTCATTCTTCCTCCCCACATTATGCAAGGAGTAATGGAGGTCCATTAATGCATTTTGCCCTAGGTTATAGCAAGTGAATAGCAAAACAAAATCAAAATTGTTGACATCCAATCCAATGCTCTTTCTGCTACACAGTATTGCCCTCACTTTCTGTAATGCATCAAATACATTAAGCTCTCAAATTCCGTAAAACACGAATTTTTTTAAGCATTCCAAAAGAAGAAAGAAACAACTTATTCGAAGTCACAGGCAACATTAGTCCTACACATAGATTTCTGAAATATTAGTGAATTCTTACCAATGACTTAGAAATTTGTTCACCTGAGGAAAAAGTTAACATGAAGATGAAAAGTCCTAGGAGAACCTTCTTTAGCAGTCCAAAGGAAACCATTCAGCCTCTGGGGTGTTCCTGAACTGGATTCTCTGTAAGGAAAAAAAAAAGCAAAAATGTTTTGGTAAAAGCTGAAGGACAGTTTGTCATTAACAAAACATAACATTTGTTAATGTCTCACATATATATAGAATTCTATTAAAATTAAATTCTTTATTTTCTTACTTCTCTCACCCAATGTGTTACAAATGGAAACCCCACTCCCCAACCTAATTCCTGACCAGAACCTTCAAGCTAGCACAAGTCTTAACTACTCTTCTTCTATGCCTCAAAGACAGAATTGCAAGGACTTGGCAACTCTTCCCATATGATCCTTTATCAGCTCAGCTGAGAACAGAGAGAAGATGAAGCTGTATCTTTATCACCATATCTGTGATCAGACTTGACATTTGTCCCAACAAATACAACAAAGAAAAGTTTTCAGAAGAGTCAGATTCAGGCAGAAATCTAAACAGGAAAGAGCAGGTCAGAATGTGAGGGATGAGTTTGGGTCTCAATTGCAGGCCCTGGGTGACCTACTTTAGAAGAAAAGAAAAAATGAACCTATTGAAATTGTCTGTCTCTCTCTTCTATGTGAAACTTAAATACTCTTAGCCAATCACTATATCTCCTCTCCAGGGATGAGGAAGGAGGGAAGTCTTGATGTTTGGGGAGGAGTAGGGGCATTTGGGGAGGAGGAGAGCAATGATTCAACACCTAGTCTATCCAGAGGCTATATGTTATCTCCTCATCTGAGGCTTTGGCTTTATCTACATTTATGTTTCTGCAGGAGGAGGAGGGACCAGGGAGAAGGGAAGAGGCCTAGGAGGAAGTGTGAGAAGCTTGAAGACAAAAGTGTAAAGAGAAGCTGAAGATGGGGGAGGAGAGCAGGCTACAGGAGAAGACTCCAGGAGGTCAAAGGATATGGTGACAAGGGGCATGAAGAAGGAAAAGGATAGTGAAAAGTAGGCCCAGACAAGGGGTAAAACCCATTTAGGCCCCTTCCTATTTTTTTTTCAATTCTGGGTTTTTCACTGAAAAAGAAAACGACATCCAGAAGTAGGCAAACAACATGGTAGAGGTCTGTTGTTGTCAGCCCTTCCTTCTCACAGAGGACTAATGACATCACTAGGGGGTTGTCTGACTTTCCCATGAGTTGGATTTAAAGTGAGGCCAAGCTGCAGAATGTCTTTAGCCTCACTCTCCTCCAGTGTCATTGGAGTCTAGTGGCAAGACAGAAGTCTAGACTACTGTTGATGTCCCAAAATACAGTGGGTGACCTTGACCTTTCAAAATTAAGGTCTTTCCCAGGTCTAAGGTTTTCTGAGGCCAAGGTCATTCAATGAGTAAGGCCTAACTAAGAATTGAGACAAAACATGGCTTAAGTTAACCTCAGAAAAATATCAGCCTGAGAGGGGAAGACTTTCAAAGTTTCTGGCCTTGAACAGAACAAGATTGCTATTTACTCTCATTCTAAGTCATCAAAAACTAAACAATGAGCCATGGACTGGGGTCTGCTATTGGACATTGGTGAAAACCAGAGTAATTTGGATTTAAAGGCATAGTTAAGTAGCTCCATTTGATATACAATGAGCTTTTTAAAAGCCTGGTTTTTGAGAGCTATATTTGGAAAAATCATAAATGAAAAGTCCACAGGATAAAAAGTAGCTTATTCCAGCATTTTGGGGGAAAATATAAGAACAAAATAAAAATAAGTAAATAATAAAAAATTGAATCTACCTTTTTCATTTTGAGGACTTAGCTATTGGAGCACTTGAAAATCTACTAAATTGTTACTATTGTACAGATGCTGGTCTATTAGTATAGTATAAGACAATATGTCAAATACTTTCCCCCATTCAACATCCATTTTAGTGCTTTTCCTGACCCATGTTCCCCACTTCCAGTTCAGTTGTTAGTGTTCCCTCTTTCCTATAATTCCGTTTTCTGCTTTACTTATTAATATACATTCTGTACACCATCAGGAAGAATATAAGTTCCTTTAGAGCAGGGAAACTTTCATTGTTCTTGTCTTGATATGGTCAGCTCCTGGCACATAGAAAGCATTTAATGTTTATTGAATTGGACTAAATTTAATTCAACAATATATTTGGTAGTCTCTTAGAATATGCTTGAGTACATGAAAGAGTAAAGTGAATAGGATAATTGTACAGTCCAGTGGATTCTAGAATAGAATTCTATAGACTAGAATAACCAAAAAACACATTTCTCCTGAGCTTTGAATAGTTTTCAAAGACATAGGTCATTGTGAGAAATGATTTGTTTGGACCCATATTGTATCCCAATCAGTATCAATCAGTTTGATATAATTCCATAGAGGTAGTGATTAGATGTTTTGTATATTAGGTCACAGAACTGTGAACTGCAGATTGTAAATTCACTGGTTTAATCATAGGAAGATAACTAGAGACCCTGAACTGTTGTTTTTCCTTGTTATGGTGACGAAGCCCAGCATTGCAGAGGTGACTCCATTGCATGGAAGGTGTCTAAGCTTATTTGTGCACCCCTGGACTACTTCCTCTTATCCAACGTGACCATCTTATGACTGCCTTCTGACAACTTAATCATTAGAGACGGTCCATGCTTTACCAAACTTAAAACCACCCTGCTGATATACTATTGCTAACTGATGCAACATTTTTTGGTCCTTGAAGCAAGGTCTATCAACCAATGGTATTCTGTATTTTTGTAGCCTTTCCAGAGTGTTCAAGTATCAGATCTGGTATCAAGTCTTATTAAAAATAAGGCCCTAGAAGAAGGGGGAATATCAAATTGTGACAAAGAGCTGAGGTCCATTTCATAAGAGGGGACTATGGGGACTAGTTAATAAAGTGCCATTTGTGTTACCCTTAGTTAACTAAGGGTAGCGCAAAAGGCCCTGGGACAGGGTGTGTCCTTGGGAAGAGTTACAAATGAGGAGCGGTGAAAAGGAAGCCATACAAAGGATGTCATACAGACAAAAAAAATATGAGCCAGTCTTCTGCAGAGAGCAAAGGATAACTGATAAGACATTTTATGTGATAATTCTAGAAACATCAGGAGAAAGAGAGAAATATTTCCAACATGGTGGGTGAACACCCTCAGGCAGATTGATCAGGAGGAAACAGACAAGCATTACAGAAGATAGGCAGGGAGGAAAAGGTTGAAATCTGCATTGCTTGAGGGAATTATCCATCAAAAAAGAGTGAAGATCCATTCTTATAAGAAACTGAGGCTCAAGTGAGGAGTCATCATGACATCAGAACACTCTATACAGAGACTTGAGAAGGAAATGAAAAGACAAAGGGGAGAACCATAGTACTTTGCCAGATTAAAAGAAGATGAAACAAAGAGTTATCAAATGTTTTTCTTTTGGAAAATTAACCAAGAACTGCCTTTGAGGTCTCTGGAGATCTATCCAATTTTTTGTCCAAAGGGATGGAAGGTGAGCTATCGGCTACCCCACACAAGTTTCCAATCTTCAGTGTTTCTGGGTCCTGGGCCATTAACACACCTTCTATCCCACTTGGAGAGAAGTCACCTGATAGGCATGGGTCGCACTATGACAGATGCAGGGCTAACTGAGTTACAACAGTCATTTGCTCTAATTCTACCAGAAGAAAAGGCTCTGTAGTTGTGTGGGTTTGCACAAAAGGGTATTTTGAAATTCCCTGAAGGGATAAATTCCTGTATCATCATGTCAAGTCACAGACTCTGAGGGCTAGGATCTCCACATCAGAGATCAACTAGTTCAGCCCACACATTTTAAAAACAAGGAAACAGAAGCCAAAAGCAGACTTGGGATTGGAAGAGTCCCAGGTTCCAGTTCCGTCTTGCAGCTGACTCATTTGTCACATGACTTTGGACAAGCTGATGTCCCACTTATGGTTTTAGCTTCCTCTTCTGTAAAAAAAGACCCTTGAAATAGATCACTGCTAAACTTAAAAAAAAAAAGTATACTCTGCCCCCAATAGGCTGAATGTGGTCACACGGAGCGTGTGGCGGGAGACTTGTTCTTCAGGAATGCCCACGCCTTATTACTTTGTGATTGGGCAGTGGGTCAAGAGGGTTGTGACATTGTCTGATCCAGGAGAAGGCTATGTATACTGCTGATGTGAGTTTTTGCTTTGGGGCTCACTTTGGAAAAAGTTGTGTGATTTGGCCAGATGAGACTCTGGGAAGCCGTTAAGCCCCCAGCTTTGAAAAACCCAGATGTTGGTGTTTCCCTTTCTGGTAACTGACAAGGTATGGATGTAATGGTCAGACGTCTGGAAGCCTGTCTGCTGATCTGTTTCTTTGTCTGCTTGTAACTTCTGTTTGTATTCTCTGAAGTTCAGGGTGCTGACTTTTTCCCCTGAATTGGGTAATTGATATATGTTTGATTGATTAAAGTAAGATCGTTAACCCATTTTGAGTTGCTTTCCTTTAGAAAAACAGATCTAAGAACCTGTGCTAGCAGCCACCCTGGGTATGCCAGGGTGCTTGCTGATACACCTTCCCCTTCAATGCTAAAGCCTTCCATCAGAGATAAATTTCATTGGCCTTTATATCTTTGTACAGAATTGTTTATATGCCCTCTACTCTTTATAATGGAAAGTCTTCAATGGCAGACATTATCTCCACTCCCCTTTTTTGTATCTCCAGCACTTATCACACATAATGAATGGCACATAATAAATGCTTTTTGTATTGGGTTGACTTCTAAGGGATCTCAGAGAGAACGTGGTCCAGTTTCAGATGGAGTAGGAATCCCTTTCTAGAAGAGCCTTGTCAGGTTGGTTATCCAGATGAATGTCGTATTGTTTTTATTGTTCAGTCTTTTAGCTGTGTCCAGCTTTTCATGACAATATGTACCACATCATGCCAGGTTCTTTTATCTTCCACTCTCTCTCAAAGTCTGTCCATGTTCATATTTGTTGTTTCCATGGTACTATCTATCTCATCCTCTACAATTCCATTTTCATTTTGACTTCAATCTTTCCCCATGTCACTGGCTTTTCCAATGAATCCCACCTTCTCATTATTTGAATAAAATATTTAAGTTTCAGTGTAAGTACTTAACCTCCAAGTGAATAGCCTGAATTTTTTTTTTTAGTTATTGACCTGTTTGATCTCCTTGATATTCAAAGGACTCTCAAAATTTTTCTCCAGTCACACAAGACTCACTTTTCCTTATAGTCCAATTCTGACAGGTATGTATTACTACAGTAAAAGTGATAGCTTTGACATATGAGTCATTGTTGGTAAGGTGATGTCTCTGCTTTTCAGTATGCAGTCCAGATTTGCCATAACTTTCCTTCCAAGGAGGAAGCATCTTCTAATTTCATGATGTAGTGGCAAGCAAAAAAGTATTTAGCACCTTGTTTCAGCTACTTAAGTATTTAGCACATTGTTTGACTCCCTTGTGATTTGAAGGTGGGAGGAACTTGCTGATGCAAAAGGAAGGGTGGGACAGGCAGGAGAACCACCATATAAAAGGGGGAGCACAAGCTAGGACTGAGCAGAGCTGAGAAGGAGAACACTTGTGGAGGCCGGTACTTTGTCTCTCTGTGTTGAAATTACTTTGTCAGTTTTGTCTTCTGATAGAGGATATTGCTGTTGTTACAGAAGCCCTGGGACCTTATTGCTGATTCAGAAACTGTGAAAGAGGATTTTCTTATTGTTTTTTTACAGAAGTCCTGGAGGAAGGTTTTATTGGTGTTTTCAGAGGTCCTGGGACTATTTTGATAATTTGTGTTGATTTCTCAGACCTTGTTTATGGGTCTGTGTTTATTTCACAGGCAGAAAGTGAATTGATGATGGTGCCAGCAATGTTCATTAATGTTTTGGCTCTGTTAAGCTTTGTCTTCCCAGAAAAAGAAACTACAAAAGGCTTGAGGTGGACTGGTCACTGTAAGCTTCAATATGGAATGGAAAATGGATGAAAAGCTGGACCAGTAGCTTGATGAGCAGGTGACAGCTGCCTGCCTGTGAATCCAGATGATGGTTGGGTGAATTGAGGCAAGAGCTGGGACCATGGAAGAGGAACCATGGAATTTGAGTACCAACCTTGAGCCAATATAAAAGGACCTTTCCTTGGGTATTTAGTGCTGACTGAAAAGATCATGATTTACTCTGACCTAGGGGTGGGAGAACTCTGTACTTTGTACCTCGTACCCCTTAAGGATGACTGAGTTAAGGATGATAGGAAGTTCATCTCCAATAAAGAAGAAAGAAGACTTTCTGATTGACTGGATTAAGACAATGTGACCTAGGGGTGACAGACCTTTGTACTTTGTATCCTGAATTATATCTTTTGTTTAAGAATATGTGGCCACTTAGGAATAAATTATGTTATATCATTGTGAATGCTGTACTTTGCTTTCCATGAATGTTTTGCTTTAGTTTACTGCTGAATAAATAGAGAGTTCACTATACTATGTGATCAGAACCTTAGAGCTATTCACAGCAGTAGTCCTCTGGAGAGCTGCTCATGCTTGGCTTTACACATGACTGTAGACTCTTACTTATTCTATATTACTTTGCTACAAATAACCAGTCCAAATTCAACTTTTTGCAGTTTGTCAGTTATGGTACCCCATATTCTATCTCTTTGGTTTTGCTCACTGAAAGATACTCCTGTGAATTCTTGCCTAATTTCTGCCTTTGAAGGTCTTTTGCTTTACTCATAGCTCAGCTCAAGAATAACTGTATAACATGAAGATTTTCTTTTTGTGGTCTCCTCTCCCTAGTTGCCAGAGTTGTCTCCCACATATCTTGTATTTATTTTGTATATAGATCTACACGTATTTTCTATTTAAAATATTTTATTTTTCCCCAGTTACACGCCAAACCATTTTTAACATTCAATCTTAAGTTTTGAGTTCCAAATTTTATCCCTCACTACCTCTTCTATCCACTCCGTGAGACAGTATTCAATCTGACAGAAGTTATACATCTGTAATTATGTAAAACATTCCCATTCCAGTCATTTTATGGAGAGAAAAAGAAACTTTAAAAAAGGAAAGAAAATGGAAGTAGTAAGCTTCAGTCTGTATTCAGACAGCATTAGTTCTTCCTCTGGAGGAGGAGATCATTTTCCATCATGAGTCCCCTTTGAGATTGTCTTGGATCATTGTTTTGCTGAGATTAGCTAAGACATTCACAGATGACCATCATACAATATTGCCATCATTGTGTACAAAGTTCATTTGGCTCTGTTCACTTCATTCTGTATCAGTTCATGTAGGTATTTCCAGAATATTCTAAAATTATCCTGCTCCTCATTTCTTTGGGCACAATAATATTCTATTACAATCTTCTACAATATTCTATTACAAGTCTATAATAATATATTATAATTCTATTACAATATTCTATTAGCATTACCACAAATTATTTAGTCATTCCTCAATTAATGGACAGTCCCTCAATTTCCAATTATCCTTCCACAGAAGGAGTTACTATAAATAATTTTATTTTTTATGTATAAGTTCTTTACCCATTTTTTATCTCTTTAAGATATAGACCTAGTACTAGTATTGCTGGGCATAAAGGTTTTTTTTGTGTTTAATGCTCCTTTGGGCATAGTTCAAAATTGCTCTCCAGAATGGGTGGATCAGTTCACAAACTTCACCAAAAATGCATTACTGTCCCAATTTTCTCACAACTCATCCAATATTTACCATTTTACTTTTCTGTCATATTAGCCAACATGACAAGTATGAGGTGATATCTCAGTGTTGTTTTGGTTTGCTTTTTACTCAATACTGATTTAGGACATTTTTTCATATGATGATAATTATCTTTGATTTCTTTGGCTGAAAAATGGCTGTTAATATGATTTTACCATTTATTGATTGGGAAAGACTTATATTCTTATAAATTTGACTTAGTTCTCTAGAAATTTGAGAAATGAAACCTTTATCACAGAGAGTTGCTGTAAAAATTCCCCCCAGGTTTTAATTTCCATATAATTTTGGCCACATTGGTTTTGTCTGTGAAAAACTTTTTAAGTTTATTTTAAAAATTTTTATACATTTTATATCACTTAATGTTCTCCATCACTTATTTAGTCCTATATTCTGCTCCTATCCATTTCTCTGACAAGTTAATTATTCCATACTCTCCTAATTTGCCTATGGCAATACCATTTGTTTCTTTATCCTTCAACCATTGAAGGGGACCAATGTAGTCAGGAAGGTGATGTCTTGATTTGCTAGTGAATTGGATTTAAGTGAGGCAGTATTGTGCAAAGTCACTACCCTCACTCTCTCCTCCAGAGACATCTTGGTCCAGTGTTAAGACACAGATCAGGATGATTGGGATGGCCCTGGATGCAATGGGAAAACTTGGCCTTTTTACTTTAAGGTCTTTCCCAGATCTCAGTTTATGTGAGGCAACACACATTCAGTGATTAAGACTAGGTAAGAAACAAGGCAAAGAATGGCCTCTTGTACCTACTCAAAAGAAAATCAGTCTGTGAGGGGAAGACCCTCAGACCAGAACAGAAACAATTGCTATTTATGTTCACTCTGAATCAACAAAACCCAAATAATGGCCAACTGAGGCTTGGGTTAGGGCCCATTATTGGCAGACCAGGTATCACCATTTATGAGTAAATTGTGTACCATTTTTTTTACCTTCATGAAGTATACATCATGAAATATTGGTGTGACTATTATGGCAGATGATGGCAATGATGGAATCCTAATAAAGCTGCCCCCAGCCTCAATATTCTAACTTCATTATAGGCCTGGCCCCACTAAACAGCAGGCCCACTGTACCTACCTAATCACCTCACCAATATCCTGACTTCTTTGTATATGCCTCATTGCTCACTGGAACAACAGGTATGTCCCTGAACTCTTAGTTCCCACAGAAACAGCATGTGTGTCCAGGTGATGGGAACCTAGCTAGTGCCTCTCCCTGGTCACTGCCCCTCAGACTCATTCCCACAGAAACAGGTGTGTTCTTGTATTCAATCACAATCATATCATCCATCTATGCTAAGACAGGACCACAATACCTAACTATCTGTCTTAACCAGACAGGACAACAATAGCTAGCCAGTTGGAGGGCAGAATGACCAGAACGTTTAACCACCGAACCATAGATAGGATCCCTCCTCCATTACCTAATCCCTTAACAAACTCCTCCTGCCTTTTAAATATTAATGATATTCCTCTATTCTATGTAAATTTCTGTTATGTAGTTGCATCTTTACCCTATAAAAATCCATCTTGCTTTTTCTAAAGCTGCTGGTTTCTGTTGGAACTTAGCCTGCTTCATGAAAGGCATCAATCTCAATAAATGCCTATAGTTGGAGGAGAGGTGGTCTGACTCTGAATTCTATGAGATGGTTCTACCACAACACATCATGAAACCCCAACAGTTTTTAGGTGGGCAGAGCCCCCACCTCAATGGCTTTTGGCATCCCTGGGTTTAAACTGCAACAGTAAGACTGTCATCTAACAGAATTCTAGATGCTAAAATGGTTTTTTTTTTTCAGTTTTTTTAAATTTTATTTTAGTTTACATCATTCATTGCCACAAAATTTTGAGTCACAAATTTTCTGCCCATCTTTCCCCTACCCACCGCCCCAAAACAGCCATCCCATTGTATAACCCCTCCCCCAATCTATTCTCTCCTATGTCCTCCCCCATCCCTCCCCCTCTGACTTTCCGGTAGGGCAAGATGGATCTCCCTACCACAGTGCCTGTGTATCTCAAGTTCCAGTTGGATGTAGTTAATAATAATCATAATAATAATAATTGTGTGTGTGTGTGTATATATATATATATATATTTTTTTTTTAACATTTGATTATAGAACTTCAGATTCTAGATTCTTTCTCTTCGTCCCTTGTCACCCACCCCCATTGGAAGGGCAAGCAATTCAATACAGGCTGAACATGTGAAATTACGCAGAACCTCTCCACAGTGAGCATATTGTGAGAATCTGATTACAGGTCCCTTCTTCCTATCCTGTCCCCCCATCCACTCTCTACCCTGTCCCTGTCCCTGTCCCTCTACAGAAGTGTGAACTTTCATCAGCTCTCACCCCACCCTGCCCTCCCCTCCATCACCCCACCTCTCATCCCTCTTCTCCCTACTCTTCTATGTGGCAAGATGCCCAGTTTAGAGTTTATGTCAGTCTTTCCCTAAGCCAGATTCAGTGAGAGTAAGGTTGACTCTTTCCCTTTTGCCTTCCTGTTCTCCCCCTCTGTTGTAACAATTTAGATGCTAAAGTTTCAAGGAATTCTTCAGAAGTCATTTAATCCCAATTATGTCAGTGCAGGAAAAACCTACATCACTGTAATTTTTCTTCTTGTCTCAACATGAAGATAGCTGCAGTGATAGCGTTCTCAATGCCTTCAGAAAAAGTCCATTCAATTTTTTGATGTCTTGAATTGAAGGAAGTTGTTCTTGATATTAACTCTAGACCTCTCTCTCAGTAACTGTCTTCCAGTCCTTTCCTCTGAGAACAAACAACACAAGTGTTATCCCTTTTACTTGTGACTACCTATGAGGGTTTTTTTTTTTGGTTGTTATGTACTCTCTGACCACCATCCTTTGAATGGGCTCTTGTTTCTAAAAATCCTTTCTAAAATATCATACCCCAAACAAACTACACCACTTGAGATATGGATTAAACAGGAGAGTGATAAGTGGGATTCTTACTTCATTCTGAGTATTAGGTAGTTACTAATACAACATCAGACATAATCTTACAATCATAGATTTAGAACCAGAAGGAATTCCAAAGGCTATGTACTGAATTCCTTTCATTTTATGGATAATGAAACTGAGAGCCAGGAAGGCTGCACATTGCCTAAATTCACACAGTACATATCAGAATACACTATCTGTTTAAATATCTGGACAAAGAGTTCACTTATGAGGTTTCTCTCATAAAAGTTTTGCCACAGAATAGGATAACTCCTTAGATTGAGTTTCCACTACAGGCATTATATCAGGTTTGTTACTGCCCTCTCCTCTCCACTTCAGGTTGCCTTAGTGCAGACACAAACATAGAATAGGGATAAGTTGATGTTAAGGATATAGCTCTCTTTGACCTTGTGATCTTACACAGAGTTATTAGTATTCATTTCTCTGGAATATTCTACCTTCCTGCACAGCCCAGCACACAAGATATTCCCAGGAACATGTCTACTAGTGAAATAATCATATTGATTTTGTGTCTTTTTTTTTAATTGATCCCATTTACTGTTGAGTGATTTTGTCATGTAATTACCTCTATTGTTATTCTTTGTCTCTAAACTTAGTTCAGTAATTTAGCTAGCCTGTTAGTTTACAAATTCAGTTCTAAGTGAAATCCCTATTCTATTCTTGCCTCCAGGAAATCTGCTGTACTTGAGGAATGCAAGTGTACAACAAAGTCTGGTCTAGTATCTTACAGTATCAAGCTATCCTTCAAGGATACTTGTTTTGTTGTCCAAAGTAGCCTGTTTTGTCATCCAAAGACAGTGGCTCACTATCCTTCCCCTTGTGGTAGCCTTGGAAAAATGAATATTTCTTCAGGAAATTTCTTAGGAAGGAATTTATTTTGCTATCTATCCCTTCATTCCAAACAATTTCCAACCAATCGTATCTTCCCCCATGCCTCAGCTTTGTAATCAGTCATAACTTGTTCCCTGACTTCAAAGTCTTGTTCTTTGTTTTGCACATCCTTAAAAAAAAAACTTTTAAAAAATGGGAATCATTCTCCATCTGAAAGAGTCTTAGGTCTGCTTGGCAAGTTAAGGTCCTATTTATTAATAAATCCACACAATACTAATAAATTGATCTTGTTCAGAAATTTGTGCTTCAGTATGCCTTAATTTTAATTATTGTAATACAAAGAATACCAAAAAACATAGAAATAGCCATTCAAGTAATTTGACTTCTCAGGGTGCTCCTGATTTGCTCCAAAGAAGTCTTTTCTGGTTCTCTTACTATCCTTACTTCAAAGACATAAAGATTCACTATTAAGATTCACTAATATAATATGGTGGTCCTGTTTGCATTGGCTTGGAAAGCTGATCTTACCCCATTTTTCTCGGTTAGCTATGAGAATCCTAGATTCTCTTAATAGATATTAGTATCAGCTGCTTCCATCTTTGGTCTACATCCCCAAATCTGATGGAGAATGAGACATTGATTTGGTAAACCTTCTAAAAGGTAATGTCTGAGGGAAAAAGAATCCCACACTGAGAAGAAGCAACATCTAGGAATAAAGAAGTAGATATTTAATATTCTTTAGTCTTGAAAATAAGCACAAAGTAAACTGCTTTTTTTTTCAACATTTAGAAAAAAAAAGAAACATTAACTGCAGACTTCCTGATACTGAGTAAGGAGAACATGACTTATGTAGCATGTACCAGGACTGAGAAGTCATTGCTCTTGCAAGGTTAAGGTGGGATTCCATTTATGTCTACACCATTCAACTGTGTAAATTCAAAGGTTAACAAATTTCAAACTGAATGAGGAAAAAATGTTTATAGGAGCATGGGATACTTTTCCTGTCTGATCTATATATAAAGAATGTATAACCAAACAAGAGATAGCAAGCATCACAGAATGTAAAATAGATAATTTTAAATCACATTAAAAAGGTTTTACAAAAACAAAAAAGCAGGAAAAAACATTTATGGCAAATATGATTGATAATGGTCTCATTTCTAAAATACATAGAGAACTAAGTCAAATTTATGGCAATACAATCTTTTATCCACTTGATAAAAGTCAGCATATGAACAGATACTTTTCAGAAGAAGATATCAAAGCTGTATATGGCCTTATAAAATGTTCTAAATCATTCTTGATGAGAGAAATGTGTAAATTTAAAGAGCTGTGAGTTATCACTTCAGAGCTGTCAGATTGGCTAATATGAAATAAAAAGAAAATCATTAATGCTGGAGAAGATAGAGTGGAAAATTGAGACTGATATATTGCTAGGGGAGTTGTGAACTTATCTAATCATTCTGAAAAACAATTTGAAACTAGGGCCAAAAGGCTAGAAAAAATGTGCATAAGTTTTGACTCAGCAGTAATGCTACTAGACATGTTTCCCTGAGAGGTGAAAGGAAAAGGAAAAAGGTCTTATATGCAGAAAAATACTTATATTTTCTTTTTGTGTGGTGGCAAAGAATTGGATGCCCATCAATTGGGGAATGACTGAACAACTTGTGGTATATGATTTTGATGGAATACTATTGTATTACAAGAAAAGATGAGAAGTATGACTTACCAAAAAAAAAAAACCTGGAAAAACTTAAATAAACTGATGCAAAGTAAATTGATCCAAGCCAGGAAATCATTGTACATAGTAAAAGCAATATTGTAAGATGGTCAGCTGTGCATAACTTAGTTATTCTCAACAATAAAATTATAAAAGACAATTCTGAAGGACTCCTGATAAAAAAAAATTCTGTTCATTTCCAGGGAAAGAGCTAACGGATTTTTATACTTTATTTTTCTTGGTTTTTCTTTTCATCTGTGATGTCTTTTGCAACATGGCTAATATGAAAATATGTTTTGCATGACTGCACATTTATGATCTATATAAAAGTGTATGACTTTTTCAGAATAGGGGATAGAAGGACAAAAGGAGAGAATTTGGAGCTCAAAAATGCAAAAAAATATTAAAACTGTTTTTGCATGTAATTCAGAAAAAAGTAAATTAAAACATTAACAGAATGTTGATAAAATTGCTTGTTGAATTAAACTTAATTTAAATGAAGTGACAACATGAATTATCATAGGTTCTAGGAAATTACTTTGCCATATTCAAGAAGACTGGGCATATTATTTTATATACTTACAGCAGTGCCTTGCACAGAAGTCATTCATTATGAAATTTATGTCTGTTTGATGCACAGTAAGGATTATTATCCCTTAAGCATTCAGTTAGTGGCCATCCAGCATAATTTCCACACTTAGGCTGCGAGAATCACAAAAACATGCAGTTTGTAATAGACATCATATATACACAAAGAAATCAAGGGCATGAGGACCCACCATATCATAGCCAAAAAAATAAACAATTGAAGTATAAAGGCATCTTGTGCCTCTGTACAAAGGAAACACAGTAGCTTGTCTCCTCATACTACTGTGTGAGGAGGTGCCTCTGGGTTCAATTCCAGGCCTATGTTTTCAAAAAGGAAATAATTATATCAGCAGTACTGGAGGCTATGGGAGCAATACTTTGAACACTAAAACTAACTTGCAAAATTATCAGAAAAGTCATTTTGGGACTCCAAATACTGCTGCTCCTTGAGAGATTGACTAAGTCCTACATCCTACCTGAAGACTTCCCACTTCTCTCTAGCTACAAATCACCTCACCAAACTTAGTTTTCTGCTTAGGAATGTACTATATCATTTGGCTTAGTGATTTAACTAAATCACAGATAATGTCTCACCTGCCCTATGAAATTGTAAGTTTCTTGATAGTATGAGTAACACCAGGCATGTGAACTCAGCTCCTCCGACTCTAAATATACCCTACTTTTCAACGCACCATGCTATTACCTGTGTTAAATTGAACAGGCCTGAGCTGAGCTCCATATTATTTAAGAAATGGGTGATTCCTATTCCACTGATTCATAGGTTCACAAAGTGGGCTATACCACCCCCTGGGGGCACTGGAATGATCCAGGGTGGTTGTAGTAGCCTCAGTTGCAATTAGGTTTGTTACATAAAAATAAGGGGGCCATGGAAGCATAAGGAAAGAAGAGAAGAGAAGAAAATTTTGAAAAACCATTCATACATGTTTCATCTGTTGTGTAACAGAGTTAGAATTGTAGTGATTATATTATTTTTTGAATAAACCCAAAAAACACAAATTATAATAGATCAGTGATCAAATTCTCTGACTTTTCTTAACAAGGGAATGTTGGCAGATGAGGGGCCCCCATTGTTAGGAAGTCCAGCATGAATTGCAAGGAATATGTTCGTGTAATGACTTGTTTACAATATGACATTATAGTGTTACATGATACAATATTACATCATAAAAATTTCAATAAAGGAAAAAGTCCACACATTTACAACAAATTGTTAAATTAAGATTTCATTTAAAAATACATTTTTTGAAATGACTCAATTTTTTAAAAGGGTTAAAGGGTTAAAAAAAAGTAGATTTCCAGGAGGGAGTTAAAATTTTTTTGAAAAGGGAGTGGTAGACCAAATAAATTTGGGAACTTCTTGATCAGATATTAAGGGAGGTCATTACAATCCACATATAGAAGCAATTACAGTCTACGCATGGCCCCCTTAAAGTCCATTATTCATCCTTGCCATAAAACAGGGAATGTAGCCCAGGGAAAAATGAAGTAGATGAAAAGAAAAATCACATCGTCTACACATCACCAATGGCCAAACAAAAAGCAAAAATTCTTCTAAGTTGTCTCACTTTGTGCCATTGGCTTGACCATTTAGTTGAATTCACCCTTGTGACTATTTGCTACATATTTATTTTAATTTTCCACAGTATACTAGCCTCTCAATTGCCATCAAATCTAGTGTCTTCACTTTGTACAGAACTCAGCCTCACTCATCCTCATATATCCTTTTTAAATAATTATGTTTTATTGCCCAGGGTGGGGCCAAGACAGCAGAGTAGAAACAGGAGCTCAGCTTGGCTCTGGCTCCCATCACCTCCAAAACCTGTTTAAAAAAAAAACTGACTCTAAACAAGTTTTAGAGCTACAGAACCCACAAAGTGACAGAGAGAAACAAATCTCCTGATGAAGACAATCTGGAAGGCTGGCAGGAAACATCTATTTCACTGGCCTGGGAGTCGAGCACAGTCCCACATGAAATGTGCAGTTCTGGCCCAACGGTGGCCTGACCAGTGGCAGCTGGAGCAAACTTCTGGAGAGTGAATCACCAGCAGCTGTGGCAGTTTCCATACTTCTCAACCCATAAATTCCAAAGACAAAGTAAAAGGTCAGTCAGGAACTCTGTTGGAAGAGGGATTCAGAAGAGCACAATCTGGTTCCTACCCCCAGGGTGAGAAGTGAAGGAGGTGCTGTGGCTGCAGTTACTGCCATGTGGCTGCTTCCAGAACTCCTGGCTTGCATATTATAGGGGGACCAAGTGACCATTCAGAGGATAACTGCTCTTGCTTTGATCTGAATGTGGTCTTGGGTGGTGGTCCTGGGGTGTGTGGCTGGTGTGCCAGAACTTGTGGGGGCTGCAGAGAGGATGCCCTCATAATTGCTCCAGCAGCTGTGAAAACCTTAGTGATTTGGGACAAAGCACTCTCCATTCTGAAAGCAGAGTACTACTGTGGCAAAGTGGTGAAAAGTCAAGTAATTGACTGGCAACATGAATAAGCAGAGGAAACGCAATCCTACCATAGATTCCTTTTCTGGGGACAAAAAGGATCAAAGGATGGAATGAGAGGAAGACAAAGGGAGGAAGACAATGGAGTCAGAACTCCTGCATCAAAAGCTCCTAAGAAAAATATGAATTGGTTACAGGCCATAGAGAAGCTCAAGAAGGATTTTGAAAATCAAGTAGGAGAAGTGAAGGAAAAATTGGTAAGAGAAATGAGAATGATGCAAGAAAATCAAGAAGAGTGAGTCAACAGCCTGACTGAAGAAAATAACACCTTAAAAAATAGACTAACTCAAATGGCAAAAGAGGCCCAGAAAGCCAATGAGGAGAAGAATGCCTTAAAAACAATTATGTTTTATTGATGATTTTTAAAAATGCTATTTATTCACAAGGACTCCACCATTAACTTAACAGAAACTTTCCTTGTAAAGAAGAATGACATCTAAGTAAAAAAGTTGACGCATGGTACTGATAGGAAAACTGATGCCTCGTTCTGTTCTTTTTGTGCCTCTCCTCTGTTGAGAGAGAAGCTTTTTTCTCAAGAAAAAAATAAAATGACAATTTCTCTCCATGGGTCTGCCTCTTTTGCTCTATTTCTATTCATTCAAGACATTTTAAACTTGCCTGAATTCTTCATAGGTGCAGAGTATTGATAAAGTGTCTTTTTTTTTTATTTTGTTATTTTGGGGTATAAAGTATAGCTTTCTAAAGGGAAGGAGCACATTGAAAAATGTGCAGGATACACAAATCAATATATTTTTCAAAAATTAAACGTTATTGTCCTCAAAGAGCTCAGTGTTAAGCCTCATTTACAGTGGGAGAAAAACTTAAATAAAATTTGTACTTGTCTGCAGTAGTTTTGTAGAAACCTGCAACAAAAACACAGATGCAACAAATGATATTTTATAATTTTGGATGATGTTGGATTCATCTTTGATTCCTCTTCCAACACTCAGGGCACTATGTATGCTTGGATTTATGTGATCTAATTGTGTAGAAACTACCATAACCCACAGGAAATGAATGATAAGACAAACAAAGTGGGACCTTTGGCAATATCCAAATAAATGGGATATGGTAGATCAAGGTGTAAACTGTGCTTTAGAATCAACTTTGTTGAACTATCCTCACCCAAGAGGATTCTTTTGTGGTAACTCTTTTTCTTTCCTCAATGCCAATGAAAATCTAGTTAGTTAGCATCAGTGCTGACTGGTACATTACATTAGGAATGAGTCTTTTCATTGACTCATAGATCATTAGAGTAGGGAGGGAAACTACAAAGCATCTCATTCTGCCTCCCTATTTTATCCAAGGGATGCTTCAGGCCCAGTGATGAACTTTGCCCAAGGTTATGGCAGGTAAGTAGAAAAGCAAAAGCAAAATTGCTAACCCCCCACCCAATGTTCTTTCTGCCACACAATACTGCTGTCACTTTTTGTAATGTATCTAATAAATTAGGCTCAACAATTAACCAAATTAGAACTTTTTTAAAGTTTCCCAATTTGATCTATAAGTTTAGAATTTCCAAACTAGAATGGACCAATTTATTCCAAGCAATAGATAACAAGAGTTCTTCATAGAAGTTTCTGAAGGATTGGTGGCTTCCCATCTATGACTTAGAAATTTACTGACCTGAGGAAACAGTGAGTATCAAGAATAAAAATATGAAGAGAGGCCTCTTTATCATTTGGAATAAGACCATTCAGCCTCTGGGGAGTTCCTGGATCAGATTCTCTGTGAGGAAAAAAAAATAATCTAATGAAAGCCTAGGGACAATTACTCATTAACAAAATGGGACATTTGTCCAGGCCTCACATACATGAAGGTTTATTAAAATTAAATTCTTTATTCTACCATTTCCCACAGCCAAAATGTTAAATTGGAAAGCCCATTCTCCCCACCCCATCTCAGACAAGTACTTTCCAGCTAGCACAAGTCATAACTACTCATCTTCTATGCCTCAAAGTCAGAAGGATGAGGATGGGGCAACACTCCCCATACAATACTCTGTCAGCTCAACTGAGGAATGACACAAGGTGAAGCTCTATATGTGTCACCATGGCCAGGATCTCCCTTGACATTTTCTCCCAAGAAATATAATGATATGACAATGAACACAAAATTTTCAGAAGAGTCAGATTTAGGAAGATGTCTAAGAGTGAAAGAACAGGGCAAAATGGGAGGGAAGGGGCAGGGTCTCAGCTGCAGGCCCTGAGTGACATACCTCAGAGGGAAGAAGAGATGGACAGAAGTTGAAGTGTCTGTCTCTTCCATGTGTGACACTTGAATATTCTTAGTCATTAAAAAAATTCCCTCTTGGGGAATGAACAAGGACGAAGGAAGGCTGACATTGGGTTGGGGAAAAAGAGCTGAGAAGCAATACGTGCTCTATCCACTGGCTATGGAGCATCTCCTTGTCTGAGGATTTGGCTTTATCAATGTTTCTGGCTCAGTAGGAGATTGAGGGACAAGGGAAAAGGGAAGAAGACTAGGTGGAACTGTGAGAGGCATCAAGAGAAGGGATTAAAGAGAAGTTGAGACTGGGGGGAGGGGTTATACAGAAAGGTTCAGAAATAAGGCAAAGAGATCAGGGCAAGTGGCACAGAGAAGAAGGGAAAAGAACAGTGAAAAACAGGCTCAGAGGAAAGGTATAATCCATTAAGACCCCGTCCTATTGTCTTTAATTCTGACTCCTTCACTAAAGAAATAAGTTCCTTAGGGAAACAATCAGGGTGATGGCATTCTAATTACCAGGTCCTGTCAGGATAAACTGAAGATACTTAGTGTGTTTATTCTAGTGAATCTTCTAGAATAAAATTAAAACCCCCTATTTGGAATTAAAATATCTTAACAAACTTCTTCCAATCTGTCTTGACAACACCTGTCTTGCTATTGGTTTACATGGCACCCCATATCTTATCTCTTTGACTCTGTTCACTGAAAGGTACCCCTGTGTAATCTTGCCTGACTTCTGCCTTTGAGGATCCCTAACATTTTTCATAGTTCAGCTCAAGAGCAACGTTATAACATGAAGTTTTCCTTGTCCTAATTCAGTCTCCCAAGTTGCCAGAGGTCTCTTGCCAAATATCTTGTATTTATTTTGTATCTTGATATATTGCTATTTTCTTTCTCCCCTAGAAGAATATGCATTCACTGATGTGTAAAGACTAGTTCATTTTTGTCTTTGTACTGGAAGCTCCTTGAATAGTGTCTGGAACATAGCAGTGCCTTAATAAAAGCTTGATAATTGATTGATTGAGATATCAGGAGTCTTAGAGGAAACACGACCACTATTCCTAAGCAATGGAATTGCTTTTCCTACAATATAACAAATTGAATTAAATATTAATAATAATTATTATTATCACTATAGTTCCAGTTGTATGCCAGGAATTATGCTGAAAGCTTTTCAAAAATTTTCTTTTGACACTCACAACAACCTTTGGAGGTAACCACCACTAAAATCCTCATATTACATTAAGAAAGTGAAAGAGATAAGTGAGTTTTCTGGGGTCAGATACCTAGTAAGTGTCTTAGGCTAGATTTGAACTCACATCTTCCTGACTTCAAGTCCGTCATCCTACCAAGTACACTACCTACTTGCTCCATAAAGTAATTAATTGTTCATTGTCAAAAGTCTTCAAAAGGAACCTTGAAGATCATGACTTGAAAATTCTATAGAAGAAATTCCTGTTCACTCATTGACTGAACTAAATGCTCCCTGAACCCTCTTTCCAATAGTTACATCCCATCATTGATGCGTCCCATGGTTTCAAATCACTTTGTCATTGAAGTCAATTGCTCTGGGTAGTTTCTAGATTATTAATATCCTTCCAAAAAAGACAAAATCTAGAACTGAACATAATCTCCTAAAGAGCTTCTGAGTCAGAAATACGGTATTGGAATGGTCAACATTTTTGTTGTAGCCTATATACTTCTGTTATAGATAGAAGAGAGGGGATCATGAAGTCACCATTTCCCCCATATTTCCTGTTTCCTTCTTCTAATCTTATGTAACTGCAAACAAAAGCAACTTCCAGGTTCAGATGATGAGCATAGCAAACTCCATTTATTCAGTAACAGATTAAGGCAAAACATTCAGAGAAAATCAAAATATAGCATAACTTAATAATTTAGTAAGTCCTCAATTCAATTGCAAAGTACCAAAGTCTAAGTACCCCACCCCTGGGCAGTGCATTCATTTAGTCAGTCAATAAAGTCTCTCTTCTCAAATCGAGATTACTTTCCAATCATAAATAAAATACATTCATTTGATCAGTCACAGAGCTTTCTCTAATCCAGCCAAATTCTTCTTGAATTCCCACTGGAGACTACATGTTGTCTTCAAGTTCTTATGTAAAAGGGTCTCAATAAACAATTGGAATGCATCTGTGGCTCAACTGTTTCCCATTAAATGCACTGTAGCCATTAACTGGGGCAGGTAAGTGGTGTTGTGGATAAAGTGCCAGACCTGGAATCAGAAGAACCAGAGTTCAAATTCATCCTCAGACACTTACCATTTGTGTGACCCTTGGCAAGTCATTTAAACTTTTTGGCTGATTTACTTCTATAAAAACAGCTGGAGAAGGAAATGGCAAACTACTCTAGTGTCTTTGCCAAGAATACCCCAAATGGGGCCATATAGAGTTTAGACAACACTGAAATTACTGAGCAACAACAACAGCCATTAACAAGTAGTAGGCCAACAGGTTACCATTCTGTTATTCTAAATTCTGGAAGTGTCCCTTTTTATCAAGCAGTCCATCAAAAGGCACTTATTTATAAAGCAGTAGTTATGAGACAAGGATTGTGCTAAGTATGGGGGAGATAAATATAAACTCTTAGAATCCCCTGGCATCCTTTTGGCTACATCTCCTTTATGTAGGATGGAGATTTGGATCCACTCCTCATAATTAAACATTCAATTAAATGTAGCATTGGGCAGATGCAGATTCCTAGACTACCTTTGGGAAAGAACATCCCACTTTAAATGATTCTAATTTGTTCACTGATACAAAACCCAACTCTTTAATATCATTATTGTTCCACTGCTGCTACATGTCTGTGAATTATAGAACACTGCTTCTTGGGATGAAATATAATTGCAAGAGTCCCAAAGGACAACAAAAGGGTATATGGTGCATATAAGGAGATTATAGCATATCACCAATTATGATATCCCTGAGAATTGGACATCAGCAAAAACATGTATAAATGGAAAGAGTTGCAGGCTAGTCATGAAGTGTGGATACTCAGCACAAGGGATAAATCTGTATCTCTGAAATATTAAGCAATTAAAGGAAAGACCTCTGTGTGTTTGGTGTCACATAGGATGAGAATGCTTGGAGGGACTTATAATCTATGTTAGTGGAAAGGTTACTGTTGTAGGCTGCTCAGTGTCCAGCTCTAAGCATGATCAGAGATATGAATAAGGAATGACCAGATCATGTGGGTAGTTCAAGGAAAAACCATGAATTCCGTTTAATGATTCTTTGAACAAGGTTTTTGTAGAACAAGCAGACAAAGATTCAAGTACTCTTATCAATAAACTTAGTTTAGAATATTATTGTCATTGTCATAGTCTTATCATTATAATAGTCTGTCGCATCCTGGAAGCAGCTCAGATAAGATCAGGCTTTGTAATTCTAGGAGCCAAAAAGTCTTGTGAAAAGCCAGAAAGTCTTGGGAAAGTCGGTCAGCTTTTGTCCAATGCAATCACATAAGAAAAAGATGCTCTGAGAGCAGATCTCAAAGCCAAGAAGCCAGAGCCACAGTCTCAAAGACGTCTGCATAGAAACTGACCCCCAAGAATCAAGTATTTTGGCTTACAACAGGTTACCTACAATAAAGAAATCATAGGTCCATTCATATAGAATTATTTCTTTTTTCTTGCTTCAAGTGATTTTTTTTAATGAAACCTGTATTTGATTGGTTTTCATTACTAACCATTAACTGCCCTTTCCCCTACTGCTAGTTCTGGAAAGTTTGAAAAATTAGCAAAGCTAACCATGCAAATATATAAACCTACAGACAAATCATTAAGAAGGAACTAAACTTCCATTGACCTAAATCCTTAGATTTCTAAGAAAACAAGGAAAATGTCCTATAGCAGTAATTGTACAGGGGATCTTGGTCCAAGTTCGGGCTGGAGTATTATTTGTATGACTTTTGGCAATTGGCTTAAACCATATAAGTCTCATTTTCTTCATCTGTGAAATGAAGAAGTTTGAAATGATCTCCAAGATTTGATAGACTTCTAATGTCATGATAGAGAAAAAACAAAAAAACAAAAACAAGGCATGCCCTGAAGCCAGAGTTCAATTCTTCTTCTACTTGAAATAATGATTGTGGCAGCTTTCCTTTTTTATCTTTCATTTTGCTAGGATTAACAAGCATTTGTTAAGTTTGTATCATGTGCCAGACCCTTTTCTGTGGGTTGTTTTGTTTTGGGACATAGAAGATGTTTAATAAGTGATTGTTGACTAATTGAAAGAACAATGTATTGAAAACTGAAAATAATAATGTTTGAACACTGCTCTCTATTTTCCTCAAAGTAATCTACATGGAGGAAGACTTATTTTGGGGGTGACCTGTTCATAGTACAGTGTTATGGTAATAAAGTTGCTCCCTGAGATGTCCATGCTGTCCTTTATCTGTTTCTTCTAAGGAAAAAAAAGGTATCTGGGAATCTGGCAATGATAGGACTCATGCTGACAAACCACTGTAATGGCTTTGTAGGAGAAATAGATATTTAGTACAAATCATGACAGTACTTGATAAAGCTCTCAGATTCTGAAGACATTTTTAACCTGGAATGCACAGAAATATGTTTTTGTTTCTACATTTTGATCATTGTGATTTCTATATAATAGATTTCCTTTCAAATCTTGTGTTTTTTATTTTAGGCACTTAAAAACATCACTCTGAGGAGAAGGTAGTCAGAAAACAAGTGCCCAGTAAAAGCCCTCTGTGTGCCAGGCACTGTACTAAGAAATCTACAATTATTATCTCATTCTGTCCTCATAAAATCCTGGGAAATAGGTGCTATCATTATCATGGTTTTACTGTTGAGAAGAGTGAAGCAGAGGTTATGCAACTTGCCAAGGGTCCTTTAGTTAGTAAGTGAATTCAAGTCTTATTGACTCAAGATTTAGCACTCTATCTTCTGAGGCATCCTCATGAAGAGATCAGTGGGGCTCAACAGACTGAAAGATTTGTTGTTGTTTTTTTTAAATCCATAGAATGTTTATTACATATCCATTTCAGACAGAACCAAACAAATGTTTCTTAGTCTTTATATACTTTACTTCTAAGGGGTCTGTATGATTATAAGGTGACTATAAGCTTAGGAACTTTTCCAAAAAAGAATGAAAACAATATATAAGATTTTTTAATGATAACACAAAAATCCTACTATAGAGTACACCAAACACCCAGCTGTGTTCATGACACAAAATACTTTAAGACCTGCTGATCTAAGTTTAGAAGCTATGCTGATTATAACTGACGTGTACATAGTATATTTTTTTTTCCCTAGAGGAACTATGATTTTATCAGTGTAAGAAGCTCTCAGTAAGGAATTTCTTCTAATAATGCACATTTGCACCTTCTTTCTAATTGATAGTGTTAATGAGTTACATAGAACACTAAAGGTCCAGGGCTTTTATCAGGGTCGCTGTCAGAGGTGTGACTTCAGTCCAAGTCTTCCTGTCTCTAAGGTCACATTTCTATTCACTTGGCCTTTCTCTTCTCTCTCTTCCTTCTACTCTAATCAGTCCTTTATATTGCTGCCAAAGTGAATTTTATTACTTTTTTAATGTAGCTCAGGCCATGTCTCCCTCTACTGAATCATCTCCAGACCACTATTTTGTTTATTTTAATGTTCTGGCATCAAAATTGGACTTTTTATTTACTCTGTTCCTTTTTAGGCCATGTTTAGTCAAAAACTCACAGTCTTTCCATAGTTCTAACAGATATCTCCTTCATTCTTGTTGTTGTTAAGTTGTTTCTGACTCTTCATAACCCTATGTTTTTAAGGAGGCTTTCTTGGCAAAGATACTAGAGTGATTTACTATTTCCTTTTCCAAGAACCCCATTTTACAGTTAAGGAAACTGAAGCAAACAGAGGTTAAGTGACTTACCCAGAGTTACACAGGTAGTAAGTGTCTGAAACTGAATTTGAACTCAGGCTCTCTTGATTCCAGGCCCAGCACACTATCTCCACTGTGCCACCTAACTGTGCAACTCCTTCATTCCCACTCTAATTTGCATATAATAGGACTTTTTATATCTAGGCAGTGACTTCTGTATTATTCTATGGCATGAATAATACTTTACATAACAGGGAAAAAGACTAAGTTTTATTATCATATTTCATATCACAAAATTGATCTAAAAAGCAGAGGTAAAGTAAGCAGTTAATCAGAGTTCATGGCACAGAACGCTCCCTGCTGACTTTTGCTCTTTCTCTGCACCGGACATTTTTTCCAGTTTAGAGAAAGCTTTGTCTTGAAGCCCTAATCTCCTGACTGGTGATTCCCTCCCAGGCACTGACATTTTAGGAAAGACACCAGGCAGCTTATTCTCACTTCTGCCTGGTCTCATTCTTCAGTCCTATTCTTTTGCTTCTTCTCCTTTCCTTCTATTGTTTTCTACCATTAAAACATGAATTTCTTGAGAAGAAATACCATATAGTTTCTTTGTATTTCAGTCTCTAGTACTTAACAATTTTATCTATTTTTCTCCAAGGTCATTCATCATTTGATTTTAACTTATTGTTTCTTTGGAGAACTGACCATCCTTTCCCTTTGCAGAAAGCAAAATAGAAACATTTAACTTCAAATAAACACAAACAGTAGGTAAGAGTGAAGGAGAGAATCCTAAGAAGACGGTCCTGGTGAAAGACTTAAGTGGAGTTGGAACAAATGTCAGTATTTGATATTCCAAAAGCTGCCATCCAGCAAAACACACACCTAAGTACAACTCACATTGGCAACCCTCTCAACTTAAACTATTATTAATCTATTTAATCTACCTCAACTTTTCCTTTTTTGCTATTGCATTAAATTTTATTAAATTTCTTAATTTTTTATCTTATAGAAGGTGCAATTTTATTGTTGGAAACAATGATGGAGATGTATTTGTTGTCCTTTCCTTTTGATTCTTGAGTACCATGGTTGGGATATGTCACTGCCCAAAGGCAAAATATGTGAGAACAGTCTTTCTTAGAGACAGCTACAGAGCAGAGGGGAAAGAATGCTGTGTGGGGAATCAGGGCCCTAGAGTTACAGTCCTTCTTCAGGAATTTACTGGCTAATGTGAACCCGAGCATGTCATTTATTCTTTCTCAGCTTCAACGTCTTCATCTAGGAGGTAAGTATATTAAGGCTAAGAGGGATATTATGAGAATTAAATGAGTCAATGTTGGGGAAACACTTTGGAAATTCTGAAAGAGCCTTATGGTGGCTATGGTTTATTACAGTGAACCTAAATCTGTCTTGCTAAAAGTTAATGCACTCATTTCCTCTTCCTTGTGACATCAAGCAGAATAAGTCTAATTCTGATGGCATGTAAAAATCCTTAAAATATAATGGGAGCAAAAAGATTTAAGGAAGTTTGAAGTTTCAGTTTCTTAAACATACACTATTAAGGTATATGAGACACTCTGAGCTTGAACATTACCATCATTGCACTGGAGTCTTCATTTTTCAAATTTGCTAAATAAAGCCAGAATTAGGAATATATAATCTATTTTTCCTACTTTCAAATTATATTTTTAAAATATTTTAAAATGTACCAACAGAGGTATAAGAATGGCATGATGGTCTGTTTCATACTTTTCTTTCTGAATAAGAATGTAATAGTAGGGGGAGGAGACAAGATGGCAGAGTAAAAGCAGGAACTTGCTTGAGCTCCCACTCCAACCACCTCCAATACCTGCAAAAAATTACTGTATACAAATTTTAGAGCTACAGAACCTACAGAATGACAGAAAGAAACAAATCTCCCACTGAAAGCATCCTGGCAGGCCAACAGGAAGGGTCTATAGCACTGAACTGGGCCCAGACAGCAGTCTTGCATGAGCTGCACTGGCCCAGACCCAGTGTGGCCAAGATTCATGGCACACACCCACCAGGGCAGATTTCAGAAGAGTGACTCATTGGCAGCTGTGATGTTTTCAGACTTCTCAACACATAAACACCAAAGAAAAAGTGAAAGGTCAATGGGGAAGTCTGTTGGAACTGGGTGAGAGAAGAGTGTGGCCGGACCCCTGCCCCCAGGGAGGTAAAGGTGGCAGTAGCTGCCACTACTGACAAGTGGCTGCCTCCTGAGCTCCCGGTCTACAGAGCATAGGGGGACCAAGCAAGGATTCAAAGGGTAATTGCTCTTGCTTTGACCTGCTTGGATCAGGGTTGCAGTCTTTCTTGGCAGTCCTGGGGTGAGGAGTGCTAGTGTGGAGGAGCTTATGGTGGCTGTAGAGAGGGCACCCTCATAATAGCTGTGACAACAGCTCTGAAAACAGCTGCACAAAAGCCCAGAAATTTAGGACACAGCACTCTTCACTTTGGAAGATAAGTTCTATCTTGACAAAGAGCTCAAAAGTCAAGTAACAGGCTGGCAAGATGACCAAACAGAGGAAGGGCAATCAGACTATAGAATTTTGAAAAGGTACAAAGAGGATCAAAACATAGAACAAGAAGAAGACAATGAAGTCAAAACTCCTGCATCAAAAGTATGCAAGTAAAATATGAACTGGTCACAGGCCATGGAGGTGCTCAAAAGTAAGAAAAGTAGAGCAAAAATTGGGAAGAGAATGAGAATAATGCAAGAAAATCATGAAAAATGAGTCAATAGCCTGACTGAAAAAAATTACACCTTAAAAAACAGACTAACTCAAACGGCAAAAAGAGGCCCAAAAAGTCAACGAAGAGAAGAATACATTTAAAAGCAGAATTGGCCAGATGGAAAAGGAATTTCAAAAGCTCACTGAAGAAAATAATTCCTTCAAAATTAGATTGGAGCAAATGCAAGCTAACGACTTTATGAGAAATCAAGATACCATAAAACAAATCCAAATTAATGAAAAAATAGAAGACAATGTGAAATATCTCATTGGAAAGACCACTGACTGGAAAAGAGATCCAGGAGAGATCATTTAAAAATTATTAAACTACCTGAAAGTCATTATCAAAAAAAAGAACCTAGACCTCATCGTTCAAGGACTTACCAAGCAAAATTGCCCTGATATTCTAAAATCAGAGGGCAAAATAGAAATTGAAAGAATTCACCAATCACCTCTTGAAAAAGATCCCAAAAAGAAAACTCCTAGGAATACTATAGCTGAATTCCAGAGTTCGCAGGTCAAGGAGAAAATAGTACAAGCAGGCAGGAAGAAACAATTTGAGTATTGTGGAAAAACAATCAGGATAACACAAGATGTAGCAGCTTCTACATTAAGGGATCAAACGGCTTGGAATATGACATTCTGGAGGTCAAAGGAGCTAGGATTAAAACCAAGAATCACCTACCCAGCAAAACTGAGTATAATACTACAGGGGAAAATATGGACATGCAATGAAACAGAGGACTTTCAAGCATTCTTGATGAAAAGACCAGAGCTGAACAGAAAATATGACTTTCAAATACAAGAAGCAAGAGAAGCATGAAAAGATAAATAGGGAAGAGAAATCATAAGGAACTTATTAAAGTTGAACTATTTACATTCCTACATGGAAAAATGATATTTTCAATTCATGAGACTGTTCTCAGTATGAGGATAGTTGCAGGATTATATATGTATACATACATATATATGTATGTATATGTGGGTGTACGTGTCTGTGCATATGAGTATGTGTATATGTGTGTATAAGTCTACATAGACAGAGGGCACAGGGTGAGTTGAATATAGAGGGATAATAACAAAAAATAAAATTAAGAGGTAAGAGAGGAATATATTGGGAGAATTACAGGGGGAGAGATAGAATGGGATGGATTATCTCAAATAAAGAAGGCGGGAGAAGTCTGTTACAATGGAGGGGAAGAGCAGAAAGGTGAAAGGGAATGAGTCAACCTTATTCACATTAGATTTGGCTTAAGGAGGGAATAACATACACACTCAATTGGGTATCTTACCCTACAGGAAAATAGGGGGAAAATGGATGAGAGGGGGGATGATAGAAGAGAGGGCAAATTGGGGGGAGAGGGTAGTTAGAAGCAAACACTTTTGAAAAGGGACAGGGTCCAAGGAGAAAATAGAATAAATGTTGAGTGGGATAGGATGGAGGGAAATACAGTGAGTCTTTCACAATATGACTACAATGGAAATGCTTTGCTTTACTACACATATATAATCTATGTTGAATTGCTTGTCTTTTCATTTGGGGGTGAGTGAGGAGGGGAGAAGGAAGAGAATCTGGATCTCAAAGTTTTAAAAAACAAATGTTAAAAACTGTTTTTTGCATGTAACCAGGAAATAAGATATATATGCAATGGGATATAGAAATTCATCTTACCCTACAAGAATGCAAAGGGGGGATTTGGGGAAGATATAAAAGAGAGCAGGTTGGGGACTGGATATTCAGTGTCCTTGCCATCTTGGAGTGGGGGGTAGGGGCGAGATGGGAAGAAAATCTTCAACTCAAAATCTTTGGCAAATGAATGTTGAAAACTAAAAACAAATTTTAAAAATTATTGCAAAGAAAAAAAAGAATGTCGTAGTAAATAAAGCTTAGTAGTAATATAGCATAACAGCATTAAGTTTTAAGTCCATACATGGATCCTTATAATTAATTTCTATCATTTAAAAATTATTTCAAGGAAAATAAGGTAATTTTATACACATACCATGTATACTATCACTAGCTTTCTTTAATTCATAGAATGCAAAATCACTTATTCCCCACTAAAATGATGAAATTATTTACTGTCTATATTCACTCTGAAGACTTTCTCTGGTAAAATGTTTGATAGATAGATGTAGATATATTACATGTATGTAAATATGCACATTATTTATACCCATCAGGTATGAAAACAGATTTAAATAGGTAGATAGATAGAAAGACGTAGTTATCTCTCTATGAATACAGAGAGATCTATAGTTTCTATCTTTACTGACTCATTATAGTGAAATGTTTAGCATATACGTCTGAGTGCATGTGTCTGAGTGCATGTGTGTGTGTGTGTGTGTGTGTGTGTGTGTGTGTGTATCATGGCTTTATCCAAAACATGTATATTTTAAAATATATTTGTATATATACACAATACGTAAAATTAAGTAACATAAGATATATAACCTACATTATATAACAAATAAATATTTACAAATATACACAAACACATATGTAAGTATACATATATATGTGTGTATATATACACACACACATTTATGTAGAAAAGGGATCTCTGTTCCATCAATTTCTTCATGAGATTTACTTATATTTTACTCATTTTCAGTTTTGATAACATATAGTCATTAGCCTTATCCAAGCCTCCCGAATTCCCACTATCCCTCTGTTCTATAAGTTCAGTAGACTTCCCGAGATACATGTTCAGACACTAGATGATATTTTTAAAGTTTTCCTGCTCTGCTTATTGAAAAAAAATATGTTTTCAAAAGACGTAATAACATAAATGATAGGAGAATTATGATTTTTTCGGTGAAGTATCATTAACTTAGTCAAAGTGTCTCTTCCATCCCTGGAATAAAGTTTCACAAATCTTGGAGGTTTCCATCATTGTAATAGCCTCCAATAGTCTATCTAAGATGGTGTCTTGCCATTAGGTAATAGCCCAATTCAATGGAGTACTTCAGTGGCAGAGCATATATGGAAGTACTTCATGTAAGGTTCCATGCCAAAGCCAGCATATCTCTAAAACCAAATTTCTTCTTCCAAATTCTTCTCTTCCATTAAGCCCCTTTCCTACTCATTGAGAAGGCAAGTTATATGACACCCATTTTAGGTGTGAAGTCATGCAAACCATATTTCTATACTAATTATGTCCACCTCTTCCCCCAAAAACATAAGGTGAAAAGCAATATACTTCAAAGTGCCTTTAAATTTTATAACTTCTAACTTCTCTCTCTCTGGAAGTGAACAGCATTTGTAATCTTGAGACCTTTGGCATTGTATTGGATCATTGCATTTATCAGAGTAGCTAAATTATGCACCATTGCTCATCATTATAATGTTACTACTTACAGTGGTCTCTGGGACTGCTCATATCACTTTATATAAGCTCATGTAATCTTCCCTGGTTTTTCTGAAACCATCTTCCTGTAAATTCCTATAATACAATAGTATTCCATAACAATTATATGCCACAACTGGTTCAGCCATTCACCAGTTGATGGATATAACTTCAATTTCCTATTTTTGTCACCTTACGAAGAAGTGCTAAGAACATTTTTGTACATTAAGGTATTTTTTCCTTTTTCTTTCATCTCTTTAGAATATAGACCCAATTTTGTATTGCTAGGTCAAAGAGTAACACAGTTTTATACTCCTTTGACCATAACTCCAACTGTTCTCCAGAATTTAACCACTTTTGTACTTCCACCACTAGTACATTCCTATACATATTTTCCTCATTCTCTCCACTATTTCTCATTTTCTTTTTTTATGTTGTTTTAGTCAATTTGATAGATATCAGGTGGTACCTCAGAGTTAGTTTATTTTGCATTTTTTATTTTTTTTATTTACTCATTTACTTTTAATTTGCAAGATTCAGTTCCACAATCACTTCAGTTTCAGATTTTCTCCCCTCCCTTCCCCCCCCCCTCCCGTGGTGGCATGCAAGCATGTATAGGATCTGCAAATACTTTCACATTGTACAATAGTTTGGTCATATAGAAGGGTTGTAACCAATGAGTGATCACTGGGAAAAGAAAAAAAAAAAGCAAAACCAGACATGAAAAAGAACAATAGCATGTTTTGCTTCAGCCTCCATTTAAACTATAGTCTTTCTTGATCTTTCTCTGAGTTTAGATTTCTCCTTCCATACTGAGGCTTGTAGAGTTGTCTTTAGCTGTGCGTTGTTGAGGATAGTCCAGTTTATCAAGGTTGGTCATCATATGTATGATGTGTCTGTGATTGTGTACAAGTTTTGCCTGGTTCTGCTCTTCTCACTTAGCATCAGTCCATATAAGCCTCTCCAGGTAATTATGAAGTCCATCTCCTTCCCATTTCTTTTTTTTTCTTTTTTTTCTTTTTTTCTTTTTTGTTTATTTATTTATTTATTTTTTAAAATTTTTTTTGAGTTACATATTTTCTCCCTGTCTTTACCCCGCCCACCACCCCAAAACAGCCATCCCAGTGTTTCTCCCCTCCCCCAGTCTATTCTCTCCTATGTCATTTTTTGGTAGGGCAGGATGGATATCCCAACTGCAGTGCCTGTGTATCTCAAGTTCCAGT
>CM053581.1:285620936-285645208 GCA_028627135.1 Pseudochirops cupreus
GGGGAGAAAATCTGAAATTCAAGTGATTGTGGAACTGAATCTTGTAAATTAAAAGTAAATAAGTAAATAAAAAAAAATCTACTATGAAAAAAAAGAAGTAAACTAGAGGAGGGATAGGGTAAAAAGAGAGTCCAAGAGCAATAGTGAGGAAAAAATAGGATGGGGGAAATACACAAATAGTAATTATAACTCTGAATGAGAATGGAATGAGTAAACCCATAAAATCAAAACACATAGCAGAATGGATTAAAAATCAGAATCTGACAACTTGCTACTTACAAGAAACATATTTAAAATGAGAGATACACACAGAGTTTAAATAAAGAGTTGGGCTAGAACATGTTATGCTTCCACAAATTTGAGAAGAAAAACAAAAAACAAGATAGCAATCATCACATCAGATAAAGTCAAATCTAAAGTAGATTTCATTAAAAGTTACATAATGATAAAAAGGTATCATAAACAATAAAGCAATAACAATATTAAATCTATATGCACCAAATACAATAGTATTTAAATTTTTAAAAGAAAATTTAACTGAATTGCAGGTGGAAATATATTGCAGTACTGTAATTGTGGGGGACTTTAATCTTCCCCTCCCACAACTAGATAAATCTAATCAAAAAATAAATGAAAAAGAAGTTAAAGTGAATAGAATTTTATATAAGTTAGATATGATAGTATCTGAAGAGAATTGAATGGAAATAGAAAGGAATACACTTTTTCTCAGCAATCCATGGTACCTTTATAAAGACTGACCATATGTTAGGGCACAAAAAATTATAGGTAAAAGCAGAAATATAAAATGCTTCCTTTACATACCATAATGCAATAAAAATTATATTCCATAAGGGAATGTACAAACATAGAAAAAAACTAATTGGAGATTAAACAACCTAATCTTTAAAAAAAATGTGTGATTAAAGAACAAATTATAGAAACAATCAGTAATTTCATTCACCATTTCATTCACCATAATGAGACAACATATCAAAACCTATGAGATAAAGCAAAAGAAGTAATCAGAAGAAAATTCATATCTCAAAATGCTTATATAAATAAAAAAGAAAAAAGCATGGCAATGAATGGGTAGGCAATTTTAAAAAAATTAAAAATCCCCAATTAAACACTAAATTGAAAATCCTAAAAAATAAGATGAAATTCATAAAGTTGAGTGTAAGAAAACCATTGAAATAATAAATAGGTCTAGAAGTCTTATTATGAGAAAACCAATAAAATAGATAAACCAGTGATTAATATAATTTTTTAAAGAATAAATCCAAATTATTAGTATGAAAAAGGAAAAAGGCAAATGCAGCGCTAAAGAAGATAAAAATCAAAGCAATTAAAAGGAGTTATTTTACTGCATTATTTGATAACAAAATTAACAACTTAAATGAAATTGAAGAATATTTACAAAAACACAAATTGCCTAGATTACCACTAGATTTATTTTATAAAAAGTATTAAACAGGCCATAAATGAACTCCCTAAGAAAAAAGCACCAGGATCAGATATTTATAAATAAATTCCATCAAATCTTTAAAGACCAACTAATTCTAATATAAAATAAATTATGTGGAATAATAGACGAAGAAGGGGTCTTATCAAATTTCTTTTACGAATCACATATGATACTGATACCTAAATCAGTAAGTGTAAAAACAGAAAAAGAAAATGATAGACCAATTTCACTAATGAGTAAGGATGCAAAAATCCTAAATAAAATACTAACTAAAAAATTACAACAATTACAAAGATTAAATATTATAATGAAACAGAATTCACACTAGAAATTCAGGAATGGTTTTACATAAGGAAAACTATTAATATAATTGATTATATCAATAATAAAAGTAACAAAAATAATGTGAATATATCAATATTATATCAAAAAAGGAAGCTTTTGATAAGGTACAACATTCATTTCTATTTTAAAAAAACACTTAAGGGGTAGCTAGGTGGCACAATGAATAGAGCACTGACCCTTGAGTCAGGAGGAACTGAGTTCAAATCCATACTTAGACCCTTAACACTTACTAGCCATGTGAACTTGGGCAATTCACTTAACCCCAATTGTCCTGCCTTCCCCCTTCCAAAGAGCAAAAAAAAAAAAAGCCTAAAAGTACAGGCATTTTAATGGGGATAAGCTAGAAGCTTTCCCAATAAGATCAGGTATAAAACAATGATGCCCACTGTCACCAGTATTATTCAATATCGTATTGGAAATTCTAGCAATTGCAATAAGAGAAGAAAAAGAAATAGAATGAACCATAATAGGGAATGAGAGAAACTATCTTTTTGCAGATGACATAGTTATATACTTGGAAAAGCCTAAAGACTCAACCAAAAAGTTAATTGGAAACAATAATTTCAGCAAAGTAGTAGGATATAAAGGAAACCCACATAAATCATCAGCATTCCTATATATCACCAGCAGTACCCTGCAGGAAGAGAAAGTTAGAGATTCTCCATTTAAAATAACTCTAAACAGTATAAAATGCCTGAGAATGCACCTATCAAAACAAACCCAAAATAGTTATCAGGCCTGCACAACCTTCAGTCCACTGGTCAGTTATGGCTGTGGGGCCAATTGTGGCATGACAAAGGATTTTAGGCAGGTGGCAAAAAAAGTAGAAGAAAATACCCTTTGTATATAGAGGAAATTCCATGTTGTAAACAGCCAGAGGGCTGTAAGTGGGCTGGGCCCTACAAGTTGTGCAGGCCTGATTTTTATGAACAAAATCAGGAAAACCTTTTTACAGAAATAAAATCAGATTTAAGTAAGTGGAGAAATATTAATAATTAATGAGTAGGCAGGGCCAATATAATAAAAATGACAATTGTAACAAAATTAATCTTTATATTCAATGCCAGACCAATTAAATTGCTTAAAAAAATATTTTACTGAACTAGAAAGACAATAACAAAACTCATTTGGAAGCACAAAAGGTCAAGAATATCAAAGGAACTTAAGGGGGAAAAAAAAAGTGTAAAGGAGGGAGTTTTAGCAGTACCAGATCTTACATTATATTGTAAGGCAATAATTATCAAAACTATCTAGTACTGGCTAAGAAATAGAAAGGCAGATCAGTGGAACAGAGTAGACATACAATCTTCAAGAAATGAATATAGTAACCTAGTATTTGACAAATATAAAGACAAGTTTTAGGGATAAGAATTCATTATTTATTTTAAAAATTGTTGGGAAAGCTGGAAAGTAATCTTGCAGAAATTGAGCAGAGACCAATATCTTACAACAATTACTAAGATAAAGCCAAAATGGATGTATGACCTAGATATGAAGGGTGATATTACAAGAAAGTTTCAAAAACATGGAACACATTTTTTATCAGACTTATAGATTGGTGAACAATTTTTGAACAAACAAGTCATAGCATTGTGAAAGGCAAAATGAATAATTTTGATTACAATAAATTAAAAAGTTTTTGTACTAAGAAAACAAAGATGGAAAAGATTGAAAGGAAAACAGAAAAGTGGATGGTGGAAGGAAAAATTATAGACAGTTCCTCAGACAAAGGTCTCATATCTCAAATATATAAAGAACTTTGTCAGATCTCTAAGACTGAAAGTCATTCCCCCAATTGATAAATGCCCAAGGGACATGAACAGGCCATTTTCCAGTTAAGCAATCAAAATAATTTTGTCACATGAAAAAAATGCTCTAAATCATTATTGATTAGAGAAATACTAATGCAAAGAACCTTGAGTTATCGTTTTACACATAGCAGATTGGCTAAAATGATAGAAAGGGAAAGTGACAAATGTTGGAGGGGATGTGGAAAAAATGGGACCTTTAATTCTTGGTGGTAGATCTGTGAGTTTATCTAATCATTTAGGAGAGAGATTTGAAATTATTAAACTGCCTTTGCCTTCTGACGTAGCAATACCACTATCAGGTCTGTTTCTCAAGCTGGTTAGGGAGAAAGAAGAAGAACCTGTATGTCCTAAAATAGGTATAGCAGTTCACTTTGTGGAGGCAAAGAAGTGGAAATTGTAGGGATGCTTGTCAGTTGTGGAATGGGTAAACAAATAGTAGTATATATTCATGATGGAATATTACTCTGCTGTAAGAAATGATGAGTTCAATCATTTTAGAAAATCATGGAGAGAAATTCACAAAATAATGAAGAGCAAAATGATGAGAACCAAGAGAGCATGATATACAGTAACAGCAGTATCATTTTAAGGACAATTTTAAGCAACCAAGTCATTCTCACTATTATAAATATCCAAATGAACCATGAAGATTCCAGGAACAAAGATGCTATTTTCCTCTAGAAAACGAATTTTCATATGTATGTGGAGAGAGAGAGGGAGAGAGAGAAAGAGAGAGAGAGAGACAGAGAGAGAGAGAGAGATCTGTGTCTAACTGTAGCTAAAAAAAAACAGAAAGTTACATAACTTTGCTGCATATTTGAAAGGAATAGTCAGTTGAAAACAATGGATCTGCAATTTCAGGTGCAATCCTCTATTTTTCTATTCCACTTTATTATGGAAATGCTTGTTTCATTTCTTAAATATCAGATAAAAGAAATTTTAAAAATAAAGGAAGAAAATAGCTTAACCATTGGTCAATTGGATTTTTTTTAAAAAAAGAAAGAAAATAAATAAATTACAAGTATCAAAAATGAAAGGGGAAATTCACCACCAATGAAGATGAAATTAAAATAATTAGTAACTACTCTTTTGCTCAATCTCATGTCAATAAATCTAATAATCTAAGATAAATAAATGAATATTTATAAAAAATATAAATTTCCCAGATTAACAGAAGAGGAAATAGGATACTTAAATAACCCTATTTTGGAAAAAGAAATTGAACAAGACATCAATGGACTCCCTGAAAATAAAAAATCCCCAGGACCAGATGGATTCACAAATGAATTCTACAAATCATTTACATAACAATTAATTCCCATAGTATATAAAATATCTTGAAAAATAGGCAAAGAAGAAATCCTACCAAATTCCTTTCCTGACATAACTGTAGTATTGATACTCAAATCAAGAATAACAAAAACAGAGACAGAAAATGATAGGCTAGCTTTCTTAATGAATATTGATGCAAAAATCTTAAATGAAATACTAGCAAGGAGTTTACAGGAATGCATCACAAAGATTATACAATATGACCAGATGGAATTTATACCAGAAATGCACAGCTTTTTCAATATTAAGAACATTATAAGGATAACTGAATATATCAATAACAAAACCAAAAGAAATCATAGGATTATCTCAATAGACACAGAAAAAGCTTTTGACAAAATAAAACACATTCCTATTAAAAACACTAGAAAGGATAAATGGAGATTTTCTTAAAATGATAAGTAGCTTCCATATAAAACCATTAGCAAGAATTATTTGTTATGTGCATAAGCTAGAAGCCTTCCCAATAAGATCAGGGGTGAAGCAAGAATGCCTATTACCACCACCTTTATTCAATATTGTACTAGAAATGCTGCCTATACAAATAAAAGAAAATGAAGTTGAAGAAATTCAAATAAGCAGTGAAGAAACAAAACTATCATTCTTTGCAGGTGATATCTGATAGAATCCCATAGAAATAATTAAATCAACTGAAAAATTAATTGAAATAATTAACAACTTTAGCAGAGTCAAAGGATATCTAATAAACCCATGTGAATCATCATAATTTCTGTATTTTACCAAGAAAGTTTACCAGCAAGAGATAGAAAGAGATATTCCATTTAAAATGATCATAGACAATGGGAAATACTTGGGAATCTACCTGCCAAGACAGACCCAAGAACCATAGTAACACAATTACAAAACACTTTTCACACAAATAAAGCCAGATCGAAACAATTGAAAACAAATCAATTGCTCATGGATAGACTGAGTCAATCTAATAAAAATGACAATTCCATCTAAGTTAATTATTTATTGAGTGTGATATCAATCAAACTAACAAAAATATGCAATAGATTTAGAAAAATGATAAAATTCATATGGAAGAAAAAAATTAAGAATGTCAAGGGAATAAATGGAAAAAACATCAAAGAATTTGACTTAGTTATATCAGTTGGCATCCAGTATCACAAAGAAGCAATCATCTTTTAATTTAATTAATTAATTAATTTTCCTGTTTACATCACTCATTTCAACGAGATTTTGAGTGACAAATTTTCTCCCCATCTTTCCCCCACCCACCACCTCAAAACAGCCATCCACAGTATATCCCTTCCCTCAATCTGCTCTCTCCTATGTCCTTCCCCATCATTCCTCTGACTTTCTGGTAGGGCAGGATGGGTCTCCCTACCCCAGTGCCTGTATGTCTTAATTCCCAGTTCCATGTAGTTAATAATAAAAATTATTATTATTATTATTATATATATATATTTATATATTTTAACATTTGATTATAGAACTTTAAATTCTAGATTCTTTCCCTTCCTCCCTCGTCATCCACCCCCTCTGGAAAGACAAGCAATGCAATACAGGCTGCACATGTGTAGTTACACAGAACATCTCCACAATGGACATGTTGTGAGAGACTGATTATATGTCCCTCTTTCCTATCACATCCCCTCTACCTTGTTCTATTCTCTATCCTGTCCCTATTTCTTTACAAAAGTGTGTACTTCCAGCAACCCTTCCCTCCTGACCCTCTCCTTCCCTCCATCATTCTACCTCTCATCCCCATCCCCTCTACTCTCCTGTGTGGCAAGATACCCAGTTTAGAGTTTATGTCATTCCTTCCCTAAACCAAATTCAATGAGAGTAAAGTTGACCCGTTCTCTTTTGCCTACCTGTTCTTCCCCTCCATTGTAACAATTATCCCTAGCCTCTTCTATATGAGATGATTAACCCCATTCAGTCTCTCCCTGTCTCCTCTCCTTCTAATGTTCTCCCACCTCAGAATTTCTCCTTTTATAGTATTGTCCCTTCCTATTCAATTGAGCCTGTGCCCTCTATGTATGCATGTATACACATACTCAGATATGTGTTCATACAAATATATAAACCCTCCTATATAGACATGTGTATCTATACATATATATACATTTGTAGTCCCTTCACCTATCCTCATACTCAGAAAAGTTTCATAACTTAAAATGATTGATTTTCCGTGTTGGCATGTAAATAGCTCAACTTTGATAAGTTTCTTATGATTTCTTTTCCATATTTACCTTCTCACACTTCTTGTATTTGAGTGTAAAATTTTCTTTTCAGTTCTGGTTTTTTCAGCAAGAATGTTTGAAAGTTCGCCACCTCACTGAATGACCATATTTTCCCCTGGAACATTATACTCAATTTTGCTGGGTAGGTGATTCTTGATTTTAACCCTAGCTCCCTTGATCTCCAGAATATCATATTCCAGACCCTTTGATCCCTCAGTGTAGAAGCTGCCAGATCCTGGATTATCCTAATTGTGTTTCCACAGTATTCAAATTGCTTCCTCTTGGCAGCCTGTAATATTTTCTCCTTGATCTGGGAACTCTGGAACCTGGCTATAACATTCTTAGGAGTTTTCTTTTGGGGATCTTTTTCAAGAGGTGATCAGTGAATTCTTTCAAGTTCTATTTTGTCCTCTGGCTCTAAAATATCAGGGCAATTTTCCTTTAGAATTGCTTGAAGGATGCTTTCTAAGTTCTTTTTTTGATCATGGCTTTCAGGTAGTCCAACAATTTTTTATATTGTCTCTCCTGAATCCATTTTCCAGGTCAGTGGTATTTTCAAGGAGATATTTCACATTGCCTTCTATTTTTTCATTTGTTTGGATCTATTTAATAGTATCTGGATTTCTCATAAAGTCATTGGCTTCCATTTGCTCCACTCTAATTCTGAAGGAATTATTCTTGTCAGAAGGCTTTTGAAATTCATTTTCCATCTGGCAAATTTGACTTTTTAAGGCATTCTTCTCCTTGTTGGCTTTTTGGGTCTCTTTTTCCATTTGAGTTAATTTGTTTTTTAAGGTGTTATTTTCTTCAGTCAGGTTGTTGACTTTCTTTTCATGATTTTCTTGCATCATTCTCATTTCTCTCCCCAATTTTTCCTCCACTTCTTTTATTTGGTTTTCAAAATCCTTCTTAAGCTCATCTATGGCTTTTAGGCAGTTTATATGTTTCTTGGAAGCTTTTGGTGTGGGAGTTCTGACTGTGTTATCTTCCTCCCATTCCATGCTTTGATCATTTTTGTACCCAAAAAGGGATTCTAGAGTTCAATTGCTGTTCTTACTTTGCTTCCTTGGCCTGCTCATGTTGCCAGTGAATTACTTGATTTTTTTAGTTCTGTGGAACTCCGCTTCCAGAGGGGAAAGCTCTGTCCCAAATCACTGGGGTTTTTGCAGCTACTGGAGTTACTGGGAGACTGCTGCAACCCTCACCAGCTTTGGCCCCCTGAAAATACACCCCAGGACCACCACCCAAGACCACAATCCAGATCCAGGCCACTCAACGTAAAAGCACTTAGCCTCTGAATGATCACTTGGCCCCCCTGCAGTCTGTAGGCCAGGAGCTCTGAAGCAGCCATGTGGAGGCGGCTGCAGGGCCACCACTTCTGCTGCTTCCTTGCCCTGGAGGCAATTTGGACAGACTGCTTTTCTTCCCGAAATTTAGCTGAGTTCCACTGAGCTTTCACTTAGTCCCTTTTTCTTATGGCTTGATAATTCTGGGAACTGCTACAGCTGCTGCTGATCCACTCTCCTGAAGGGTCCAGCTGTGGCTTGTCCTGGCTGACTCGGGGCCAAGCCACACTTTCAGGTTGGGCTCGTTTTCAGCTTCCAGCACACTGTGATGAGCCCTTCCTGCCAAGCTGCCTTCAGTGGAAGATGTATTTTTCTATTGTGAGTTTTGGAGCCCTAAAATTTGTTTAGAGTCTTATTTTATGGGTATTTGAGGTGACTATGTGGAAGCTGCGGAAGCTTGTTGCTTGTACACCACCACCTTGGCTCCACCCCCCCCTACAAAGAAGCAATCATAAAAACAATTTGCTACTGGCTAAGAATTAGTGATGGATCAATGGATTAGATTAGACACACATTATCCAGTAGTAAATGACTATAATAAACTAGTATTTGCTGATCCAAAAATTCAAGCTTTTGGGACAAGAACTCTCTATTTGACAAAAATTGTTGTACAAACTGGAAAGCAGTTTGGCAGGAACTAGGTATAAACCAACAACTTGCACCATGTACTAAAATAAGGAAGGTCAATATAGGTTCATGATTTAGACATAGAAGTTGATACCATTATCAAAACAGTGAATCATAGAATAGTTTACCTGTCAGATCTATGGGTCAGGGAAGATTTTATATCCAAGCCAGAGCTAGAGCATAGCAAAATGTAAAACAGATACTTTTGTTACATTAAATTGAAATGTTTTTGCATAAACAAAACCAACGCAGTCAAAATTAGAAAAAAGCAGAAAACAGGGGTGGGCAGGGTAGATTTATAGCAAGTTTTTCTAATAAATATCTAACTTCTCATATACATAGAGAACTGAGTCAAATTTAAAACACTACAAGTCTGTCCCCAATTGATAAATTGTTACACCATACAAACAGGCAATTTCCAGAAAAAGAAATTAAAGTTAGCTAGGGCCATATTTAAAAAAAAATACTGTACATCACTATTGATTAGAAAAATGAAAATTAAAACAACTCTGATGTATGACCACAGATCTAATATGACAGAAAAAGAAAATGACAAATGTTGGAGGGGATGTGGAAAAATTGGGACACACTGATGTTCTATTGGTGGAGTTCTGAACTAATCCAAACATTCTAAAGAACTATTTTGAACTTTACTCAAAGGGCTATTAAACTGAGTGTACCCTTTGAACCAACAATAGCATTATTAGATCTGTATCCCAATAATGTTATAAAAGGGAGGAAAAAGGAAATGAATTTATATGTATAGCAACATTTATAACTGCTCTTTTAGTGGTATCAAAGAATTGGAAATTGAATGAATACCTCTTCTGCACCTATTAATCGAGCAAGTTGTGGCCTTGTTTGTCTTTCATTTTTGAAAAGGAACAATGATATCATATATGAATTGGATTTAAGTGAGACAGAATAGCACTAAGTCATCAGTCTAATCTAAGACAATTCCAAAGAATTCATAATGAAATATGCTATCCCCTTCCAGAGAAATAACTGATGGAGTCTGAATGTTGATTGGAACATACTTTTTTTACTTTATTTTTCTTGGGGTTTTCTCTGGTCTGTGTTTTCTTTCACAACATAAGTAATATAGAAATATGTTTTGCATGACTGCACATGTAAATCCTACATTAAATTTCTTGCCTTTTCAATGAGGGGGATGGAAAGGAGAAAGGGAAAGAATTTGGAACTTAAAAAAATGTTTAAAATATTTACTTATAATCAGAAAAATTTTTTTAAAAAAAGTTCTTTCATCACTTAGGACCCATCAAAGCATATAGAGAGGCATTGTATATTTGCCCAGAGATGATCAAAATCATTGGGCAATGAATGATAAGATAGACCAAAAAAGATCTGTGGTAATCTCAGAATATTGGGGATATAGGAAATCTCTGGGCAAATTGTACTATAGGATTAATTTATCTCATCCACAGTGCTCCCTATGGATTAGGCCCTTTTCTTGATTCAATGCTAATGAAAACACAGAGGATTTATATAGGGTAACACATTAGCAATTAGGATTTATTTCATTAATCTATGAATGATTAGATTGAGAAGGTACACTAAAGAATGCCTTCAATCTCCTCATTTTTTTAAAAAGCTAATAAACCTAGTGATGAGCCTTAACCAAGGTAAGACAAGTGAGCAAGGAAGCAAATTCATATGTCCTTATTACCAGTCTGGTGCTTTTTTCTGCCACACAATACTGTCCTTACCTTTTGTATTATACCAAATACATTAGACTTACCGACTCAGAAAACAATATGGTTAAAAAAAAAATTCCATTTTCACCTATAAGCTCAGAATTCAAAGAAAAGAGAAGAAAAAATGTATTTCAAGCAGGAGGTAACATTGATCCTTCACAGAAACTTTTGAAAGATCAGTGATTCCCCACCAAGGACACAGAAAATTACTCACCTGATTAACCAGTCAGTGTCAAGAAGAAAAGCCCTAAGAAGGCCTTAACATTAGTAGGAAAAAGGCCACTTGCCTCTCAGGAGTGCTCTATATTGGGCTGTCTGTTAGAAAATGGTCACTTTTAACTTAAGAGCCCAAACACAGCTTTCCCATTAATAAAGTGTAACATTTTTTTCCAGGCCTAATGCACATAAAGGTCTCTCACTTTAAAATCTATATTCTGTCTTCCCATGCCAGACTAGGGCCTTTAAGCTAAGAAGAAATAATAGCCATCAGTTCTCTGTACCTCAAAGAATGGTAAGGATGGGGCCACCCTACCCATGATACGCTGCCAGCTCAACTGAGGAGACAAGGTGAAGCTGGATAGAAAGATAGATAGATAGATAGATAGATAGATAGATAGATAGATAGATGATATAGATATCTTCCAAGAGACTAAATATTATTCCCCCCCTTCATCAATCTGGACATTTCCCCCAAAGAATTGCAACAATGACATGTTGCCAGAGGAGTCAGTTTTAGTCAGCTGCCTGGAATAGTGAAGAACGGGAAAGTGGAACACTGACCCAACTGCAGGCCCAGAATGACACACCTTAGAGAGAAGAAAACATAGGCAAGAAGTTCAAGTGCTGCTTCTGTCCATTCCCAAAGGCCCCATCCTTATCATTCTTAGCCAATCACGCTAACTCCTCTTGAGATAAGAACAAAGAGGGAGGTCAAATTGATGTCAGGGGAGGTTGAGAGCCCTGTGGCAATTTGTGCTCTCCCACAGGCTGTGCAGTATCTCCCTGTGTGGGGCCTTTGGTTTCATCAAAGTTTAAGCCTCAGCAGGAGGTTAAAGGATCAAGAAGCAAGGAAGAGAACTAGAAGAAAGTGTAAGAAGGCATTCATAATGCCATGTGCCTGGATACAGTAAACTTAGATTCACCCACACTGTTTAAGTAATAAAATATTTGATTTATTGAATTCAAAAAAAAAAAAGAAGAAGAAGAAGAAGAAGAAGAAGAAGAAGAAGAAGAAGAAGAAGAAGAAGAAGAAGAAGAAGAAGAAGAAGAAAATGTAAGAGGCAGGAAGTAAGGGGCCTGCAGAGAAATTTGAGTAGAGAAGAAGAGGAAAATATCAACAAGGAGGTGAAAGTGTCAGAAGCAAAGAGAAAAGAGAAGGGAAAAGGTCATTATCCATTAACACATACACACACACACACACACACACACACACACACACACACACACATCCCTCCATTAATCTTCATTTCTGACTGCTGCATTGAAATAATGGCATTGACAGACTGGAGTGAGATCTGAGGAGGGCAACCAGGATGGTGTCTTTAGACCAGTGACTCCTCTAGCATCAAATTAAAATTTATCAGTGTGTCATTCAAAGATCTTAACAACTTTCCCCAACCTATGTTTCCAATTTAATATAAATTACCCTTCCTCAACTACTCTGGGCTTCTTCTTATTACTAATACATGCTAATTCATCTCTCCTGTCTCTTAGTTTTTACACAGATTGTCTCCCAAGACTAGAATGTACTCCCATGTACACCTGCATTACCTCTACCTTTGAGGATATCCTTGTTTTCGTCATAGTTCAACTTAAGTTCGTCCTTCTAAATGGAACTTTTTCCCCCTCGTCATCATCTATCCTCAGTTGCCAGTGTTGTCCCCCAAAATAGCTTGTATATGTTTTCTATGTAAACATACATGTACTGTGCATCTCCTGAAATAGAATACATGTTCATTAGGGCCCCAAAATTCATTCATTTTGTATTATCAACAGATGATTTTACAATGTCTGGAGCACAGTAGATAATAAATGATTAAGGATTGACTCAATTGACTGATTGAGATAAGGAGCCCTGAGGGATACATGATCATTATCTTCAAGTGATGAGAGCTGTCTTACTTTTGAAAAAGCTAATTGAAGAAATAATTAATTGGTCGTGACAAAAAGTTTGCAAGAAGAGTTTGAAAGATCATAAGCTGGGGATTTTATGAAAGTGAATACTCTTCATTTATGGATTGGACTAGTTATCCCCTGAAGTCCCTTCCAACAATGAAATTCTATTATTCATTGATTCTATGCATTCAAATCCCTTTGATATCTACATAACTTGGCGGGGGGGGGGGCATTCCAATTTATCTATTTTCTTCCAAAAAGATGAAGCATGGAACTCAACATACCCTCCCAGAGAGGCTCTGGGCAGAAAACAGAACAATAGAAGTGTCATCTTTCTTGTTCTTGCCTCTAGACTTCTCTTATGTATGTCAGCATTGGTGGTGTATGGTTGTTACTTCCCTAAGATTTCATGATTCCCTCTATAAATTCTAATGCCAGTGGAGTACTTCCCATTTGATGGAATTTACGTGTATTCTCAGAGAAAACTTGCCCCAGCTTTCATGGAAAACCTTCTATACTCCAGCCATGTTGTTCTTGAATGCCGGATGGAGACTTCATGCTGCCTTCAATGCCCTCCGTATTAGGACTCCAATAAACGATTGAATTCATCTGTTTCTTTTTTGCAATTTCTTTTTATTTAGTTAGTTAATTTTAGTTTTCAACATTCACTTTTATAAGATTTTGAATTCTAGTTTTTTTCCTTCTCCTTTTTCCCCCTCCTCAAGACAGCATATAATCTGATACAAGCTATCCATGTACAAATCATATTAAACATATTTCCACATTAGTCATGCTATAAAGAAAAATCAGAAGCAAAAGGAAGAATCATGAGAAAGAAAAAACAAAACAAAAAAGGGAGAAAATAGTATGCTTCATTCTACATTCAGACTTCATAGTTCTTTCTCTGAATGTAGATAGTGTTTTCCATCATTTGTCTTCTGTAACTGTCTTGGATCATAGCATTCCTCAGAAGAGCTAAGTTTATCAAATTTGGTCATCACACAATGATATTGTTACTATGTACAATGTTCTCCTACTTCTGCTCACTTCACTCAGCATCAGTTCATGTGTGACTTTTGAGATTTTTCTGAAATCTGCCTGCTGGCCGTTATTTATGGAACAATAGTATTCTATCATATTCACATATCACAACTTGTTCAAACATTCCCCAATTGATGGGCATCCCCTCAGTTTACAACTCTTGGCCACCGAAAAAAAAAAGTTGCTGTATGTATTTTTGTACATGTGAATCCTTTTACCATTTTTTATGATCTCTTTGGGATACAGACCTAGAAGTGGTATTGCTGGATCAAAGGTGTGCAGTTTTATAGTCCTTTGATCATAGTTCCAATTTGCTCCACAGCATGATTGAACCAGTCCACAACTCCACCAAAAAATGCACCTCATTCTGAACTAATTGCCATAATAACCACAGTAACTATAGTCTATTAGAATACCAAAAGGTGACATATCTAGTTATCTCAAAATCTAGAAAAGTCCACTGCTTGTCAATCAAAACATCAAGCATTATGAAGCTCCAGGATTGACACTAGGCAATGGGGATACAAATGCAAAATTAAAACTCATAGAGCTTCCAAGCATACAAGAGATTGTATCTCCATTATGTAGTATGGAAAATTATACTCATTCTTTGAAATCAGGCACTTGCTTAAGTATAGCATAGCATAAGAAGAAATTGTCTTAAATTATTTTGGGGAAATTGCGTGTGACTTTCAAAGATACTAAGCAAAAGCCTATCTCTTTAATATCATCATTATCCCAACAATGCTATATATCCAGTGAATTGTGGAAAACCATCATTTGGGATGAGTCATGATTACAGAAGGCTGAAAGGGCAATTAGAAAGCTGCATAAGCAGGCTACATCATATTACCAATTATGATTTGTTCAAGAGAATTGAACATTAGCAAAGGTGTGAATGATTGTAAAAGATGGTAGACCAGTCATGGAGTATGAATACTGAGAAGTGATAACATTTGTCCCCTTGAAATTTTAGAAAAATGAAGGTAAAATCTTCTTTTATTTGGTGTCATACTGGATAAGAAAGCATAAGGACCCTGTTATCAGTATTATTGTAAGAATTACTCATATTAATGAGATCATGAATCTAAGAATGCAGGTTTCTTTATGTGTTTCAGAGTTTTTTGGCAAAACATTTGTTTCAATGTCTTTCATTATTAGGTAGGGTGGTCAGATGTGACAGAAACAATTCAACAACAACAGCAACAACAACAATCTCTGCTCTATTGCCAGTTCTGTAAAGCTTGAAAACAAAGCACAGGTGGTACCCCACCTAAAGAGATCTTCAGATTGTCCCTTGAGCAGAAACTCATCTGCTGCTGAGCTCCCCAATATAAGATTTTCAATTGTCTAAGAAAGCAAGAAAAGTATATTGCAATGTTAATAACACCGAATTTGGAGTCAGAGGGTTAGAATTGGAGTTCTGGCCTATTATTTTATTATCTTTATGATCTTTGGTGAGTTGGTTAATCCATATGAACCTCATTTTCCTGATCTGTTAAATGGAATCATACAATTTGATCTCTAAGTCACCCCTCAATTTTAAGTCCAATGAAAGGGAAGCAGGGTCAAGTTGGTAGACTCTTACAAAGAAATATACAGTGAGCTATCCACCTCTTGAAGAAAATAAAAACTCCTTCAAATAGAGCTAGAAAACATAGCAAACCAAATTCTAAATGGTATATCCCAGAAAAAGAAATCAGCATGTGATTGACAGAAGGAGAGAGAGAGAGAGAGAGAGAGAGAGAGAGAGAGAGAGAGAGAGAGAATAGGTAAAGCATCTCAAGAAATTTTAAAACTTCACAGATCTACTAAAAACCAAAGGTAAAGGTGGAAAAGAAATTTAATGTATAGGTCACTTCATAAAAGAAATCTCAATATGAAATTTCTTGGTAATATTATAACCAAAGTCCAGAACTTTCAGGTCCAAAAAATACTGCAAATAACTCAAAAGAAGAATTAAAGTACAAAAGAGCATAGTCAGTATCACAAATTATTTAACTTCCATCACATTAAAATACTGGAGAGTTTAAAATGTGATCTTCTGGGAGGCATTGTTGTAGGCTTACAGACAAGAATTACTTGCCTAGAAAAAAAAACTGAGTAAAATCCTAAAAGGGAAAAACAGATATATAATGAAATGGAGAGTTTCCAAGAATTCATAACGAAAATAACTAGAACACTACACAGCTAGAACTCTGTAGAAACTGTAAAGTGCAAACACAAGTCAAAAGAAACATAAAAAGGTAAACATTGATAAATAATCATGAAGAAATAAACTAATTACGATAATTCTAATTCAATTCTAAAGTGAAGAGATGATTTCTGCTCTGAACATGTTCATCATCAAGGGTCATCAAAGGAAGAGAATTAGGAAAAAGGTATGAGACTAACTGGTTCTGTTATATGTTGATCTTATGAATGGAAAGGAAAAGAAAAAGAAATTCATCAGAGTCCATATGAACAAGGAAGAAGGGACTGGGGGCCCGGCTGGCACTTGAACCAAGCACTCATCTCAGCTTGTTAAAGGAGAGAAGAAAATACACACAAAGTTGGTTTCAGAAATGCATAACACTAAATAGGGAAACAAGAAAAAGGGTGATGAGGGAAAACAAGGTGACACGGTGAAGACAAATGAAGAGATTATTAGTTAAAATAAACATACACAGAAATATTCATGGTTCTTTGTATACAGGCAAAGAATTGGAAACAGTTATGTTCATAAATTGTGGAATAGTTAAACAGGTTATAATATATAAATGTATAAATGTATATATACTACACAAATATATAAATGTGATGGGATAATGTTACATTGTAAGAGATAATGAAAGAGATGGTTTCAGAGAAACTTCTAAAGACATATGAATTGGTGCACAGTAAAAAGAACGGAACCAGGAGAACAATTTATACAATGACAATAATATTTTTTAAAACAATGTAGAAACTACTTAGAGACTTTGATCAGTATGATGACAAATCATGATTCCAAAGACTTAATGATGAAACATGCTACCCACTTCCAGAGATGTGAGAAATTCAGAATGCAGAATGAGATTTTTAAAATTACAGTAAGTGTAGAAATTTGTTTTGTATGACCATACATATTTTTATAATGTCTTTGTTTTTCTATCATTTTCAATGGCAGGGGGACACTAAAGGGTAGGAGAGAAGGTAGGTTTTTGCTGACTGAAAAAAATAAAATGTAACTAAAACTAAATCCAGAAAAAAAGAAATGAAACAAAGCTCTATCCTAAACCAGCATTGAATTCTTCCTAAAAATGAGATAAGGAGGAAAAAATCTTTATTTTTTTTGTCTTTTCACGGCCTAGATTTGTTTTTAATCGATAGAGTTTGGCACATAATTAATCAATTAATTGGTGCTATAAAAATTAATTATACATAATTAATTAAACCTTAGTTGATTGAATGAATAGTGCTATATTGAAAACTGAAAAGAATAAAGACCAAGGCCTGCTCCCTAGCCTTTCTCATGGTAATCTAAAGGATTCAGATCTATTCTGATAGCACATAATGGTAATAAGGTTACTTGCTGAGATAGCTATGCTGTTCCTGACCTTTTTTTTCCTAATGAAGAGACATCTAAGCAACTGATAATAACAGAACTCATGTTTGCAATATATATATATATATATATATATATATATATATATATATATATATATATATATATATAATGGCTTTCTAAGAGAACAAGATATTCTGTACAGGTCATATTACTTGGCAATTTGGCTATGATGGGCATGCAACAGATGGGAAAAGATATTTTACCATCAAATAAAAGTTCTAAATCCATGATCTTGTAAACTTCTTTAATCTCTATTTATCTACATCTACCTACCTATCTAAATGCATTGAAATATTATTACTCCTTAAAGATTAATATAAGGAGTTCAAGGCAATAGAAAATGTATAGGAAATAACACAAATCAGAAAATTAATGTTCATAATGACTAAAACAACATAAATGGAAACAAGAATAAAAGCTGAACACTCTATTGGTCCTGAAAAAGACACGAGAAACTGTATCTCCTTTCCCCTTCCTTTTGAAGAGGTAGAGAACTACATACGAAACAGTACGTATACAAATTGATGGATATGCTTTTTTTTGTTCCTTTGATGAACTGTACTTCGCCCTTTCGTTTTTATTTCATCCCTCCTACAAAGGATGGCTCTTTGGTTGGAAGGAATATATTTGGAAATGAAAATGACATAAAATCAAAAGATATTAATGTTTTACATGTAGTTCCTGAACTACCATACTAATATTTTATGCATATGTGTTTAGATACAAATGCACGTATAACTTAATTGTACTGAATAGCACATATTCTATATTGAAATTTAATTAAGTGTCAGTCCATTAAATTCAATAAGATTTTTGTAATAGGTGCTACAGCTGCCATGATGACTCTCAGAGGAAAACTCCTTTATGAGGATAACATGGGATAAGTCAACGAAAATAGAGATATTTCTGTCCCAGCTGCCTTCCACAGACACCATACATTAAGTATAGTATTCTCTGGGGATCTGTTCTGATCCCTAGTGTTTGGAGCTGAAGTTGTCCAACCCCTGGTTCCCTATAGATGTGCCTATTGCGTTTGTTGTAAGCCCCTGGACAAGCTATTATTAAAATAGTCAACAACATAACCTGTCAAAGATTCATCCTTTTGACCTTGGCCTTCCACCCTGTGCTTATGAACATTGTTGATTTTTTCAAATTGTTGTATATTTATTTATTTATTTAATGTATTTATTCTTAGTTTTTAACATTCATTTCCACAAGATTTTGAGTTCTAAATTTTCTCCCTTTCCCCCACCCCAAGATAATATGCATTCTGATTACCTTCTTCCCGCAATCCTGTCTGCTTTCTATCACCCCACACCTCTCCATTATTCTTTTACCCTTCTATTTTCCTGTAGGGCAAGATAGATTTCTACACCCCATTGCCTGTAAATCTTATTTCAAAGTTGCATGTAAGAACAATTTTTGGCATTTGTTATTAAAATTTTGAGTTCCAAATTCTCTCCCTTCCTCTCTCCCCAAACACACTCATTGAGAAGGCAAACAATTTGATATAGGTTATACATATGTAGTCATGCAAAACACTTCCATAATAGTCATGTTGTGAAAAACTGACTATATTTCACTCCATCCTATCACACTCCTTCTTCATTCTATTTTCTCCTTTGACCCTGGTTAAGCTCAAACGTTTGTTTCTAATTGCCTCCTCCCCCAATCTGCCCACCCTTCTATCATTCCCCCCTTTCTTTTCCTCTTTTCCAGTAGGGTAGGATAGATTTCCTTCTCCAACTGAGTGCATATATAATTCCCCCCCTAAGCCAAATCTCATGAGAGCAATTTTCACTTGTTCCCTCTCATCCTACCCCTCTTCCTTGCAACTGTAAAAGCTTTTTCTTGCCTATTTTAAGTGAAATAATTTATACCATTTTAGCTTCCCTCTTCTCTCTCTCCAAAAATATATTCTTCTGTCATCCTGTAATTTTACTTTTTAGATAACATCCCTTCATCTTTACCTCATTTTGTGCCCTCTGTCTATACTTGCACACACACGCACACACACACACACACACACACACACACACGTATATATGTGAATGTCCAGTTATCTTAATATTGATAAAGGTCTCTTGAGCTACAAATATAATTTTTCCATATAGAAATGTAAACAGCTTGATTGTTATGAATCCCTTATGATTTCTCTTTCTTGTTTACTTTTTCATGCTTCACTTGATTCCTATATTTGAAAGTCAAATTTTCTATTCAGCTCTGGTCAATTCATTAAGAAAGCTTTTTCTCCATCTATTGAAACAATCTCACCAGTCAGATTGGCTAAGATGACAAAACAGAAAAATAAAAAATGCTGAAAAAATTGGAACATTAATGCATTGTTGGTGGAGTTGTGAACTGATACAACCATTCTGGAGAGCAATCTGGAACTATGCCCAAAGGGCTATAAATAATTGCATACCCTTTGACCCAGCAATACCACTGTTGGGGTTATATCCCAAAGAGATCACAGAAGTGGGAAAAGGACCCATATGTACAAAAATATTTATTGCAGCTCTGTTTGTGGTTGCAAAAAACTGGAAATATAGGGGATGCCCATCAATTGGGGAATGGCTAAACAAGTTATGGTATATGAATGTAATGGAACACTATTGTGCTATAAGAAATGGTAAGGAGATAGACTTCATAATTATCTGAAGAAGCTTATACAAATTGATGCTAAGTGAGAACAGCAGAACCAGGAAAAATTTGTACACAATCATAGACACATCACATGTGTGATGACCAACCTTGATAAACTGGACTATCCTCAACAATGCACAGCTAAAAGACAACTCTACAAGCCTCAGGATGGAAAGAGATATCTACATTCAGAGCAATATCTAGAAACTAAATGGAGACTGAAGCAATACATGCTATCATTCTTTTTCATGTTTGGTTTCGCTTCTTTTTTCCCCGTGATCACTCATTGGTTACAACCCTTCTATACAACCAAACTATTGTACAATGTGAAAGTATTTGCAGATCCTATACATGATTGTATGCCACCATGGCGGGGGGGGGGGGGGAGTGAGGGGAGAAAATCTGAAACTCAAGAGATTTTGGAATTGAATCTTGTAAACTAAAAGTAAAATTTTAAAAAACATGGAAAAAAAGAAAGTTTGAAAGTCCTCTATTTCATTTATTGTCCAAATTTTTCCTGAAGCTTCATATTCAGTGTTGCTGAGTAGCTTATTCTTGACTTTAATCCTAGCTACTTTGACCTACAGAATATCATATACCAAGCCCTCCAATTCCTTAATGAAGAAGCTACTAAATTTTGTGTTATCCTAATTATGTTTCCACAATACCAATTTTTTCTTTCTGACGATTTGCAACATTTTCTCCTTGACATGGGAATTCTGTGATTTGGCTGTAATATTCCCATGAGCTTCTTTTTGGTATCTCTTTCATTAATTGATTGGTGGATGCTTACAATTTCTATTTCATCCTCTGGTTCCAAAACATTGCAGCAGTTTTCTTAATAATTTCTTGAAAAATGATGTCTAGGCTTTTTTTTTTTAATCATGGCTACCAGGTAGTGCAACCATTTTAAAATTCTCTCCTCTAGATATATTTTCTAGGTCAGTTGTTTTTCCAATGAGATATTTCACATTGTCTACTATTTTTTTCATTCTTTTGGATCCGTTTTGTAATTTCTTGATTTCTCATAGTAATTAGTTTCCATTTGTTCTATTCTAATTTTGAAGGAATGATTTTATTCATTGAGATTTTGGACCTCCTTTTCCATTTGACCATTTCTGATTTTTAAGGCATTCTTCTCCTCTTTGGCTTTTTGGACCTATTTTACCATTTGGGTTAGTCTATTTTTTCAGGTGTTATTTTCTTCAGTATTGTGTGTGTGTGTGTGTGTCACCTTTATCAAGCTGTTGACCCATTTTTCACAATTTTCTTGCAACATTCTAATTTCTCTTCCCAAATTTTCCTCCATTTATGTGATTTTCAAAATCTTTTTTGAGCTCTTCCATGATGTGTAAGCAATTCATATTTTTCTTGGAGGCTTTGGTTGTAGGAACTTTCACTTTGTTGTATTCTGGTTGATGGCTTATTTTTGTTGAGATTTTTTTTTTTTTGCTTTCTGGAAAGGGGGAAGGTAGAGCTCTTGGGGTTAAGTGACTTGCCTAAGGACAGATAGCCAGTTCTTGAATTAAGTGTCTGAGGCTGGATCTGAACTCAGGTCCTCACAATTGCAATGCTGGCACTCTACTAACTGCACCACCCAGCCACCCTGTGCTTGCATGTTTTAATCTTCTTTGTCTCAAAAGCAAGGTTCTTTGGGGGTGGAGCAAAGATGGCAGAGTAATAGCAGGAACTTGCTTGAGCTCCTGCTCCACCAACCTCAAATAGCTGTAAAAAACAACTTTAAACAAATTTTAGTTCTGCAGAACTCACAAAGTGACAGAGAGAAACAAGCCTCCCACTGAGGGCAGACTGGCAGGCTGATAGGAAGGGACTATCACACTGAGCTGGGAACGAAGCATAGTCCCACATGGACTGTGCTGGCCCAGATCCATGGCACCGACCAGCCAGAGCAGACTTCAGGGGACTGATACACAGGCGGCTGTGGCAGATCCCAGACTTCTCAACCCATAAACACCAAAGAGTAAGTAAAAGGTCAATGAGGAATTCTTTTGGACCTGGGTGAGTGAAGAGCACAGTCTGGCCCCTAGCCCTGGGGTAGCGGAGGTGGTGGTGGTTGCAGCTACTGCCTCTTGGCTGCCTACTGAGCTCCAGGATTACAGATTGCAAGAGGACCAAGTGATCATTCAAGAAGTATTTGCTCTTGGTTTGATCTGCTTGTATCTGGGTCACAGTCTTGGGTGGCAGTGCTGGGGTGGGGGGAGCGCTAGTATGGCAGAGTTTGTAGTGATTGTAGAGAATGTGTCCTCCTCAAAGTTCTGAGGCAGGGGCCTGGAAGGAGGTCTGACAACAGCAGTACAAAACCCCAGAAATTTGGGACATAGCACTCTTCACTCTGGAAGTAGAGGTCTACCATACCAAAGAGCTCAAAAGTCAAGTAATTGGCTGGCAAGAAGAGCAAACATAAGAAGCAAAATCAAACTATAGAATATTTTTTGGTGACAAAGACAATCAAAACATAGAACCAGAAGAATGCAACAAAGCCAAAACTCCTGCATCAAAACCCTCCAAGAAAATTATGAATTGGTCACAGGCTATGGAGGAGCTCAAAAAGGATTTTGAAAATCAAGTAAGAGAAGTGGAGGAAAAATTGGGAAGAAAAATGAAAATGATGCAAGAAAATCATGAAAATCAAGTCAACAGCCTGCTAAATGAGACCCAAAAAATATACTGAAGAAAATAACACCTTAAAAAATAGACTAACTCAAATAGCAAAAGAGACCCCAAAAGCCAATGAGGAGAAGAATGCCTTAAAAAGCAGAATTGGTCAGATGGAAAAGAAAGTTCAAAAGTTCACTGAAGAAAATAATTCCTTCAAAATTAGATTGGAAAAATGGAAGCTAATAACGTTATCAAAAATCAAGATATTATAAAACAGATCTAAAGGAATGAAAAAATAGAAGACAATGTGAAATACCTCACTGGAAAAACCACTGAAATAAAAATACTTCCAGGAGAGATAATTTTAAAATTATCAGACTAACTGAAAACCATCATCAAAAAAAGAGTCTAGACATAATCTTTCAACAAATTAACAAGGAAAACTGCCCTGATATTCCAGAACCAGAGGGTAAAATAAAAATATAAAGAGTCCACTAATAGCCTCTTGGAAAAGATCCCAAAAGAAGACTGCTAGGAATATTATAGCCAAATTCCAGAGTTGCCAGGTCAAGGAGAAAATATTACAAGCAGTTAGGAAGAAGCTATTTATGTATTGTGGAAACACAATCAGGATAGCACAAGATCTAGCAGCTTCTACATTAAGGGATCAAAGGGCTCAGAATATGATATTCTGGAAGTCAAAGGAGCTGAGATTAAAACCAAGAGTCACCTATCCAGCAAAACTGGGTATATTACTTCAAGGGAAAATATGGACATTCAATGGAATGGAGGACTTTCAAGCACTCTTTATGAAAAGATCAGAGCTGAGCAGAAAATCTGACTTTCAAATACAAGAAGCAAGAGAAGCATGAAAAGGTAACCAAGAAAGAGAAATCTTTTTTTTTTTTTACTATATAATTTATTTATTTTTTCTTTTTTTTCCTTCTTGTCATCTTTTTTTAAATTTTATTTTAGTTTGCATTGTTCATTTCCACAAGATTTTGAGTTACATATTTTCTCCCCGTCATTTCCCCACCCACTGCCCCAAAACAGCCATCCCAGTGTGTGCCCCCTCCCTCAGTCTATTCTCTCCTACGTCACTTTTCGGTAGGGCAGGATGGATCTCCCAACCACAGTGCCTGTGTATCTCAAGTTCCAGTTGGATGTAGTCAATAATAATAATAATAATAATAACTGCATATAGATAGATAGATAGATAGATAGATACACATTCATAACATTTGATTATGAAACTCCAGATTCCACATTCTTTCTCCTCCTCCCTCGCCACCCACCCCCACTGGAAGGACAAGCAATCAAATACAGGCTGAATGTGTGAAATTATGCAGAACCTCTCCAGAGTGAGCACACTGTGAGAGTCTGATTAAATGTCCCTTCTTCCTAT
>CM053581.1:285645708-285677084 GCA_028627135.1 Pseudochirops cupreus
TTTCTTTTGGGGATCTTTTTCAAGAGATGATTGGTGAATTCTTTCAAGTTCTATTTTGCGCTCTGGTTCTAAAATATCTGGGCAATTTACCTTGAGAATTTCTTGAAGGATGCTTTCTAAGTTCTTTTCTTGATCATGGTTTTCAGGTAGTCCAATAATTTTTTATATTGTCTCTCCTGGATCTATTTTCCAGGTCACTGGTATTTTCAAGGAGATATTTCACATTGCCTTCTATGTTTTCATTTGTTTGGATCTGTTTGATAGTATCTTAATTTCTCATAAAGTCATTGGCTTCCATTTGCTCCACTCTAATTCTGAAGGAATTATTCTCCTCAGAAAGCTTCTGAGATTCTTTTTCCCTCTTGCAAATTAGATTTTCTAAGGCATTCTTCTCCTCATTGGCTTTTTGGGCCTCTTTTGCCATTTGAGTTAATCTATTTTTAAGGTGTTATTTTCTTCAGTCGGGTTGTTGACTCTTTTCATGATTTTCTTTCATCATTCTTATTTCTCTTCCCAATTTTTCCTCCTCTTCTATCATTTGGTTTTCAAAATCCTTCTTAAGATGATCTATGGCTTTTAGGCAGCCTTCATGTGTCTTGGAAGCTTTTGGTGCGGGAGTTCTGACTGTGCTGTCTTCTTCCCGTTCCCTGCTTTGATCCTTCTTGTCCCCAAAGAAGGAATCTGGAGTTTCGTTGCTGTTCTTACTTTGCTTCCTTTGCCTGCTCATGATGTGTAATCAATGATTTTTTAGCTCTGTGGAACTTTGCTTCCAAAGGGGAAAGCTCTGTCCCAAATCTCTGGGGTTTCCTAGCTGCCAGAGCTATTAGGGGGCTGTCTTTTTTTTGCCCCCACCAGCTTTGGCCCACTGAAAAAGCACCCCAGGACCACCACCCAAGACCATGATCTGGATCCAGGCCGCTCAACACAAGAGCACTTGGCCTCTGAATGATCGCTTGGCCCCCCTGCAGTCTGCAGGCTGGAAGTTCTGAAGGTGCTACATGGAGGCAGCTGCAGGACCTCCGCTTCTGCCATTTCCTTGCCCCAGAGGCAATTTGGCCAGACCTGCATTTCTCCCCAAAGTTTAGCTGAGTTCCACTGACCTGTCACTTTGTCCTTGCTTCTTATGGCTTGATAATTCTGGAAACTGCCATAGCTGTCACTGATCCACTCTTCTGAAGCTCCAGCTGCAGCTCAGCTCAGCTTATCCAGACGCCCCCAGGGCCATGCCATGGTTTCAGGCTGGGCTGGTTTAGGCTCCCAGTGCTGAGATGGTCCCTTCTAGCTGAGCTGCCTTCAGTGGGATGTGTATTTGTGTGAGTTTTAGAGCACTAAAATTTGCTCAGAGTCATATTTTATGGGTATTTGAGGTGGCTGTATGGGAGCTGCAGTAACTTTCTGCTCCTACACTGCCATCTTCTGGATGACATTCTTGTTAGTCCTTGATAACTTGACAATTTCTAGGAGTGTGTGTGTGTGTGTGTGTGTGTGTGTGTGTGTGTGTGTGCATAGTAAATTGCTTCCCTATAACTGATTCATATTGGCACTAATTCTGCTATTTAAGTTCAGAAATAACAAAACTAATCCTCAACCATGACAGAATGTCAGATATATGAAGACAATAAGTGTCTCTCTCTCTCTCTCTCAGTTCAGATACAAAAATATCCCAGTGAGCTAAACCTAGGAGCAAAATCGTGTCTGCCAAAATTAAATAAACTAAATATTAAGTCTAAACCTAGAGTTTAAATAACCCACTGCACAAACAGTGTAAAGTTGAATAGGCTTCTGAGTGATCCAGGCTCTTTGTCTCCTTAGGTGGTTGTTACAGTCAACTAGCATTGAACTGATACTGCCATAATGTCATCAGTGAACCCATAGTAATGATAATGATGATTGTGAAAATGATGATGATAATGATAGCCAACATTTATAGTTCTTTAAAGTTTTTGAAGTGCCTTTTAATTACCTCATTTTATCTCCACGATATCCTAGGAGGTAAGTGCTATTATTGTTGTGCAGAGAATAAGAGTGAGCCAACACCCGAGTTAAAGATAAAATCTAGGTGTGGATTTATTGATTAAGTGTGTGACTACCAGAGTTTTCACTCAGATTGGCAGTAATCCATTTGGGGTACAGACTTGATTATAAAGGCTAAAGCCGCAAAAAACACAATCAGGGAGGGGGAGCTAGCTGAAGCCATGATGTACAGAAGCAGAGAACAGCCATTGGTTAGATCTATAGCTCAGGGCTAATTTGGGAATATGACGCAAGGGTACAAGTATGCAACTTTCCTATGACATTGAGGTCCCTCCTAGAACAGGGAGAGGGCACAGGGTAGAGGGTTGTAGCCAGTGCTTTCCAGAGCAGGGTGGAGGGACATGGGGAAAGGGGGACTGGAATTCCCCAGAACAGGTCAGGGTCATATTCTGGGAGAAGAGGGTGGGAGCTCTGCTTGGTCTGCTGGACAGGACAAGGTGGTCCCTAGATAAGATCCTTGCACCATAATGAACTTTATACACTGTAATGATTTGTGGAGAATATATCAAATGCTGATTAGGGAAGAAGGGGGCAGGGAACTATGCCTTCAACAATTATGCCCAGGTATGCCTTAAGCAGTTTCCAAGCTATGACAAAATGTAGGATAGAAATATAAAAGGGGCTTAATGGTGGGCCACACATCAGTTGGTGTATAGTGATCTGGGATTCGAGTTTGGGTACAACATTATTATCCCCATTTTGCAGATGAAGAAATTAAGGCACAGAGAGATTAAGTGACTTGCTCAGGATCACATAGCTATCAAATATGAGAAGCAGGTTTTGAACTCGGGTATTCCTAACTCCTTGTCCAGCTCTGTATCCTCTGCACCATATAGCTACCACTTCATGACATCCTTATGAAACATAGTCTAGTTTTATTGCTGTCCTGAACACTCTTGGCTCTCACAGGAGATAAGGGGAAGATTCTGTACTGGTAAAGACATCCTCAGAGCATTGGCTAGAGCCCTAGGGGGTGGGGATTAGGTATGAGAAAAGGAAGGCAAAGAGCCAGTTTGCCATCAGCATTATTCTAAGATCATAGAGGCAACATCTGGATGTTATTAATCTCTTCTGCCCATTAGCTCCTATCCCCCATAAAACTATGTATTAAATGTAAAGAAAAAGCTGTCAGAGCCTCCCAAAGGCCCTAATGTACAGAATCTGCTTTCTAATGAATTGTACTTTCTGATCAGGTTAATGAGAGGGACAACAGGCCAAAGGCAGAAAGGGGTCTTGGGAAACATACTGAAGTGGTTTGCCATGTCCTTCTCCATATAAGGTTTTGTTCAGTTTTGCTTATTTAAAAAAAAAAGTTCTTTGTTATAGGTAGCTTTCTGACAAGATAAGGGAGAAGGTGCATATTAGGAAATGTAGGTGAGAGAAGATGGCAATAAAATGCTTAAAAGGAAGAAAATAAATGCTTAGGTATTTAAGTCATTAGAAAAGATACAAAATGAAAGTTGCAATATTGCATCTGAGAGGGATATCACAAGTGATCTTCTTCAGCCCCCTTCCTTTACACATGAAAACTGAGGTCAGATTGGGGAAGCAACTAGTCCAACAAGCCAAAGTGAGCTACTGATGAAGTCTAATCCATGGGTTAGTCTTTGTATGCCATCTAGCCCAAATCCTTCACTTTACTGATAAGGAAATAGAGACCCAAAGAAAGTAAGTGACCTGTCCAAAAGCATAAAAGTTAGTAAATAAAAGAGTCAGAATCCAGTTTCTCTGATTGAAAATTCAATTTTACTTCTACTATACTATAGAATCCATGCTTAATGATTCTTAGTCTTACGTTTCATTAGAATAAAGGTAGAAGTTTGTTCTTAGATAGATTAAGACTATTTCTTGGGCTCTGAATCATTTTTAATTAGAGAAATGCAAATTGAAACAACTCTGAGGTACCACTTCACACCAATCAGATTGCTAATATGACAAAAAATAAAAATGATAATTATTGTAGAGGATGTGGAAAATTGTGACACTGATGCACTATTGGTGGAATTCTGAACTGATCCATTCTGGAGAGAAATTTGGTATTATGTCTCAAGGACAACCAAACTGTGCATATACTTGTATCCAGCAATACCACTAACAGGTCTGTATCCCAAAGAGATCACAAAAAGGGAAAAGAACCTACATGTACAAAAATATTTCCAGCAACCCTCTTTGTGGGGACAAAATATTGGAAATTGAGGAGGTGCCTATCAATTGGGGAATGACTGAACAAGCTGTGGTAAATGATTATAATACTGCTGTACAAGAAGAAATGATGAGCAGGTAAACTCGAAAAATCTGTAAAGACTTGTATGAACTGATGCAAAGTGATATGAATGGAACCAGGAAAACATTGTACATGGTATCAGCAACATTGTGTGATGAGCAATTATGAATGACTCAGTTCTCAGCAACACAAACATCCAAGATGAGTATAAAGAACTCAGGAAGGAAAATGTGATTCAGATACACAAAAGGTACTGTTGGTCTCTGAATGCAGAGTAAAGCATATTTTTTCACTCTTGGTTTAGTTTTCCCCTTTTGATCTGTTTCTTCTTCCACAACTGTGGCTAATATAGAAATATTTTTTCCAGGATAGCACATGTATAAACAATATCAAACTGCCTAGCATTTTCAGAAGAGGGGAGGGAAGGGAGGAAGAAATAAAAGTCTGGAATTCAAAATCCTGTAAAAAAAAATAAATGTTAGAAATATCCTCGACATGTAACTGGGGGAAAATAAAATACAATTTTTCAAAAGACTATTTCTTTGAACAAGATTTTTGAGAATTCCAAGATGAAAGGTGTGTATTGTTCTACTTACTTGTTGTTATACTGGAATGGTCCTGGATATGTTTATGAGTAATCATTAAGTAACAATGACCATAATGTGAACTTAGCTTAGAGACTTTCTACTTACATAAAAATATAAATCTATGATCCCCTATCTCTTTCTTTCATATTTCTTCTATCTTTTCGTGTTCAGAAAAACATCTATTTCTCCTGAAAATATCATATATTTCCAAGGCTGATAGTTCTTCTCTGTTTCATGAAAAGACAACTGACTTAAATTATTTTTTCTTAGACGTACATAAAAAGAATCACAGATTTTTACATGACAAGGCAAGGGAAAGCATAAGCTGGCATATACAGAAGCATGTCTCGATAGGGCACTTGGGCTTCTGACTAAGAACCATTCATCCCATGTGAAGAAAGAAAACATTGTCATGCTGAATTCACAACTAGATGACCTTGGAGACTTGGAGTTTCAACAAAGATGATATGTAGATTTTTCCATCTGCTCTTCTGCCATTGACCTTTGGGGCTAAAGAAAGAGTGGGCTCTTTGGGCTTTGGTTGTCCTTACAGAAGAAATTGAGAAAAAGGAGGCAAAAAGTAGAGGATAAATGTAACTACCCACTAACAATGAAATGAGAAATATATGAAAATGCTATTACTTGTGCCAAGAAATTAAAACACAAGGGGCAGCTAGGTGGCACAGTGAATAGAGCACCGGCCCTGAAGTCAGGAGGACTTGAATTCAAATCCAGCCTCAGACACTTGACACAGTTACTAGCTGTGTGACCTTGGGCAAGTTACTTAACCCCAATTGCCTTGCTTTCACCCCTCAAAAAAATGAAAATATGTTGGCACCCTCCTCCTACCACCACTTCTCCCACCTTCTGACATACAAGGCCAGAAAGAGTTAGCATCCTCCTTGTATCTCACTGCCATTTCTAAACCCTTCCTCTGCCACCATTACTCAACAACCACTTTTGAATTTTAGTTAATCCTATTGAAGTTATGATTCCTGCCATCTATATATCTCCAAGTCACTTTCTTCCACTACAATTTTGGTACCCAGTTTATAGACTTTTTATGCATTCTAATCTGTGTCCTTGGCTCCTATGGCTTCTATTACTAGCCTACCTGAGCCACACATAAGAGTGGTAGCACTTTAAAATATGTTCTTTCCCTATCATGATGTACCTATTATACTTCATTCCCTACTGAATTTTTTCCAGGCTTCAAAATTCCTACTTATAGTTCTGCTCATGAATTCCAGACACTCATCATGAACTGTATGTTGAACATTCCATCTAAATTTACTTTAGGCACCTCAAATTCAATGTGCTCCAAATAAAATTCACTATATTCCCACATGTTACAGGTTCTTGACCATTTTTGTGTCATGAACTCCTTTGGCAGTTTAATGAAGCCTTTGTACCCCTTCTCAGAATGATTATATAAATAAAATAAAATAAAATGGATTATTAAGAAAATCAGTAACATTGAAAAATAATCATCAGAATACTAAAATGAAAAATCCTAGATTAAGAACTCCTATCTTATAACCCTTGGAATTTTCCCTATTTCTTTTGAAGGCATCACCACCTTCCTAATCACCCTGTTTTTTAACAAGACAACTTGGTTGTATAGTAGATAGAAAACTGGATTGAAGGAAGGAAAACCTGGGTTCTAATCCCATTTCACTTAATAGCTCTGTCTCCCTGGACAAGTACCTTAACTTCTCTCAGACTGAGTTCCACATCTGTAAAATGGGGATAAAAGCAGCACCTAACATGGTTCTTGTGACAATCAAATGAGACAGCAGATGTAAAGTGTTTTGAAAACCTTAAATGACTATGCATTTTTATTCTTATTCACTCACTCCCACTGTCAATGTCCTATCAGTTGCTATGTCTTGTCACTTCTTACCCCCACACCATCTGTGATATGCATCTTCTTCTTTACACTTATGAGGACACTATTCTAGTTAAGATACACTTTATCCCTCAAATGGACTAATGCAATAACCTTTTGAAAACTAGCCTCCCTTATTCCATCCTCTATTCTTTCAAATCATCTTTTATATAGCTACCAAAGCAATACTCCTAAAATATAGTTATCGTATCACCCTCCTGTAATCTTTAATAGCTCTGTATCTCTTCTGGGTTGAAAGAATACCCTTTCACCTGACATTTAATGTCCTCCATGATACATTGCCTCCTACTCCAGAGTAATTTATTTTATTCCTAATTCATGAACTCTGCCTTCCAACGAAACTGGCTTACTTTCTGGATTTATTGTCTGTTGATTATAAAAAGAACAATTTTTTTTTATTTAGTGAAATGCTGCCATAGAGGTTATGTTCTAATACAGTGTTTCACAAACTACACATTACTATCATTAAAAATTCTTAAGAAGATATAAGAGAAATAACCTGTTTAACAACATTTTGATTATTAACCTTGGGCAAGGTGTAACATAAGCTGTGACATGAATAACAATTTAACCAGTGTTATCCACTGTGATATAGGAGATGGTGTATAGAAGCAAAAATAAACAGAGTTTTGCTGTGGATGTTTAGATGCTCCAGATGCCATCGTTTGTGGATAATTTTATTTGAAAAAATAAAATAAATTTAAAATAAATAAAAACTGAAAATAAATAAATAAATCTGATTTTTTTTAAAAAGAAAAGTCTCCTTAAACAGCAAAATATTTATAGCAGCAATTTTTGTAGTAGCATAGAACTGGGTAAAAGTACATGTCTATTCTTTGGGGAAAAGCTAAACAGATGGTAAAAAATAAATGTCATGAAATGTTATTGTGTTATCAGAAACTAAAAATATGATGAATACAGAGAAGCATGGAAAGACTTGCATAGTAAAGTAAAGAAAGTTAAGAAAACAATATACCCAGTTTTGTAAGAAGAAAGAACAAGAGAAGACGGATTTATGCCATGGACTGATTCATTTTTTTCTTGTAATTGGAGAACTTATTTTGCTTGATAATGCAAATTTGTTACAAGAAATTTGCTATTTTTTTTCTTTTTTCCCCCAATGCGGTGAAAAGAGAAAGTAGTTTTCTTTTTTTTTTTAATAGAGAGGTGGGGAAGTGATATGGATATGAAATATTTATTGCATTAACTTTCAGACCTAGTTTTACTTTCTTACAAGAGAACTCTCACAAATAAGGAGAAATCTATACATGCGTGTGATATAAAATGAAATATATCAATAAACAAAAATGTATAAAAAGAAAGAAATAATAAAACAACAATAAAACAATTGAAATTACAAAAACTTCATAGCCCCAAAGAAGAGATATGAGAAGACACCTACAGAAAAGGGGTTCCATTAATAATGACATTGCCTATATTTTCAGAGTTTATGTATTGATCAGTTTTAATCAGTTGTCTCTTTTTTGCTTATTTTTTTCCCTTTAAAAGTATTTTTTATTATATGAAATTACTCTCTAGGAGGGGGTGAGGAAGGAGAGAAAAAAATGAGGAGCCACTGAAGAGATTTTAACAGAATTGTTATGACCAAATCTTTGCTTAAGAACAGTTAATCTGACATCACTATAAACAATGAAAGGGTTGTGTTGATTTGTTTTAATAGGCTATTATCATTGTCCAAATGGTGGTAAAAAGGGACAGTAGTTGGGTAGTAGGGGTAGAAATAAAGAGAATGGGACAGATTACAGAAATGCTGCAGTATCATGTAGACTGATGAACTAACTGAATATGAGAGGTGAGGGAAAGGGTTATAGCCTTCTAAGGGGTCTTCCTGACTCTATTCTCACCTTTTATACTGATGCTATGAAAGACTGAGGGATTGATGGTCCCTCAGGTGAAAAAACACACACATACACACACACACACACACACACACACACACACACACACACACACACACACTTGTTCAGAAGCAGTATATTTTAGTGGGAAATTGAAAAGAATGCTGAGCTTGCTTTGGGAGGTGTGGATTTTGCCTATGTGGTAAAATATCAGAAAAGATCAAGCGTCAGACATTGCTGAACCTTTTCAATATGCTAGGTTACTTCTGGGAATGATGTACTTTTTCTGTGGCTGCACAAAGAACTGTATACCCACAATTCTCAAATGAGAATGGGCGGGGGTGGGATGCAGAGTTAGATCTGTTGCTTTCTAGCAATGATTACAATAGGAACTCTGCAGGAATGTCTGGGGGAGGAAAAGAATCAGGCCCCAGGTTCTTCCTCATTAAAATGAGCATTTTCTACCACTTTGTTGTTGAGATAATGTATTGTCTTTGTACGAAGATTGGTCCATGGTGGCATCTCACTGGGAGCAGGTACAATGACTACCTGCCCTCCCACATTCACTTCAGGATAAATGCTCCCTGGAAACAAGATAGAAATGAGATCCAAATCTTATCTTTTTAATCTTAGAACACAGTGTGGTGGTACAGAAAGATTTCTGTCCTTGTTGCCCTCAGTTCAGGACATGAGGATATTCTTCATGGCTGTTAACTTGGAGACAGAGCCTTCCTATTATCTCCCTTCTCTACTTCACAATGCATCCATAAAGATAGTTATGCCTCTGGGGACACGATTTTGAAGGTCAGCACAAGGACTTCACTGCAGGATCAATAAAGATATTGTGAGGACATCAACTCCATCTTAGTTGATTGGTTAGGACATGTACCTGGAAAGACAGATCCCAGATTTGTCAAGGTTAGGAGATAAATCTCACTCAGATCCCTAGATATCCTTAGCCATCTCATTCACATTCTTCTTCTTTAATACCTTGGGACATCTATCTTATGTATCTAAGTCCAATATATTTCTCTCAACCTGAATTCTCCTCTACTGATACTCAAACAGAATTGCTTAGAATGGCATTGTGGTTAGACTTTGTGGTGATTTACCATTGCTAAGTCTCTTAAAGTTGTCTTTTCAAAATTTATGCTATATAAGTTGTTCTTCTGGTTTTGATCACTTCCCTTTGTATCAGCTCATACGAGTCTGTCTAGATTTCTCTGAAATCATCTCATCTCATCATGTCATATGTCACAATAGTATTCTATCACATTCATTTGCCATACACTGTTTAGCTTTTCCCCAATTGATGGTCACCATTTCAGTTTCCAATTCTTTCCACCACAGCAAAAAAAGTTGTTATAAATATTTTTATACAATTGGGTATTTTTCCTTTCTTTTTTCCACTTTGGGATACATACCCAGCAGTAGTATTGATGGTTTATCAGGTATCTACAGTTTAGTAGTTCAGGGAACATAGTTCTAAACTGCTTTCCAAAATAGTTAGGTTAATTCACACTTTCATGAACATTATGAGTTAATGAATTTGTTTTTCCATAGCTCCTTTACCATTTGTCATCTTTTTTAGTCATTGCTCCCAATCTGATGACTATAAAGTAGTATCTAAGAATTGTTTAATTTTCATTTCTCTAATTATTAATGATTTAGAGCACTTTTTCATGTAGAAATTAATAGTTTGGATGGGTTTTTTTTTGCTTTGAAAACAGTTTATACATATCTTTTGAACTGTTTATTCATAACCCTTTATCAATTTGGACAATGTATGAATGCGTGTATTTACTTACATTTATGTGAAAACTCCTAAATTAATATTACTTGTCATTTTTACTGCACATGACTGATTTTATGCTCTACTGAGTTAGTTCTCATCTAAAGCCACATCGATATATCCTTGAGTTGACCTCTGTAATTTAGCTTTCCTTCCAAGTTAGTTTAAATGTATAATTAAAAGAAAAATTGTTATTCATATTTTTACACCCTGGGACATCTGCTTATTGTTTTTAAGCCACAAAAAGTTAACCTGGTGCTATCTCCCCAAAGAGATGTCATCTGTTCTTGCCTATCCTTGTGCAATTATGGGAGAGTTTATCTCCTTCAAGGCAATAGCAAGTCAGATAGTTTTGACTCCCTAGCAATAATTACAAGAGGCACATGAATCCCATATAAATTTAACATTTGCTGATTGTCAGAGAGGAACATGAATACCCTGACCTGAATGCAAATACATCTTTCTTAGTAAAGCCAATTGTAATGTTCCACAACTAACAAGACCCACTTTCTTGTGTGTGAATAAAAAAGGTGCCACCCCCCCTTCTCACTGGAGTTTCTGGGCTTATTGAGGTGGTCAGACTGATCCACTTTGTAATCAGTTATACATGATACTGTTAATAAAATGATTTTGCTCAGAGCATATACTTCAGTTTACCTTCATTAAACTTATGACATACAGATATACATACATACATGCACACATATATGTATATACACATAAATTGAAACTGGGGCCAAGAGATGTAAAGTGACTTGAATGTTCAAAGTCACATAGGTGGTAAGTGACAGAAGAAGGATTTGAACCCAAATCTTCTGACTCTAAAGCAGTAGTTCTTAACCTTCCTAATGCCACGACCCTTTAACACAGTTCCTCATGTTGTTGTGACTAACAACCATAAAATTATTTTCATTGCTACTACATAACTGTAATTTTGCTACTGTTCTGAATCTATCTGATATGCAGGATGTATTTTCATTGTTACAAACTGAACATAACCCATAGGTTGAGAACTGCTGCTCTAAAGCCAATTCTCAGTCACTGTACCATGAATCCAAGAGTATGCTGGAGCTAGCTCTAATCAATTTGTGAGATGCCATTGTTAAATTTTCAGCTGAGTACACAAACCTCAAAATTTTGCAATCTACAAATCCCAACTTGATTTATTGTTTTGTTGACATCCTAGAGTAAAGAAAATATTTATAATGGAGATTACACTTAAAGGAGTGTGTGCATAAATTCCACCCCACCAGCCTTGTTAAAAATTTACCAGCATACTCTTATGTTGTTATAATGTTACAAATATTGCTTGAGCTCAATACAAAGGGAATAGAAGGATTGAGAAACAATGTTATCATTAGATGGGAAACCTGGTGACTATAAACTCATTACAAGACAGCAACAGCAACAACCATCTAGTACTTTAAGGTTTGCAAAGTGATTTACATTCATTATTTCAGGAGAGATAACTCATTAACACATCAATGAATAAAAAAGGAGCAAGTTCAGAGAAGATAGGATAGTGTGGATAGTAAGTGATTGAAAATGGTACAGGGCAAAATCTCCAACTCAGGATATAGACCCAGGATTTTCTGGCTAGGAGAGGGAGAGAAAATAAAGCAATAGAGGGCCAATGTCATTATGTACTAAGAAGGAACTTTACACCTGAAGACCTGGATTTGAATTGAGGCTTTACCCTTTCCCTAATGTCCTCCAGCTTTTGTCATTTCTGATCGGTATGAAAGGTATCTCAAAGTTGTTGGTTTTTTTAATTTAATATTTCACTTTTCCTAAACTACATGTGAAAACAAATATTAGCAATCTTTTTTTCAAAGTTTTAAGTTCCAAATTGTATTCCTCCCACATAATTTTCTCCACTCTCTGAGATGGTAAGCAATCTGATATAAGTTATACATGCACAATCATTTAAAACATTTCCATATTAGTGATTTTGTAGAAGAAAACAAAGAAAGAAAGAAAGAAAGAAAGAAAGAAAGAAAGAAAGAAAGAAAGAAAGAAAGGAAGGAAGGAAGGAAGGAAGAAAGAAAGGAAGGAAGGAAGGAAGAGAGAAAGAGATAGAGAAAGAAGAAAGAAGGAAGGAAGGAAAGAAAGAAAGAAAGAAGGAAAGAAAGAAAGAGAAAGAAAGATCTCTACATTAACATCTAAGAGATATTAAGACTAAGAAGAAACCAAGAGGGTGAAAAAGATAAAGGAGATAAGTAGATTGGAGAGAATGAGGGAGAACTAAAGAAATGTAGGAGATGAGGCCAGCTGATTGAGGGTGTTGAGGAACTGAAAGGGGTGAGAAGGTAAAGAGCTAATAGGGTATCAGTCTGAATGTATGTAGTTGAGCCTCAGAGATTTTCAGCAAGTAAGGTGGAAAAAATATATTTCCTCTCCCTTCCTTTCTCTTTTTTTTTCCTTCCCTGCCCACCCCTCCCCTTTTCCTCATCCCTGTCCTATAGGCTGTCTCTCAGAGTCACTGTCCAACATCTAACTCATTTTTTTTAATTTTTAAATTGATTTATTTACTTTTAGTTTACAAGATTCAGTTCCAGAGTCCCTTGAGTTTCAAATTTTCTCCTCTCCCTCTACCCTCCCCCCCATGGCGGCATGCAGTCAAGTATAGAATCTGCAAATACTTTCACGCTGGACATTAGTCTGGTTGTATAGAAGGGTTGTAACCAATGGAGTGAACAATGGAAAAAAGGAAACAAAACCAAACATGGAAAAGAGTGATAGCATGTAGGTTGCTTCAGTTTCTCTTTAAACTCTTCTTTCTAGATCTTTCTCTGAATGTAGGTATCTCCTTCCATCCTGAGACTTGTAGAGTTGTCTTGTAACTGTGCATTGCTGAGAAGAGTACAGTTTGTCAAGGTTGGTCATCACACATACAATGTGTCTGTGATTGTGTACACATTTCTCCTGGTTCTGCTCTTCTCACTTAGCATCAGTTTATACAAGTCTCTCCAGGTAAATATGAAGTCCATCTCATCCCCATTTCTTATAGCACAATAGTATTCCATTACATTCATATACCACAACTTGTTTAGCCATTCCCCAATTGATGGGCATCCCCTTAATTTCAAGTTTTTTGCCAATCTCACCTAACTCACATAGAAGTGATATTTACAGTTCCATCTGATGTACATTCTCCTTACTACTATTGTCAAATCAAAGGACTCAAATTTGCTGCAGGGATCTGATTTCCCTGGGGAAAGTGATTATCCTTTTTGGGGCAGTTCCCCCAGAAAAAAGTCTGCTATTTTCTACACTATAAAGGTTCTAGACACTTTATTGGTCTCTGGAAAAACAGACAAAAATCATTCAGTTACAGTGCTGACAGCTGAGGATACAAAAGAAATCAAAAGACAGTCTCTATCTTGAGGAGTTCACAATATAATGGGGGGGGATAATATGTAAATAACTATGTACAAACAATGATATATACAGAATATTTATCATTTCCCCCTTTTTAAGGGGGGAAAAAACCAGAGTGGAGGCACAAGAATTAAGAGAGATTGGGAAATGTTTTATAGGTGAAGTGGAAATTTAATTCAGACTTTTATTTTCAAATTTATTATTTATTTTAAGCATCCTTTCCTTTTTTTTTATTTTTGAGTTCCAAATTCTCTTTCTTCCACCAACAACTGTCCCACTCACCGTGAAGGCAAGAAAGCCAGATGTTATCAATTATGCATGTGAAACAACATAAAACATGTTTCCATATTAATCACATCACAAGACAAAGCAAAAAAAATGAACAGCAAGAAAATTATTTTTCAGTTTGCACCTGGTGGTGTTAGTGCTGTATCAAATGGTATGAACAGTTTGATTGCCCTTTGGGCATACCAAATTATAGTTGGATCAGTTCACAACTCCACCGACAACGAATGTGTCCCAATTTTCCTACATCCCCTCCAACATATATCATTTTCCTTTTGTATCATATTAGCCAATCTGATGGATATAAGATGATAACTCAGAGTTGTTTTAATTTGCATTTCTCTAATCACTATTGAAGACAGCTGTATAACACAGCAGATGGTGTGGCCTTGGAGTCAGGAATATCCATCTTTTCGAGTTCAAATTTGGCCTTAGACACTTACTAGCTGTGTGACTCTGGGCCAGTCACTTAACCACATTTGCCCCAGTTTTCTCATCTTGTAAAGTGAGCTAGAGAAGGAAATGACAAACTATGCCAGTATCTTTGCCAAGAAAACCCCCAAAAGGGGCCACAAAGAGTCAACCAGCACTGAAAAATGACTATAACAATCAATAGTAATTTAGTACATTTTTTCATATGATTATAGATAGCTTTGATTTCCTCTTATGAATACTGCCTGTTCATATCCTTCATTTATCAACTGAAGAATAATTTATTTTTTATGAACTTGACTCAATTCCCTACGTATTTGAGAAATGAGTCCTTTATCAGAGAAACCTGATATAAAAGTGTTTATTACATTATTATTTATAGTATCTTTTAACAAAATGTAATCAGTTCCCCTGATTATCTCTTTCAATTAGGTCTATTTTTGCTTTATCTGAGATTACAATTGCTACCCTTGCCTTTCTTCTTTTTTACTTCAGTCAAAGGATATTAGATTCTGTTGCAGTCCTTTGTTTTATCTCTTGCGTATCTTTATGTTTCAAGTATATCTCTTATAAACAACACTGGTGGATTCTGGGTTTCTAATTCATCCTGCTATCCACTTCTGTTTTATGGGGGATGTTCATCCTCCATTGTGTTATTATTGCTAACTGCATATTTTCTTCCCCTTTTTTCCTGTTTTCTTCTGTTTATCTTTCCCTCTGTATTCCATCCTTCCTCAAAAGTCTATTTTGTTTCTGACCACTGCTTTTCTTGATCTGCCTTACCTTTTCTCATTCTTGCCAGGCTACATCTCTTATTTGTTTCCCCTCCTATTTCCCTATTGGGTACCACAGATTTCTATACGCAGGTGAATATATATGCACATAGTTCCTTCTTTGAACTAATTATGATGAAAGTGAGCTTCAAGCATTGCTCGTTGCCCCCCATCCTCATTTTTCATTAGAAAAGTTCCTCTTTGTGCACCTCCTTTATATGAAGAAAATTTCCTCATTCTACCTTTCCCTTCCCCCTTCTCCCAGTGAATCCCTCTTTCTCATTCCTTCATGGAATAAAAAGATAATGGCAGAACATATCTGAGTAATATGAGTTACAAAGGGGAAAAGAGGATGCTCTTGGTGAGCGGCCTCAATTTTTCAATAAATTATGATGCAAGATTCTCAGCTAAGAGAGTGAGGGAAGGGAGAGACATGAAAGGTTTAAGGGGGGATGAAACAGTTTAAAAGAGCCACTGTGGTGAGTGGAATAGTGAGTTAACTAAAGATGTAGACTGGAAAAACCCCTACTTTTAAGAAGTTTATAATCTTGCATTCTATCAGGAGAGAATATGCGCACACACACACACACACACACACACACACACACACACACACACAATGTATACCCACACTTTTATACATGTTTATATATAGATATCCACATATATGTAAGTGTTTATAGAGAGCTGTAAAAACCCACACTTATATGTTCATATATTATGTGTTATAATGCACATTTTACAATATACGCTTATATTACCAAACAAATATTAAGTAGTTTAGGAAGGGAGGACACTACTACGTAGAAAGATCAGGAAAGGCTTTGCATAGAAGCCGGTGCTTGAGTTGTATCTTGAAGGCAGTAAGGGATTCTTTGAGATGGAAGTGATGAGGTAGAACATTCTAGATCTAAGGATAACTGGTACAAAGTCATGGAGAGAAGTGATGGGGTTCCATGTATAAAGAATAGCAAAACAGTTAGTTTGACATCATCATCAAAAGAAGAGCATTATATAGTTTTTTCAGGTTCGCAAAGCATTTTACAAATAGTATCTCATTTTAGCATCATGAGAACCCTAGGATATAGGTGCTACTATTATCCCCATTGGGTTTACAAGCTAGATTTCTTTCTTAAGGACCAACCCAAATCACTCTAGTTCTCACTGATTGGCCAACAATAGGTCACAGACCAAGTCCCACTTGGTCATTGTTTGGGCCCTAATTGACTCAGAGGGAATATAATGTTTGTGCCTAGCAGTAACCATCTCTGGAGGGGACATGGGGAAGAAGAAAAAAAAGGAAAAAAGGGGAGGAAAAGAAATTTAGATGATAACTTTAAAAGGAATAGCAAATAGATTTGCAGTAGTATGTTCAATGTTATCATCATCATTATCATCATCATCATCATCCTATGCTATGGAAATTCTTGTTTTGTCCCATAAATTTAAAATAAAATATATAATTTTTAAAGTAACAAAGAGAATCAATAGTCTATGGGATTTTCTCACAATTTCTCAGAAGCAGCACATTTTGCAGATAATATATGGACTTCTTGCTGAGGACAGCCATAGCTCTCATGGTGCTCTTCATTTTGACAATTCTGATTTCTTGGGTAAGTAATTTTGAGAGGCCAAGATGAGAAAAATTCTGTTGATTAGAAGAGGTGATTATACATATAGTCAGTTCTGGTATAACACTCATTTTGAAAGCCCAAGTTCATTCAAACATGACTGATATAAAAAGCAGCATTTTGATCCATAATGTGAATTTTGAGTTTACTTTTGCTCCAAGAAAAGAGTATGAATGAAAGACACTGCATCACTTCACAAATATTTACAAATGGTACTCTTTCCAACACCCATTTCCACAAGGAAACTGTGATATTTGTCAAGGTAAAGTGCCATATTTATTATATAAAGTCTTCTACAGTAGGAACTATGGAAGACAGCTGGTACACATACGCCTACATCTTCCACTATGGCCTTTCTCTCTGTCTCTGTCTATGTATGTCTGTCTTCTGTGTCTTTCTGTCGGCCTTTGTCTCTATTTCTCTTTGTCTCTATCTTTCTCTGTCCCTCTTTCTCTCTATATATAAATATATTCCTTTCAGATGTGATTGCATGATTGTCTCTCCAGATATCCCTTTGACTCCTCCCTAGTGGGAGAAAGTTTCCTCTTACCCCAAACCTAAGAAAATATGGTGGAGTCCTCATCTTGGTACCATCCTAGCTATTCACAGCCTTCTTTCTTTCCCCCATTCACTGTTGGCTCATTCATTACTTAGTTGTTCACTCTTTTCAGTTGTGTTGGACTCTGATCCCATTTGGGGTTTTCTTGGAAAAGATACTGGAATAGTTTGCCATTTCCTTCTCTAGGTCATTTTACAGGTGAGGAAATTGAGGCAAATCTCATTAGGTAGACTGGCCCTGTGTCTAAGAGCCCATCATTCTTTTGTTTTTAATGGTAGCTCACAAAACCAATTCTGTTCTCAAATACCATCTTCTTAGTCGAATTTGCACTACCTTAATCTACTTTTCTCTTCTTAAACACCTACCTTAAATCAGCAGGAGTGAGGAACATGTCACTTGTAATACTAAGTCTTTAGTTTTGTCAACCAGGACTTCATAATCCCTAATAACATTCTTGCTGTTGTTTTTAGGTTCATTTATGCAGTATCATTTGTTCCCTTGCCTCCAGTGGGTAGTAACTGTCAAGTTAATGTCTTCTCCATCACATCCCAGATAAATTCAGCAGGAAGACAAGATAGCAACTGGTAATAAACAATAGATATCCCTAAGTAGTCTTTTCTACCTCTCAGCAAGGCATATAACGAACTCTGGCTTTTTGTTTCTCATTCCTCTGTCCGTTGCTAGGTGATATCTGTCCTAATGTCACTTAAGGGTCCATATCATCATTCCTTAAAGTATCATGCTTCTTATTCTTAGTCACTACAACATTGATCTTATACTCCACTATCACTGGATACTGAGAAATTGGGTTTAGAACCCTGAATCTACAGCTTCATGCAAAAACACTATTTACTCCACACCCCCTCTCTTCACCAAATTAAATGCTAAATAACAACAACAAAGCCACGGCCCTCCACTTCCACTGTCTCAGAACTAACAAAGGAACTTGTTTGTTTGTTTGTTTGTTTAATTTTTGTATCCTCAGTGTCTACCACAGTGATTGGCACATAGTGCTTAAAAACATTATTGCTTATTAATTGAATCAAGTGAAAGTTGGAGGACCACTGGTTGGGAATATTTTAAAGGAGGCTCTCAGTCAGTTATATATAATCTCTTCAAATTCTGTGATTCAAACATTCTGTGATTGGTAGACCCAATAATCCATGACACTATCTATAGCTAATAAAACCAATTGACAGATCAATGAATAAGTATGATAAAATCCTTTGATTTTATTTAAATGTTACGTAACTCAAAAAAAAAAGCAATTAATGGCAATGCAGGCTAAAGTAGCAGACTTAGAAAGAAGAGAATTAAGAGGAAAAAGACTAATCATGATCCAAGATGATATAGAAAAATTGTGAGATAATGATAATGATACTGACATTTTAAAAGCGTTTCAAGGTTTTCAAAGTACTTCACATATATTGTCTCCTTTGATAACAATAATAATTCTGTGGAATACTTAAAATAGTTATCATTATTTATTTTTATAGGTGAGAACTGAGGGTCAGAGAGGAATTAAGTGCCTTGCCCACATGGGTTGCACAGTTAATAATAAGTGCTAAAGGCAAAATTTAAGACTAGAGTATCCCTAACTCCAAATCAACTCTCTTACCACTACATCATGCCGCCGCATATTTTAAAAGTTATCTGAGGGAATTTTCCAAAGTAGTCAAGCACAGACAACCTTTTATAGAAGAAAAGGGCTGTAGGAAAATCTGAATTCAAATAAACAACACACATGTTTATCCAGCTTCGAAATTACAAAAAATATCTCAACATTAAGGGAAAATAATTTAAAGAAAAGTTCCAACTAAATTTTTTAAGTTGAATCCTATAAAATATACAAGTACTATGAAAATGTTGAAAAAATAAAATGAAGACAACCTAGGATTATTTCTAGAAAACTATGTAGAAAGAATAATGATGGGGAGGCTAGGGGCACAGTGAATAGAGCACTGGCCCTCGAGTCTGGAGGACCTGAGCTCAAATCTGGCCTCAGACACTTGATATACTTACTAGCCGTGTGACTTTGGGCAAGTCACTTAACCCCAGTTGCCCACCCCCACCCCCCAAAAAAACAAAAAAAGAATAATGATGCAGAGTATACGTAAGGTTCAAAGGCATTGGTGCGCTTTCTCAATAGGGAGGGGAGGGGTAGAGAAACGGAGAGAGTTTGGAATTAAAATTTTCAAAATTAAATTAAGTCATTGCTATAGACGAGAAAGTCGCAGGTATAGCCAACTTGAAATTTCATCTCACTTTCTTCTAAACCCTCTGCAGCATGGTTTCCAACCTCATAATTCAATTGAAATTGTTCTCTCCTAAAGTTACTAATGATCTCATAATCGTCTAATCCAGAAGCCTTTTTTTCTATCTTCCTCCTTGTTGATATCTCTGCCACCTTTGACACTATTGATCACTCTTATCTCACGATGCTTTTTCCTCTTCTCTCTTAGCTTCCTGAAACTATTCTTCTTGTTTTTCTTTTTTTTTTTTAATATTTTATTTATTTTAGTTTACATCATTCATTTCCATGAGATTTTGAGTTACAAATTTTCTCCCCATCTTTCCTCTACCCTCCCCAAAACAGCCATCCCCTTGTATAACCCCCACCCAATCTAATCTCTCCTATGTCCTCCCCCATCACTCCTCTAACTTTCCGATAGGGCAGGGTGGATCTTCCTTCCACAGAGCCTGTGAAATCTTAAGTTCCAGTTGGATGTAGTTAATAATAATAGTGATAATAATTGTATATATATGTATATATGTGTATATACATATATATTTTTAACATTTGATTATAGAGCTTTAAATTCTAGATCTTTCTCTTCTTCCCTCATCAGCCACCCCCACTGGAAGAACAAGCCATCAAATACAGGCTGTACATGTGTAATTACGCAGAACCTCTCCACAGTGGGCACATTGTGAGAGACTGATTACATGTCCCTCCTTCCTATCCGATCCCCCCCCTTCCCCTCTCTACCCTGTCCCTATCCCTGTAACTCTACAGAAGTGTGCACTTCCACCAACCCTCCCTCCCACCTTGCCCTCCCCTCCATCATCCTACGTCTCATCCCCATTCCCCCTATTTTCCTGTGTGGCAAGATGCCCAGAAACTATTCTTCTGAATCTGCTCTTATCTATCTGGCCATTTCTTCTGTGTTCTTTACTGGATCTTCACCTACTATATGCCTACTTACAAGTGATGTCTCCCCAACTCTCTATTCTGAGCCCTCTTCCTTTCTTCTACTATACTATTTCCCTCCATTATATTGCTAACCAGTGTTTCCCATAATATATTTTCTTTTAAAAAATTATCTCTTCCCAGTTTTTCCCCATGGGAAAATAGTTTGCTGATGTTTTGTTTGTTTCTAATTTATTTTTTAAATTAAAAATCTAATTTCTCCCCACTCTCAACATTGAGAAAAAATAAGAAAAACAGAATAACAAAATTCTGGGTTTGCTTTCATGTGTATGTTTTCTTCTCTTTCTTCCATTAGGTAAAATGATATAAAAATTAACAATGACATAAAATTTAAATTTGTTCATTTTGATACTTGTTGACTTCTTGACAGTGTTGACCTGAAAATGATGAGACTAAACATCTCATTTTTTTCCTGAAAGATTCTGCAAAAATTGACATTATCCTCACCTTAGCTGGATATCCATGAATTATATACTTATCTGATTACTTAATGTAGCCCATTCTGAAGTATTTGTCTTTTTATTTTTCACTTTAAAGATTTTGATACATTTAGGTCAGAGAAAATATTTCTAAGTACCTAGGAGATCTAATATTTGTTATCTTACATTCAAAGCTTTCTTTCTAGCCCTAATATTCTTTAGTTATCTGTCATGGAAGCATTTCCAAGTTTAAACATGGACTCATTTCCAATTTGAAACAGCAAATGCTATCACTTCAATTATGTCAACCCAAATTTTGGGAGTTGCCTATACTAGTGAAATCATAGGTTCAGGTATTTTGTTTGCTTGTTTTATTTTGTTTTGTTTGAACTAAAAGGAAGGGAACAAAGAGACATAATTGATTGAACTTATAACATTCCCAAAGTAATATGTCACTTAGAATGCGAGTACTTACAATCCTCATACTTGAAAAGGCAGCATTGTTCAGTAAACATAGGGAAACCCTGGCTTCACATCCCATCTCACCTCTGAAACATATAGGCTATGTGACACTGCACTAATCAATTATCTTCATGGTAGCCCAGACACCTGCCTAAGACCGTTAGTCATTAGTCAGCATTGATGGAGGAGGAAGAGAAGGGAAGGGGTAAGAGGGTTCCACATCAGTTTTTATACAGATTTGGTCCCCCCAAAATTAGGGCTCTTCTCATGGAGTCCGTGCCTTACACACCCAGTCTGGATAGCTAAGAGCAGTTAGTCTAAGAACAGTAAGAATTTCTAGAAGAAAGTTGACAACACAGAAATCAATGGAAAACACTGAAGAAATGGAGATGGAAAGAATATCCAAGTACTAAGAGCAGTCTTATAAATTCTGGGAATAAACCTCACCTTAGAAGAAGTGGAGAGTGGTTAAAAAAAAAAACCCAAAAGGTTATTTCCAGAGCCTGATTGTAGAGCCATAGAAATTTCTTGTAGGAAATCTTCACATTTCCACACTGAACCCACTGCTGCTTGATCTTAGAGGCTTTCCTGCTATTGTGTATGATTTCAGATTGAAGCCCCTGGTTAGCCTTAGGGAAGATCCAAGTATTCTGAACTCATCTATTTTGGGCTTCAAAGACCTTTTTATGACCATCAAGGACAAAGTCAGGTAGTTGACCAAGGATAAGAATTTCTATAGGCAAAGGGATGCTGAAATAGTTTGAAGGAGTACAAAAACCCTGAGATGTTAAGGAAGGTGGAGACTTCAGATAGTACGGAAAGGATGGAACTAAGGCATTAGGAGTATATAGACAGAGAGGTAAATAGAAAGGAAAATAAAATGGCAGGAAAACAGGAAGGAAGGAAGGAAGGAAGGAAGGAAGGAAGGAAGGAAGGAAGAAAAGAGGAGGAAGGGGAGGAGAGCAGGAGGGAAAAGGGAGGGAGAGAGGAAGGAAGGAAAGAAAGAAGATAGAGAGAGAAATAGAAAGGAAGGAAGGAGAGAAAGGAAGGAGGAAGGGGAAGGAGGAAGTGAGGGAGAATGAAAAAGGGAAGGAAGCAGAAAAGTAAAGAAGGGAGGGAGGGAGGGAGATTGAAAGAAAAAACAAGAAGAAGGGATGGACACAAAGAGAGGCAAGAGACAAGAAAGGAAGAGAAGGAAGGAAAGATAGCCTGAAGGAATAAAAGAAGGAAAAGGGAAGAAGTGATGAAGGGAGGGAAGATAAGAGAAAAGGATGGAGGAAAGGAGGGAAGTGGAAGAAAGGAGGGACAGAGGAAGTAATGGATCCCAATCCCTTACATGAACTGTCTTTGGTCAGAGCCCTTTAAGAACTACATCAAGTTCAAGGTCATATGACCAACAAGATAAAGGACTAGACACTTTCTCCAATGCTTAAAACTCTCAGAATTCTCTAAAAAAGATATAATATGCAAGAAATAAAGCAATTTCAACTGTTTTTAAAGCCTAAACACCAAGAAACCTAACAAGATACTAATGAACTAAGCACAGAAGGTTAATTCCCTGATCTCTAAAGTGATCTCTTAGAAACTTCTCTTCCTCCTCCACACTCTGGCAGGTTTGTACAAGTCCGTACACTGGCTTTGTATATGCCAGAAACTCATTTCAAGTATTAATTGCAGCATATTATGCTATGCTGCAATAGTGCCCAAGGATAGATCTGTGAAAATAAAGAAATTGTATACTGATGCGTGGTTTCACTATGCCTACAAAAAAGAGAATTAGTGGACAGCTCTGTTTCCCCAAAAGTCACTTGGGGCAGAAATTAAGGTTGGTAAAAATGTAACTTGCCCCTAATAAGAGAAAGCTTAAACAATGCTGAGGTCAAACCATAAGGGAAACCATCATCAAATGGGAAAAAGTCAGAAATGAAGCAATAGGAAAATATAAGAGAAAAAAGACCAAAAAAAATTGCCAAAGAACTTAGGAGGAAAAAAAATTCAAAAACCTTGAGCAAAAGCAGATAACCTCCCCCTTTCTCTGTATATATATAAAACATATGTATGTATATATACATATATATATATATATATATATATATATCTGAAGAAAATACAGCCTCCGTACCATCTAAAATGAATAAATGAATTCAGATATCTACAAATAAAAGTTGACAAAGAAAAGACAAAGAAAAATGAATCAATGCCTAAGGAGGAAGAGGAACCTATTGATTCTCAAGAGAACATGGAACTACAGAAGCATGTCCTGAATGCTTGAAGAGACAAATAAGAATTATGAAAATATAATTTATGGCTTACTCAGAAGGAACAATCAGTGGAATAGAAAAAAAATTAATTCATGGCAGTAAGCCTCACTAAAGAAGCAAAAAAAAAGAGAATAATTGGAAATGCAAATATGCAGAAGCAAAGGACAATCTGGAAGAAGAGAAGCAAAATGGAATAACGTTTGAAAAAGGATCTCTATGCCAGCAAAATATATTAATCTCTAAGAAAATATCTGTAGGGACAATTTAAGGCTTATATCTCTTAGAACCCCAAATGTCAAAAATGTGGACACTAGAATGCAAGAAATAACAAAAGAAAAATTTCCAGAAATTCTAAAAACGAAAACACAATGTCAGTGAAAATGCATGGATTACTTCCAGCAAGGAAAAAAATGTATGCAAATTGTGAGGCTCATAACAAGGAAATTTAATTATTCTATTAGCTGCACCGTTGCTTGTAAACTGATACAATCATTCTGGAGAGCAATTTGGAACAATGGCCAAAGGGTAATCAAAAATGTGCATATCTTTTGATACAGCAGTATCACTACTAGGTCTATATCCCAAAGAGATGAAAAGGGGGGAGGAGAGAGAACCTACTTAAACAAAAATTGTTATACCAGCTTTCTTTGCAGTAGCTAAGAATTGGAACCTGAAGGGATACCCATCCATTGGGGAATGGCTGAACAAGTTGTGGTATATTATTGTATTGGAATATCATTGTGTCACAAGGAAGGATGATCAGAATGATTGCAGAAAAACCTCAAAAAACTTACATGAGCTGACATAAAATGAAGTAAGCCGAACCAGAACATTGTACAGAGTAATAGCAATATTGTGTGATGAACAAACTATGAATGACAGTTATTCTCAGCAATTCAATGATACAGACAATTCTAAAACACTCATGGTGAAATATTATCTGCCTCCATAGAAAGAACTGATAACATCTGAATATTTTATTCATCACACTATTTTTTCTCTTTCCTTTTTCTTTCTTTCTTCATTCCTTTCTTTCCTTGTTTTTGTTTGAGTTTTCTCCCACAAAATGACTATTATGGAAATGTTTTGCATGATTGAACATGTGTGATCTACATCAGATTGCTTACCCATCTCAGGGAAGAGAGAGAAGAGGAAGGGAGGGATAGAATTTGGAACTCAAAACTTAAAAAAAAAAAAGAATGTTAAAAATTGTTTTTACATGTAATTGGGGGGAAATAAAACATTATTTTTAAAAACATTCCATTAGCAAACAACAAATTTTTTAGACATCCTGGAGGAAGATTTTCAAATATAAAGGAAAGGAACTTAAAGTAGCACAAGACTATTCTGTACCAATCAGAAACTGCAAGAAGAAATGTAATAATGTTGTCTGAAGAGAAAAGGAGCTCAAAATACAACCCAAAATGACTTATCTTGTAAACCTGAAACTAATGATGAAAAAAGAGACATATCCAATAAAAAAGAGGTACATGAAGTTTTCCTACAAAGGACATTCCATCTGGATGAAAGGGATTGAATTTATATTTCATTTCTATTTCACTGTGGCTGGGAGAGATAAAGGACTGGTTGAGCACTGACCGCTTATAATGGGATAGAAATGAAAATCTCTATAACACTGAATGGCCAAAAGATGGTAAGCTTTCTGGAATAGAAAGGTGTATGAAAAGAATCCTTGGCAACAAAGGAGTCAGAGTTGGATAAGGAGGAGGATGCTAGTCAACGAGGTGGTACTGGAATCAAAGGAACTTGTTGTTGATGATATTATATAGAGTAGGATTGCGATTGAGGAGGGAAGAGAACAATGGCCTGTTACCTGCCCCATCTGTTAGAGACTACTGGCTTTTCTTAAGAAGACATGCCTAATTTTCTAGGAACACCCCTGCCTTCTCAGTTGCTAAATGGTCAGTAAATACATAGGACCATACTCTTATTGTACATATATATAGACAGACAAAAGTACTATTTGTGTGAGAAAAATATATCCAAAAGCTTCTTAGATATTGCAGTCTTTATTCAGTATTTGATACCTTGTGAAAATTTTTCAAAATGCATCAAGGCTCTGAAAAAGTTGACAAAATTGGTCCAGCTTCATATAGAAGATTCTGTAAGAGTTCTAAAGTAGAGTCGTAGATAAAAGTTATAAATGACCAAGGAAAGAGAGAGTCATGTAAATAAATGTAAAATTTGTAGCATACATACATTTTCTTCTGACCTTTACTATGAAAAGAGTACTTAATACAAAAATTGCTGAATATGAGAGAGACCATGGAATGAACTAAGTAAGAGATTTTAAAAGGATCAATTTTTTTTTAAAGGAAGTAGTGTCCTTACCCTAAATTGTCAGTGCACATGCATGTTTTGATCCAGTTGTAAACTGCATTGAAAACGACTTCTATTTCCAATATCCCAAGCTTGAGGGATTTTGTGCATCTGTTTTCAAAGATACATCTAGGGACCTGTAAGTCTGTGGTTCTTCCAAACTGGTATGCCTTCAGGAGAGTTGGGTTTACTACTCTCCTGGCCTGTGCTCTAGTCTCTGAGGGACCACAGACACTTTTTTCTGCCCTAGAACTCTGACAAGGGTCCCTGCTCCACTGTGGTGGTCACAAGCTATGGTGTGCTAGTACTCCTCTTTCCTCTGGGACTGCCACCCAGGACTGCCATCCAGATCACAGTGTGGGTTGTCAACCTCTATAAAAGGTTCAGTTAAAGGAGACAAATAAGTAGCGATATACAATTACAAAATATTTATTCTTTACTCCCTTAAGCTAGAGAAACTTGTACAAGAAGTCCAGGAGCTGAGTCCTGACTGATGAACAAAAAGATGAGAGAGCTTAAGTACATTTTAGGACCATCCCAAATCAGGGTGGCTGTGTCACACAAATTTATGATCCCCATAAATATTTATCATTGTTAAATGAAAGGAATTTTCTTAATTGAATAAATGGTAAATACAATAAAACAAGAGAGTTGACAAAGTTTCAATTGAAATTATGATCCAAGATATCTGTGTTTTCTTTACCATTAACACTCCATAACAAAGTATATGTCCAGAAAATATTAAGATAAGAAAAAATCCCATTACTCAAGTTAATGCCTCAAGTTAAGGGTCTCATCTATAGAAGCCATAAAGTAAGCCTCTTCTGCTTTGTTGAAATAAGGAGAATTATTCTCCCAGCTCACTCAGAGAGCAAAGACAAAACAGGGTCTGTTTGGAATTTATGATCTCAGGATGCTCTGGAGTTGCTGACACAGAAAAAGGCATTTTTAAGGCAAGGGAAAGCAGTCTGTTTGATTAATTCAGACTTTGGCCAAAAATATGATATTTATTAATTATCAGGGTAAAGGAACATAGTCCTCCCCTAGAGATCCCTATAATTTCCTTCTGACCAGTTGTTTGACCCCTTAAATCTTCTGTTGGATGAGAACTCCTGAAGCAGCTGCTGCCACTGCTAATTCAATCACTCCCAGGGCCTGCTCCTGGTTTGCTGGGGCCTGGACTGGACTGGTACAGTCACCACTGTACTACACTCCATTCTCACCCTAGTATGACAGAGATTTTCCTGAGGACCTTCTAAGTTGTCTTGGACTGGAATTGTTCTATAATATGTTCTGAGGTATTATTTAAAGTTGTTCAAGGGGATTTAGTTAGAGCTCAGGTGACTACATTTTCTCCACCATCTTGGCTCCACCTCTGACTTCGAAAGCTTCTAAAATTCTAAAATTCTTATTTTGAACTCATAAAGAAATGTTTGAATAAGATATCATTAAAATAAGGCTAATTATTTAAAAAGAAAGTGGAGGAGTGGTAATAAGGAAGTGATTTTGTATGAATGGTAATCCCTTACCAAAAGAGTTCCTTCTCAAACAGAAAACAAGGTACTTTGGTCTTTTCTCATCAATGCTTTGAACTAAGTGAAGGATTTATTTTGTTTTTCCACAAAGCCTGTGGTGCCCAATAGAAGACTCCTACAAAATGGTTACATCAATTCTTGTGCTTTTTTAAATGCAGGTGTATTATTTTATTTATTTATTTGCTTTTCTTTTGGAGGGGGGAGGACAGGGTAATTGGGGTTAAGTGACTTGCCAGAGGTCACATGGCTAGTAAGTGTTAAGTGTCTGAGGTCAGATTTGAGCTCAGGTCCTCCTGACTCCAGGATTGGTACTCTATTCACTGAGCCCCCTAGTCACTCCAAGGTGTATTATTTTATAAAATTATGCAATTAGGATCCACGTGAGAGCTGATTTTTTTTTCAATCCAAATAGTAACCTAACAATGAGTGAAGGAAAAGAAAAAGTTGATTTTAAAGCAGTTAGAAAAAATGTCTGTACAAAAAAGAAGTGGCAAGTCCTTCTATGTTAACAATTTTCTTTATAAAACCATTTGGCACATTCACCACTTTTTGCTTTTCAAGGAAAAAATACATTAAGAACAGATGTCCAAATATATTTAATGTTTAAATAACTTTTGTGAGATACTTATATATGTGTGTGAATTTGAACAAAACTGAAAACAAAATAATTCCTCCTTCCCTGCAGCCCAAAAAAAGAAAAAGTACTAAAGACAGAAAAGAGGGGAGCAGAACCAAGGTGAGAGAATGAAAGCAAAAAAATCATTCTTTCCAAGCTCGCTTAACACAACACTACAACGTTAAAAATATGCCACACCAAATTCTGAGTGAAGAAGTCAACAAAAGTCACAGTGGATCACTTTTTTTTTTCAGCCCAGGGATGTTTAAGAAGACAGAAAGAAGGGTCTGTAAACCCTGGGGCTATACTTCGTAGTTACTCCAAGCAATTAGAACTGTTTTCTTATAACTGTTTGTAGTATTTTCTTGCCTTTGACATGGCAGCTATCTTGAATAATTTAGTAAAGGTAAACTGAAGTATATATTCTGAACAGTTACAAGGGAACAAGGACCCAATTTGGGTAAGGATCAGAAGATAGATGAGAAGGGCAATGATAAAGTCTGTCTGTGGATCACAGACTTTGGCAACACCAACATCTTACAGGCCTGCACACCAGCACACTGAGGAAAAAAAAAACAGGCATAAAAGACAAAAGTTTAGGCTAAACAACAACCCCCAGGCTTAGAGGTGGGTAAAGGCCAATTCTAATGTAAAGTCAAACATTAGGAAATAGGCTGGAAAAATAAGTAAACAACAACACAAAACAAAAAATAGATCATAAAAAACAAATATGGTGACAGAGAAGTTTAAGACACAAACCCAAAAGAAGACAATGACTTACAAACATCTATAAGCGAAGCCCCAAAGTAAAATGCAGATTGGACACAAGCCCAACAAGAATTCTTAGAGGAACTAAAACATGATAAAAAGGAAAAACATGGTTTTTTTTCAGAATTTATTTATTTATTTTTAGTTTTCAACATTCATTTCCACAAGATTTTGACTTACAAATTTTATCCTCATCTCTCCCCTAGCCCCCACCTCAAGACTGGAAGACACTGATTGCTTCTTTCCTCATTCTGTCCTCTCATACATGGCCCTCTATCCCTCCCCTTAACTCCTTACCCCTTACTTTCTTGTAGGGCAAGATGGATTTCTATACCCCATTGCCTGTATATTTTATTTCCCTGTTGCATGTAGTAACATTTTTTTTAACATTTTAAAAATTTTTTAAATTTTGAGTTCCAGATTCTCTACATTCTTCCCTCCTCATTCACCCCCACTGGGAAGACAAACAATTCAATATAGATTATACATGCTTAGGCATGCATAACAGTTCCATAGTAGTCATGTTGTAAAACACTAACTATATTTCTGTCCATCCTATTCCACTCCCCCCCATTTATTCTGTCTTCTCCTTTCACCCTGCCCCTTTTCAAAAGTGTTTGCTTCTGACTATCCCTTCCCCCAATCTGCCCTCCAATCTCTCATTCCTCCTTTCATTCCCTTCCCCCCTACTTACCTGTAGGGTAAGATACCCAATTGAGTGTATATGTTAGTCCCTCCTTAAGCCAAATCCAATGAGAGTTAGCCAAATCCAATTCCCTTTCACTTCCCTGCTTGTCCCCTCCATTGTAATAGCTTTCTCTTGTCTCTTATGTGAGATAATTTACCCTATTCTATCTCTCCCTTTCTCCTTCTCCCAATATGTTCCTCTCTCACCTCTTAATTTTAATTTTTAGATATCATCCCTTCATATTCAACTCATCCTGTGCCTTCTATGTATACATGTACACACACATATATACACACATATACCCACCTACACATATATGTATATGTATGTATATGTGTATATATATATATATATGTATGTATATTCCCTTCAACTATCCTAATACTGAAAAAAGTGGGAATGTAAGCAGTTAAACTTTAATAAGTTCCTTATGATTTCTCTTTCCTATTTACCCTTTCATGCTTCTCTTGATTCTTGTATTTCAAAGTCAGATTTTCTGTTCAGCTCTGGTCTTTTCATCAACAATGTTTGAAAGTCCTCTATTTCATTAAATGTCCATATTTTCCCCTGGGAAAAATTTTTTTTTAAAAATAAAATAACAGTAGGGAAAAATGGGGGAAGGGAGAGAATGAGAACAATGCAAGAAAATTATGAGAAGACAATTGGCTTCTTGGTAAAAGAGGCACAAAAAGTGATGAAAATAACTCCTTAAAAATAAGAATTGTCAAAATGGTAGACAAGGTACTGAACCTCACTGAATAACTCCTTAAAAATGAGAACTGATAAAGTGGAAACTAATGACTTGATGAGGCATCAAGAAACAATAAAAACAAAATTAAGAGTGGAAAAAAATATAAGAAAACATTAAAAAATATATATCTCCATAAGAAAAACAACAGAACTGGAAAATAGATTGAGGAGAGATAATTTTAGAATTACTATCCTACCTGAAATCTATGATAAAAGAGCTTAAATATCATATAATCTTATAATTTCAAAAAATTGTAAAGGAAAATTGGACAAATATCTTAGAACCAAAGGACAAAATATAAATTGAAAAAAATCTACTAATTACCTTCTGATAGAAATTCAAAAATGAAAACCCCCAAGAATATTATAGACAAAAGCAAAAGTTGTGAAAATATCAAAATAAATGTTACTTCTAGTTACTACTGTATTGATTTCTACTGTCTTGACTCCATAATGTAACTTATTTTGTAATTTAATCTGCATCTGTCTAAAATCACTCATCTATGTCCTTTAGTTTTCCCTCCTAGTTAGTTTAAAGATATAATTTAAAGCTATTATCTCTTATACTGGAAGCCCCTTGTATACTTAGTATCATTCCCAAAAGAAATGTCATTTGGCTTGGCAGTTCTTTTTTTTTTATTTTTTTTAATTTATTTGTTTATTTTTTTAATAATAAATTTATTTTATTAAATTTTTTTGAGTTACATATTTTCTCCCCGTCTTTCCCCCGCCCACCACCCCAAGACAGCCATCCCAGTGTTTCCCCCCTCCCCCAGTCTATTCTCTCCTATGTCACTTTTTGGTAGGGCAGGATGGATCTCCCAACTGCAGTGCCTGTGTATTTCAAGTTCCAGTTGGAT
>CM053581.1:285677584-285695472 GCA_028627135.1 Pseudochirops cupreus
CGAGCTGACTTTAGTGGGAAGTATCTTTGTGTGCGTTTTGGAGTTCCAGGATTGGTTTAGAGTCCTATTTTATGGGTATTTTGGGGTGGCTATGTGAGAGCTGCGATGTGTTGCTGCTGCTATGCTGCCATCTTGGCTCCGCCCCCTGTCCTTGGCAGTTCTTATGAAATTAAGAGAGATCTTATCCCTTCCAATGAGACAGAAAGTCTAATGGTATTGCTTCCCAACAAAGAATAAAAAAAACACAGATGGGCTCCATAAACAATTAGCATTCTTAAATCATCATAGACTCATAGAAGGACATGATTAGTGTCATCTGAATGGAAGCCTATGTTTTTTAGTACAGCCAATCATAATGTTTAACACTACAAGATCAACATCTTTCTTATGTGTCAATAAAGTGGTTTCTCCCTCTCTTCCCCACTGAAGATACTGACATTACTGAGGTGGCTAGTCTGATCCATTTTGGTAAAAGTTATATTCATCATTGTTAATAAAATTATTTTCCTCAGAGTATGTACCCCAGTTTATCTTTATTAAATTTGCACAAGACAGCTGCCATGACAAGGAAAAAATATTACAAGTAGAGAAAAGAAAATATTCTTAATACTTTGGAGCCACAGTTAGGGTGCCATAGGATTGAGCATCTATCACTATAAATCAGAGTAAGGCTTGGAATATCATACACTGGAAGGCAAAGAAACTAGGATTACAACCAAGAATAACCTATTGAATAAAAGTGATTGTAATCCTACAAAGTAGGGGAGAAGGAAATGAATCTTTAATAAAATAGAGAACTTTTAGGCACTCCTGATGAAAAGATCAAAGCTGATCTTTGGTGGGGTGGGGTAGGGTGGGGATGGAAGAGGGGCAGGAAATGGAGGCAAAATAGTGGAGGCAACTGAGCATTTCTGCTGAGCTCTCTCAACTCAATCCTCTAAACAAATTTTTTTTAATTGCCTCAAATCATTGTGTTATAAAAAATGACAGTGTCTCTGGGTGCCAAGATGGTGGAAGAAAGAAGTAAATAGCACTCACTCTCCCTTACTGACCTCTTAAAAAAACCAAAAAATATTGCCCCAAGAAGAATCTTGGAACAGCTGAGCAAGCAGAAAGACAGGGTGCAGCAATCTTTTAAACCAAGAAGCTTGGGTGATTAATGGGAAATGTCTCTCTTCCTCTGAAGGAAGGGGAGCAATACAGGACAGAAGGAATTCCAGTTGTCCAGGAGCAAACCCCACCTTAGCAAACCAGCAGGAGCTCCTGAGCCCCAGGGTGGTGGAGCAGGCAAGCACCAACACTAGGACTCCCTGAGTATTTTGGCAGAGACAGGGGAACTGGTAGACTCCAACATCCAAACCTCCCGGTACTTCAGTGAAACCCCAGAAAGCACAATTCCAGGCAGGTAAGCATCCCCCAGCAGTCAAACTTTCTGGTACTTTGGAGCAGTTGTCCTCCAGGGGTGATTGTCTCCATGCCCCTAGGCTTCAATGTTACTGATCATAGCTCATTCCAGATAAACTGCCAGACCCCTACAGTCTCCAGGTGCCAGAATCTGAGTCCCCAGCACACAAAGTCAGTGACCTAGTCACTGACCCCCCAGAACAAGAAACTTGGGTCAATGCCTGCAATGCAGGAGAGTTCAACTTTAAAAGACAGGAAATAGGCCGGCATCATGAGCAAAAAGTAGAAATGGACAATGACCATAGACTCTTACTGTGTGGACAGGGAAGATCAAAACAAATTCAGAAAAGAACAATATTGTCAATATACCCACATCCAAAACCTCAAAGGGGAATATAAACTGGTCTCAAGACCAAAAAGCCTTCTTGGAAGACCTCAAAAAAAATTTTGAGTCAAAAAAAGAGAGGTAAAATAAAAAATGGGGAAAGAAATGAGAGGTATGCAAGAGAGAGTCAATAGCTTCAAAAAGGAAAGACAACAATTAACTGTAGAAAACAACTCCTTAAAAAGTAGAATTACTCAAATGGAAAAGGAGGTGCAAAATCTAACTGAAGAAAACAATTCATTAAAAATTAGAACTGGATAAGTGAAAACTAATGACTCTGTGAGAAATCAAGAATCAGTCTAATAAAATCAAAAGAATGAAAAAAATAGAAGAAAACGTAAAATATCTCATTGGAAAAAACAACTGACCTGGAGAACAGATCTAAGAGAGATTATTGTACAGAGAATAAGAGCGAGCTGAGACCTGGGTTCAAGATAAATTTAGGTGTGGATTTATTAAGCAAGCGTATGACTACTAGAGTGTTCACTACTCAAATTGGTAGTGATCCATTGAGGGTACCACTTTGATTATAAGGTTAAAACCACAAAAACCACAATCAGGGAGGGGAGCTAGCAGAAGCCGTGACATACAGAAGTAAAGAACAGCTATTGGTTAGATCTATAGCTCTGGGCTAATTTGGGAATATGGCACAAGAGTACAAGGGTGCAACCTTCCTGTGACATGGGGGTCCCTCCTAGAACAAGGTGGAGGGCACAGGGTGGAGGATCATAGTCAGCTTCCCAGAACAGGGTGGAGTGGTTGTGGGGTAAGGGGGACTGGAATTCCCCAGAATAGGCCGGGGTCATGTTTTGAGGGAAGGGTGTGGGGACCCTGCTTTGTCAGCGGAACAGATAGGGTGGCCCCTACATAAGATCCTTGCACCAAAATGAACCTTGTATGCTATAATGATTCAAGGACAACATACAGAATGCTAATTTGAGGAAGGAGGAGGCAGGGAACTACACCTTGAGCAATGCCCAGACATGCCTTAAGCCATTTCAAACTATGAAAAGATGTACATTAGGGACAAAGACAGAAATATAAAAGGTGCTTAATGGTGGGCCACAAATCAGGTGGTGTGTAGTGTGACCTGGTATTTGGGTTTGGGTACAACAAGATAACCTAAAATTTATTGATTTACCAGGAAGTTTTGATTTAAAAAAAAAAAAGATCCTGGAAAGGATCTTTTAAGAAATCATCAAGGAAAACTACCATGAGGTGCTAGAATCAAAGTGTAAAATAGTTATCAAAAGAATTCACTGATCATCTCCTGAAAAAGATTCCAAATTGAAAATGCCAAGGAATATTACAGCCAAATTCCAGAATTAGCAGGTCAAGAAGAAAATATGGCAAGCAGTGAAAAAGAAGCCATTTAAGTATCATGGAACAACAGTCAGAATTTTGCAGGACCTTGCAGCTTCTGCATTAAAAGATCAGAGGGCTTGGAATATGATATCCTATAGGTCAAAGAATTCACTACTCAGTGAAATTGAGCAAAATCTTTCAGGTAAGGAGATGGACATTCAATGAAATAGTTTCAAATCTTCTTCATGAAAAGATCAGAGCTCAACAGAAAATTGCATCTTCAAATACAAGACTCAAGAGATGCATCAAAAGGTAAACAAGAAAGAAAAAAAAGCATGTTATTCAATAAAGGCAAACTTTTACATCCCTGCTAGGGAAGATTCTATGTGTAACTCTTGATAAGTGTATCTTTATTATGACATTTAGAAGAGGAATACATAAACAATGGTCATGGTTATAAGTTGACTTTAATGTGATAATAAAAAATCTAAGTGGTGAAAAGGGATTGTAATGGGAGAAGGGGAAGGGAAGAGTCATAAAAGGGTAAATTACATAACATGGAGAGGTACAAAGACCTAGTATGGTGGAGGCAAAGAAGGAGGGATATTAGCACTGTTTGAACTTTAATCAGATGTGGTTCAAAGAGGAAATAGTACACTCAGTTAGGTATAGAAATCCAACTTACCTGTAAAAAGTAAGAGGGGAAAGGGGAAAGACAAAGGAAGGAGTGGATAGAAGGGAGGGAAGAAGTAATAAAGGAAAAAAATAAAGAAAAGGGAGAAATGAGAAAAGGGGAGGGAGATTAAGGAAGACAGCAGTCAAAAGCAAAACTAGTGAGGAAGGAAAGGCAGAGAGGAGAAAGAAAGGCATAAATGGGGGGGGGGGATAGGATGAAGAAGTACACATAGTAATCATAACTGTGAATGTGAATGGGATGAATTCTCCCATAAAATGGAAGTGGACAGAAGAGTGGATTTAAAAAAAATAATCCCACAATGTGTTGTTTACAAGAAACACATTTGAAGCAGAGGGATACACATGGAGTAAAGGTAAAATACTGGAGTAGAGTATATTCTGCTTCAGTTGGAGTAAAAAAAAAGCAGGGGTAGCAATCAAAATCTCAGACAAAGAAAAAGCAAAAATAGATCTAACTTTAAAAGATAAGGAAGGAAACTACATCCTGCTAGAAGGTACTATAGACAACAAAATAATATCATTACTAAACATATAAGCACCAAGCAGTATAGCATCCAAATTCTTAGAAGAGAAGTTAAGAGAGTTACAGGAAGAAACAGACAACAAACTTATATTAGTCAGGGATCTCAACCTCCCACTCTCTGAATTAGATAAATTTAAGCACAAAACAAACAAGAAAGAAGTAGGTAAACAGAACTTTAGAGAAGTTAGATATGACAGACCTCTGGAGAAAATTGAATGAGAAAGGAAATGAATATAACTTTTTCCTCAGTGGTACATTGCACCTAAACAAAAACTGACCATATATTAGGGCATAAAAACTTCACAATCCTATGCAGAAAAGAAATATTAAATGCAATCATTAAATGATCATGATGCAATAAAAATTACATTTAATAAAAGGCCATGGAAAGATAAACTAAAAATTCATTGGAAACTAAATAATCTAATCCTAAAGAATGTGTGGATCAAACAAGAAATCATAGAAAAAAACCAATAACTTCATCCAGTAGAATAGCAATAATAAGATAACATAGCAAACTTATGGGATATAGCTAAAGTGTTTTTTAGGAGAAGTTTCACATCCCTAAATGCTTACATGAATAAAAATAGAGAAAGAGGAGATCAATAAATTGGGCGTGCAACTAAAAAAGCTAGAAAAAGAACAAAGAATAAATGCCAAATTAAAAGTTCTGAAAACCAAAGTAGAGTTTAATACAATTGAAATTAAGAAAGTTATTGAACAAATGAATAAAACTAGTAATTGGTTCTATGAAAAAAAAACAATAAAATAGATAAACCAGTAGCTACTTTTATTTTAAAAAATGAAAGAAAACCAAATTACCAGTATCAAAAATGAAAAAGATGAAGTTACCACCAATGAAGAAGAAATTAAAATAATAATTAGAAGCTATTTTGCCAAACTGTGTAGCAATAAATTTGACAATTTCAGTGAAATGTATGAATATTTTCAAATTATAAATTTCTCAGATTAACAGAAGAAGAAATACAATAGTTATATAAACTAATTTCAGAAAAAGAAATTGAAGACCCCATCAATGAATTCCATAAGAAAAAATCTCAAGGTACCACATCTCACCAATCAGATTTGCTAAGATGACAAAACAGGAAAATGACAAATGCTGGAGAGGATGTGGAAAAATTGGAACGCTAATGCACTGTTGGTGGAGTTGTGAACTGATACAACCATTCTGGAGACCAACTGGAACTATGCCCAAAGTGCTATAAATAATTGCATACCCTTTGACCCAGGAATACCACTTTGGGGATTATATCCCAAAGAGATCACAGAATTGGGAAAAGGACCCATATGTACAAAAATATTTATTGCAGCTCTCTTTGCGGTGACAAAAAACTGGAAATATAGGGGATGCCCATCATTTGGGGAATGGCTGAACAAGTTATGGTATATGAATGTAATGGAATACTATTGTGTTATAAGAAATGGACTTCATAATTACCTGGAGAGTCTTATACAAATTGATGCTAAGTGAGAAGAGCAGAACCAGGAAAAATTTAACAAAATCACAGACACATCGTATGTGTGACGACCAACTTTGATAAACTAGACTCTTTTCAGCAACACACAGCTATAAGACAGCTCTACAAGTCTCAGGATGGAAGGAGATATCTACATTCAGAGAAAGATCTAGAAAGACCAGAATTTAAATGGAGATTGAAGCAATACATGCTATCATTCTTTTTCATGTTTGGTTTTGTTTCTTTTTTCCCATTGTTCACTCATTGGTTAAAACCCTTCTATACAACCAGACTATTGTACAATGTGTAAGTATTTGCAGATCCTATACATGATTGCATGCCACCATGAGAGAGGGGGAAGGGAGGGGAGAAAATCTGAAACTCAAGGGATTGTGGAACTGAATCTTTTAAACTAAAAGTAAATAAACAAGTCAATGAAAAAACAAAAGAAAGATCATTTAAAAAAAAGAAAAAAGAAAAAAATCTAAACCAGGAAGAGCCAAAACTGAGGAAAAAAATTATAGACCAATTTCCCTAATGAATATAGAGGCAAAAATTTTAAATAAAATATTAACAAAGAGATTACAACAACTTATCACAAGAATAATACACTATGGCGAGGTAGGATTTATACCAGGAATGCAGGGGTGGTTCAATATTAGGAAAATTATTAGCACCATTGACCATATCAACAGCAAAACTGAAAGGAATCATATGATTATCTCAAGAGATGTAGAAAAAGTTTTTGACAAAATATAACACCCGTTCTTATTAAAAACACTAGAAAGCATAAGAATAAATGGAGTTTTCCTTAAAATAATAAGTAGCATCTACCTAAAACTATCAGCAAATATTATATGTAATGGGGATAAGTTAGAAGTATTTCCAATAAGAATGGTGGTGAAATAAAGATGTCCATTATCATCACTGTTATTCAACATGATACTAGAAATTTTAGTTTAGCAATAAGAGAAGAAAAATAAATTGAAGGAAATAGAATAGTCAAAGAAGAAACAAAGCTATCACCAGTCTTTACATTTGAAATGATGGCATACTTAGAGAATCCTAGAGAATCAAACAAAAAAACCAAACTACTTGAAATAATAACTTTAGCAAAGTTGTAGGATAAAAAATAAACACACATAAATCATCAGCAGTTCTATATATTACTAACAAAGTTTAATAGCAAGAGATAGAGAAATTCCATTTAAATTATCACGGACATTATAAAATATTTGGGAATCTACCAGCCAAAACAAACCCAGGAACTATGCTAACACAAATACAAAACACTTTACATGTAAATAAAGTCAGATCTAAATACATGGGAAAATAGCATTTGTTCATAGATAGGCTGACCTAATATAGTAAGAATGACAAATTTGCTTATTGAGTGTCATACCAACCAAACTACCTAAAATTAATTTATAGAATTAGAAATAAGTAACAAAAGTCATCTGGAAGAACATAAGATCCAGAATATCAGGCAAATTAATGAAAAGAAATGCAAGGGAAAATCTCCTAGCCACAGCAGATTTTAAATTATATTATAAAGCAGCAATCATCAAAACTACTTGATACTGGCTAAGAAACAGAGTGATGGATCAGTGGAATAGGTTAGGTGCACAAGATACAATAGCCAATGACTATAGTAATCTACTGGTGAACTCTAAGTGCAGATTGAAGTATTTTTTTTTTTACTTTCTTGCTTTTTCTTGCTCTTTTGGTAAAATGGCTAGTATGGACATATGCTTTGCATAATTTCACATGATTTAATTGATCTCATATTGCTTGCCTTCTCAATGGGTAAGGAAGAGGTTGCAGGGAAAAGATTTGGAGAGAGACAGAAAAAGAGAGAGAGAGAGAGAGAGAGAGAGAGAGAGAGAGAGAGAGAATGACTCTCACTGAAGAAAATAACTGCTTAAAAATTTGAATTGTTCACTATGGATTAGAGAAATGCAAATTAAAACAATTCTGAGGTGTCACCTCACACCTATCAGATTGTCTAATATGACAAAAAAGACAATGACATATGTTGGAGGGGATATACTCTAATGCTCTGTTTTATTGATTTAGCCATTTTGGAGAGCAAGTTGTAACTATGCCCAAAGGGCTATAAAATTGTATACCTTTTGATGCAGAAATATCACTGCTAGATTTATATTCAAAAAATATCCCCAAAAAAGTGAAAATAATCTTTTTGTACAAAAATATTTATAGTAACTCTTTTTGTGGTGACTAAGAATTGGAAATTGAAGGGATAACCACTAATTGGGGAATTGCTAAGCAAGCTGTGATGTATAGTTGTGATGGAATATTATGCTATAAGATATTACAAGCGAAATGATTTCAGAAAAACCTGGAAAGACTTACACAAAATGATGCAAAGTGAAGAGAACCACAAGAATGTTGCACACAATAACAGCAATATTGTACTGTGAATGACTTAGCTATTCTCTGCAATACAATAATCCAAGAAAATTCCAAAGGTTTAAATATGAAGCATCCTATCCACCTCCAGAAAAAGAATTGATATTGTTTGAATACAGACTGAAGCATGCTATTTTTCATTTTTTTTCGTTCTATTTTTAATTCAAGTCTTCTTGTACAAAATAACTAATATGAAAATATTTTACATGATTACACATATATAACCTATATCTTATTGTTTACTGGGTTTTGCGGGGGGAGGAAGGGAGGTAGAGAAGGATAGAATTTGGAACTCAAAACTTTAAAAAAATGAATGTTAAAAATTTTTTTAATATGTAATTACCAAAAAAATAAAATTTGAGTCATTTAAGTGCTAACTAATGAATCCATCAGACATCAAGAAACAACAAAACAAAGTAAAAAGAATGGGAAAAGTAGAAGAAAATGTGAGATATCTGACCTGGAAAATAGTTTGAGGAGAGATAATTCAAGAATTTTTGGACTACCTGGAGCCTATGATAAAAAAAAAAGAGGTTAGACTTCAAATTTCAAGAAATTATAAAGGAAAACTACCCAGACAGCATAGAACCAGAGGGCAAAATAGAAATTAAAGAATTCACAATCACCACTTAAAAGAAAATCCACAATGAAAACTCTAAAAATATTATAGCCAAAGTCCAAAACTCCCAAATCAAAGAGAATACATTAAAAGAAATGAGAAGGAAATAATTTAATTACCACAGAGCCACAGTCAGAATCGCACAAGATTTAGCAGGTACCACCATAGTACTAAACTGCTATAAACAAGCAGAGGACTTAGAATGTAATATTCCAGAGGCTATTAAAAGTTATATTGACTCAGTATCCCAGTGTTCTCAGTCTTGCTTGTCAGTCAGCATTTGGGGAGGTGTTACCTGATCTCTTAATATTGGTCACATAGTCAAATCATCTGCTACCTGAGACCTTTTTTCCCCTAACTACAAATTGTCAAATTCTTGTTGCCTTGGGGAGGTACTGAGATGCAAAGGCCCAAACACTTTTGCTGAGGTGGACCTATCTCAATTGTCTTAAATTCAACTATAAAAGCTTGTCCCATCTTGAAGCCATTGCTGATCTTCAGTGATTAGCACATAAAGGGGTTGTTACCTTGATGTACTTATAATAAATTACTTTCACCTATCTTTATTCTGAGTTTTGCCTCATTAATCAGGGTGAAAGTCCAAAATGGAGAATTATCCTTCCAACCAAGCAATGGTACTAGGGCTAGAGTAAAGAATAAACTAGCCAGCAAAACTGAACATAATCCTTCAAAAGTAAAATAATGAATACTTAATGAAATAAAGGACTTTCAAGTATTCTTTGTGAAAAAGAATAGAACTGAACAGAAAATTTGGCATTCAAATACAAGACTCAAGAGAAGCATAAAAAGGTAAAGAAGAAAGGGAAAGCATAAGGAACTAAGTAAGGTTTTTTAAAAACGTTAAAGTAATACGATACTGTTTATATTTCTATATGGGTAGATAATACAAGTAACTCCTTGTAACAATACAAGGATTTGAAGATCTTCCATGCCCCTTGAACTTGCTGATGTAGCAGGAAGGGGTGAAGCAAGAGAACGCCAGAACCAAGCTAGTCTCTGTGTGGTGCTGACTGGAAGCAGTGACAGCAGCAGCGGCAGAGGTTGCAGTGCGAACTCTTTGTCTTTGAGTGGGCCAGAATCTCTGCTAAGGACTCCTGCTGAGGACTGCCTGGGACAGGAATTGCCAGGGCAGGAGCTGCTGGGAGCAAGCTGCCTGGATTCTGAGCATTTGCATGCGTGAGGAGAGGAGGATCTTTCCTGAGGTAGCCTGTCCTGTTTTGAAGCCTTGAGAATGTGGGTGTTTACTATTTTAACCACATGTGCCAACTTCATAACTACTGTGTTGGCTTTGACTTTCTGGTTTTGGGACTTCATTTTCTGGTATTTAAATGAATGCTATAGCTATATTTCTTATGTAGAGAGCCTGTTATATTTTGTGATTAATAACCATATCAGCATATTTATAGTTATTGTAGGCATTGTGAATACTGCATTGCTTATACACTCCTAAGAATTTGATCATTATTAGTGCAGTTAGAAGGAGACTACATAGACAGAAAATATGGGTGTGAGTCTATTATGTTGAGATGTACTAAAAAAAAAAATAGATTTCCTGGGAGAAGGGGAAAGGGAGAGAAAGAAGGGGAAATTATCTCATGTAAAAAAAGCAAAGAGGAGCTTCAGCAATGGGCTTGAAAATAGAGGGGGAACACAACAATTGAACTTCACTCTCATCTGAACTGTTTCAAAGAAGGAACAACATACACATAGTTGGACATAGAAATTCATCTTACACAACAGGGAAGTAGGAAGGGGAAGGATTATGGGAAAGGGTAGCAAGGAGAAGTGCAAATTAAGGGTGGCAGTGATAAGACCAAACAGATTTTTGAGGAGGGGACAGAGTTCAAAAAAGAGAAGGATAGATAGAAGAGAATAGAATAGAGGGAAATACAGGGCAATCATAACTGTAAATGAAAATGGGATGAAATCTTACATAAAACAGAAACAGATAGCAAAATGAATTAGTAGCCAGAATTGAACGATATACTATTTACAAGAGACATACTGAAAACAATAACAAAAAAAAAACCACATATAATTAAAAAATAAAGGGCTGGAAAAGAATCTATTATGCTTCAGCTGAAGTAAAAAAGGCAGGGGTAGCAATCATGGTCTCGAACAAAGCAAAAAATGTTGTTCAATCTTTTCTGACTCTTTGTGACACCATTTGGGGTTTCCTTGGCAGAAATCTTAGAGTGGTTTGTCATTTCCTTCTGCAGCTCATTTTACAGATGAGGAAACTGAGGCAAATAGGGTTAAGCAACTTTACCAGGCTCACACAGCTAGTAAACGTTTGATGTCTGATTTGAAGCCAGTAGGATGAGACTTCATTACTTCAAGCAGTCAGTTTATTCACTGTGCCACCTACCTAAAAGAAAAAAAAAGACTTAAAAGAGATATTCCAGGAAACTACTATATTTAGATAAAAGGTACCATAGACAAGGACATAATATCAATACTGAACAAAAATGCACCAACTTGCATTGCATTCAAATTATTTGAGCAAAATTTAAATAAGTTGTAGGAGGAAACAGTAAAACAACTCTAGTAGAAGACTTCAATTTACTCCATTCAGACCAAGAAAATCTAAGCATAAAATAAACAATAAAAAAGTTAAAGAGATGAAAAGAATTTTTAAAAAGTTAAATATGATACATTTCTGGAAAATAATGAATGGGATTAGAAAACTTTATTGGTTACTTTCACAAAAATTGACCAAGTATTAAAACATAAAACTTACCAATGCAAAAAATCAAAAATATTAAGTGCACCCTTTTCAAATGATAATGCAATAAAAAAAATTCAACAAAGAACTTTGGAAGAATAGATTAAAAATCAATTGAAAACAAAAATAATATAATACTAAAGAATGAATAGGCAAGGAACAAATCAGAGAAACAATAATTTCATCAAAGATAACTACAAAAATCAAATGACACACCAAAATTTGTGGGATGGAGTCAAAGCAACACTGAACAGAAAAATCTATATCTCTAAATGTACATATCAATAAAACAGAAAAATAGCAAGTCAACAAATTGAGAATGTGGGTGTTTTTTGAAGCATAGAGAAAGAATAAATTTAAAATCACCAATTAACCACAAAAATAGGAATCCTGAAATTTAGAGGAGAGATTAATAAAACTGAAAGTTAAAAAATCATTGAAGTAATAAATAAAACTAGAAGTTGTTTTTTTTATTAAAAATAAAATAAAATAAAATGGATAAGAAATGGGCTAACTTGATTAAGAAAAACAAAAGAACAAGTCAAACTACAAGTCTCAAAAATGAAAAACACTAATACACAATCAATGAAGATAAAATGAAAGAGGTTTCCTGAGCTATTTTTCCCAATTCCAACTATATGCCCAAAAAAAGATAAATAACCAAACACCTGACAATATAAGTGAAAGAGATGAATATTTACAAAAATATATATTGCACAAATTAATAAGAGATGAATTAGAATACTTAAATAACCCTATATTTTGGGGGAGAGGGACAGGGATTGAACAAGCCACGAAAGACATCCTTAAGGAAAAAAAAAATTCCCCGTAGATCCAAATGTTTTTACAGGCAAATTCTAGCAAACATTTAGAGAACAATTAATTCAAATATTATATAAACAATTTGGAAAATAGTTAACAAAGGAGTTCTACCAAATTCCATCTATGACATGAATATGGTTTTGATATCTAAACAAGGAAGAGCAAAAACAGAGAAAGAAAACTATCTACCAATTTTCTCAATGAATATTGGTGCAGAAATTTTAAATAAATTACTAACAAGGAGATTACAGTGATATATCACAAGGATCATATAATATGTTTAGTTTGAATTTATACCACAATTGCAGGGCTGATTCAATATTAGGAAAATTATAAGTATAATTTATTGTATCAATAACAAAAAGAACAAAAGCCGTATGATTATCTCAATAGAAGAAGAAAAAGCTTTCGACAAGATAGAACACCTATGCCTAAGAAAAACACTAATAAGCACAGAACCAAATGGAGCCTTTTTTTAAATGATAAGTAATATGTATATAAAACCAAGAGGAAGCATTATCTATATTGGAAAGAAACTACAAGGTTTCCAATAAGATCAGGGGTGAAGAAAATCTGTCATTATCAACATTACTGTTCAATAATGTTAGTTATAGCGATGACAAGAAAATAAGAAATTGAAAGAATAAGCATAGGCAACCAGTAAACAAAACTATCACTTTTTGCATTATATGACATACTTTAAGAACCTTGGAGAGTCAACTAAAAAAACTACAAAAAATAACAACTTTAGCGAAGTTGCAAGATTTAAAAATAGACCCACAAAATCTTCAGCATTTCTGTATATTATCAACAAAATCCATCAGGGAGACATAGAAAGAGAATTCTATTTAAAATAACTGCAGACAGCATAAAATATTTGGGAGTCTACCTGCCAAGACACACGGGAATTTTAATGAACACAATTACAAAACACTCTTTAAATGAATAAAGATATATCTAAACAAATTGGAGAAATATTAATTATTCATGTGTAGGGCAAACCAGCATAAAAAAAATGACAATACTATTTAAATTAATTTACTTATTCAGTTTCATACCATTCAAACTATCAAAGAATAATTATTTTATAAAGCTAGAAAAGTAATAACAAAATTCATTTGGAGAAACAAAAAGTCTATAATATCAAGGGAATCAATGTGGCCAGGAATAGGGGCACCAGTGAAGGAAGGCAACCTACCAGTACCATAATACAAACTGTAATTATCAAAATAATATGATATTAGAAAGGAAATAGAGTGGTTGATCAATGGAATAGATTAGGCACACAATATGCTAAAGTAAATGATAACAATAACCTAGTATTTGATAAACTCAAAAATTCCAAATTATTGTGGCAAGAATTCATTTTTTGACCAAAATTATTTTCAAAACTAGAAAACAGTCATGCAAAAACCAGACAGAGACCAACATCTCATACCATATGCCAAGATAAGCTCAGTCAACATGGTTGAAACAGAAAGGGTACAATAATCAAATTAGGGAAGCATAAAAAAATTGTCAGATCTGTAGGTAAGGCAAGGATTCATGAAGAGATAGGATTCCAGGGAGTAAAATACAAATTGTGATTACATTAAATTAAAAAATATTTTTCTCAAACATTACAAATGTGTCCCAAATTATAAGAAAAACAGGAAACAAAGGGGGAAATATTTCAAAGCGACTTTCTCTGAAAAAGGTCTTATTTTTCAAATATATACATAAAGGAATGAAATTTATAAAGATAAGAACCTTTCTCTAATTAATAAATGGTCAAAGATATGAACAGGAAATTTTCAGACAATGAAATCAAAACTATCAATAGTCATATGGGAAAATGCTCTAAATCTATAGAAATTTAAAGTGAAACAATTCTGATATACTACCTCACATTCATCAGATTGGCTAACATAGCAGAAAAAAGAAAAAGGACACATTCTGTAGAGAATGTGAAAAAATAGGTACACTGATGCATTGTTGATTGAATTGTAAACTGGTTCAAACAGTTTGAAGAAAAATTGGGAACTATGCTCAAAGGGCTATAAAACTGTGCATATCATTTGATCCAGGAATAATGCCACTAGGTCTGTACCCTAAAGAGATTTTTAAAAGAAAAAAAAAGATAAAGAACCCATATGTAAAAATATTTTTATAGAACCTCTTTTTCTGGTAGCAAAGAATTGAGGGGGCATGTTTATCAATTGAGAAATGGTTGAGCAAGTTATGGTACATAAATCTTATTGAATACTATTGCATTGTAAGAAATGATGAAGGACATAGTTTCAGAAAAATCTGGAAAGACATGCAAAGCAAAGTGAGTAGAACCAGGAGAACAATGAACAAAGTAAGAAAATATGTTAAAGACAATCAGCTAGGAAAGAGTTACTCTGATCAGTGTAATGATCCACCACAACTCCAAAGTACTCTTGATGAAAATCCTTATCCACTTCCAAATAGAGAACTGATGGACTCAGAATATAATTTGAAGCATACTTTTTCCCTTCTTTATTTACCTTGTTGTTTTCTTTTTCAGATCATGGTTAACAGAAAATGTTTTCCATTACTTCATATGTATAGTGAGTATCATTTCTTGCCTTCTCAATTAGTGGGTGAAAGATGGAGGGAGGGAGAGAATTTGGAGCTAAATTTTTATTTTAATATAACAGCACAAAAAGAGTGGAGGAATTGCAAAGGGGAGCTCAGGTAGGGTGGCTATGCTTGGCAAAGGAAAGATGCCTTTTTATAACTACAATTTTTTCAATCACAACAGTAATTAGATTAAGCTTGTTGTTTCTACTCAATGCAAGTGTTGTCAAAGTGTACATGTAACACATTTTAAAATTATACAATAAAAAATTCCATTTTTGGTATAAAAAAATGACAGGAAGAGGAGCAGTTAGCAGAGAAATACCTTTGTGTGGTAGAGCTTGTTAAGGAAATTATTAAAGACATTAAGACCTATGCTGCTGGTATCATTGCTACATTATGTGCTTCATGGCTATATTTTTGTAATTATTTGGCAACTTCTCTGCAGTACCCCCTCTACATGCTGCATGCATTGGTAGAAAAGTGTGACCCAGGTTTATATATGGACTCTGACGTACCGATTTTTCCTGCATTTGTTTTATATTTTAGCAACTATGATGTATTGGCTATTATTGATTTTAGCTGAAGTAAAAGGGTTATGTTTAAGTTAATGATGCCATTATTGTTACTGATTATTTGATAGTTTGAATTATAGCCATGTGGTGGCAGACTTTCACTGGGAACCCCAAGATGACAGTGTGAAGGCAGTTAGTGGTGAGTGAGCCAGCCCAGAGACTATATAAACATGCCCCATGTGAGAAACATGCCCCTATACTGTATGGATTCATGCCAGATACTCTACTCAGGTGCTACATTAGGAATTATTATGCTTGTAGAAATTTCAGTTGGATAGATTTGATAGTTGGAAGTGCTACAGAGACAAAGCAGTCATGGGTACATTTGTACCAGAAGATGTGGCATTCCACCACTCCCTATAAAATGCAGCCTTTGTCCTCACAGCATAGGCAAAAGTCTTCACACTCCCTGGCCCATCCCCAACCCCTGGGAAGAGATAGAATGGTACATCAAAAAGTAAGAGTGTGTTCCTTCCACTAGTAAAAGATTGTGAGGCATAGCAATGTTGAGCCAAGAGCCTAATGCAAGGAAGAAGTATTCATCCCCCTCTTCACATACATAAATTTCAGATACACATATGTGAATGCCAGGAATTCCTAGTCATATCACTATGACTACTAAGAATAGTCTCTAAGAGGAGAAAGGGAATCAGATTTTTAAAAATGTTCTTGATCTATTTCCCATCAAACTGAAAACTCTCTACCTTCATATGACTGAAATACTGTGCTTTCTGTGCTTTCCCACCACCTTTATTTCATGTGAAAAACACAATAGGAAATAAGTGCTGGGATGCCAGGTAGTTGAGGTGCTTCTCCTGCCTAGTGCATAGCTTCCTAGGGAGTAGGAGTTCCCTGGGGGTGAGAAGGTAATAAGACTCAAACCTTTGGTAATAAGGGACAAATCTTGCCTTAGCAATCTGGGGATGAAGCAAAGAACATTATGAATTCTGCTGTTCCTTATGGTTGCTCTCTCTGTAACAGAGTCTTCCCCTTATCTTCCCCATCCACCTCACAATGAGCCATCAGGACCTAAGCAAGTTTCTATGGGTAGCTTTAAGCACATTAGTGCGGGTTAAATGGGAACACTGTGAGGACTTCAGATCTATACAGGTCGAAGGTCATGCATGCCTGGATTTCCTCAGGAAAGGAGATTTGCCTCTTTCACTGCTCCCCATCCCCCACAGACATTTTTGTCCAGACCCCAAACTAGGTTGAATTCTGCCATTTTCTATGGACTAGTTTTCCTTTTAGAAGAATCAAAGAAGCATTTCTTCCTTTCTCAGCAGCAATTAGCATCAAAAGCAATCAGCATACTGTATATTCACAGTGGGCATTGATAGGATTTAACAGAGACACCCCCTCCTTTGGCAGATGTAGAGGGAAAGCACTATAATTAAGAAGGGTCCCAGAAAGGTTCCTACAGAAGTTAGGGTTTTACTCTGAATGTAAAGGAAGTCAGAGAGGTCAATACTCAGGGTGCAGGGAGAGCATTCCAGTCATGGACAACACTCAGGAAAAATGCCCTGAGTCAAGAGATGGAGTGCCTTGTTTGTAGAATAGCAAAGAAGCCGGTGTCCCTGGATTAAAGAGTATGTATTGGGGAATGATGTGTTGGTTGGTTGTTGTCCTTTGTTCTTGAAGAAGACCAAAATGACATCTCTATGCTAAAGTTGAGTTTGAATGTGTCCAGCTGTGGCTAATCAGATCAATATAAGCTTGCCATGCTGTACCACAGATCAGGCACAAATAGTCTGTGTGAACATTTGGGGTGGAATCTCCAAATTTGAGCATCTTGCAGGTTTCCTTTGAGCTGTTTCGATTCTGCTTTGCTCATAGAGCACAGCACCTTTTCTAATGTGGGCACACCATGCTGAGTGGTCCTGTGCCAGTGTCTTCCATGTCACACAATAATTCCAAAGTTCTTTAGAAAGACCTTGAGAGTGTCCTTGTATCTCTTCTTCTGACCACCATGTGAGCACTTACCCTGTGTGAGTTCTCCATAAAACAGTCTTTTTGGTAAGCATAGGTTTTTGAATTCAAACAATGTGGCCAGCCCATCAAAGTTGTGCTCTCTGAAGCAGAATTTGAATCCTTGGCAGTTTAGTTAGAATAAGGACCTCAGTGTCTGGTACCTTGTCCTACCAGGTGATCTTTAGAATCTTCCTAAGACAATTCAAATGAAAGTGATTCAGTTTCTTGGCATGGCAGTGTATCAGCAATGCAGTATTCACAATGCCTACAGTAACTATAAATATGCTGATATAGTTATTAATCACAAAATGGAACAGGCTCTCTACATAAGAAATATAGATAGTGCATTCA
>CM053581.1:285695972-285718235 GCA_028627135.1 Pseudochirops cupreus
AAAGAAAGAAAGAAAGAAAGTGCAGGGAGGGAAAGAAGGAAGGAAGGAAGGGAGAGATATAGAGGAGAAAAAGAAGGAGGGAGAAGATGATAAGACAGAGGAGAACAGGTAGAGAAAAAGGAGAAAAAAAAACATTTTATTGGACCTACAAATGGAAGGCATCTCTGAAGAAAGACTACAGAAATCACAGGACTGAGAATGTTCTAGTTTGAGGATTGATTTGTGAAGCATACAGATGATTTTGAGGTAAACTTGTCTCCTAACCATATCAAAGCTGGATTGTAGGTATGCTCAAGTTCATATCACAATAAACCTTTTGTTCACACCACAACTTCCCTGAACTCTTGTGAATGATACTGTGTGTTCATGTATGTGTGCCTAACAACGATGATGGGGCCAAGCATGTGTCCTGGTCTCTTCTAATGAGTCACATGGTTTGACCTCTTATCAAAGGACATGCAATGAACAGTGCTTCCTATTTGATTCCCATTGCTTACATGTCTTCAAGCTATTAAAGATGATTGACTGCTGTTTCAGAATGAAGAGAAAATCTTCATCTTTTGAGTATGTAATTTGGTCACACTTAGGCAGCCTCTCCCTTGTACTCAGAGTGAAGTTGAAGGGAAAGGGATTTCTCTTCTTCCAATTTCTATTCCTCCCTCTGCCCTTTCCAGGAGCTATAGTGTTTATGAGCATATGACAGTGAGAAAATGTGCTTGCCTAGGCAAGTTCATTATTTTCCCACAAGTCCCTAACTTTTCCTTTGAATTTCTTTCCCAAAGAGTAGATGAAAAAAGTTATCCTGAAAGATAAATGTTTCCAACCTTGGTGTCTACCGAGAGTTCCCAAAGCAAATGCCATTTGCCCATAAGGAGGTGATGTCTGAAATAGCTTCACAGGCAAGGTCATCATTATCAGAAAATTTTTTGCAACTGCAAAAACTAAAGAGATATGTTGGTCTGTCCAGAAGGTCATGACTTTTGATTGTATAGATAATACATATGCAAAGTGAAAATGGAATAGTACTTCCTCAATATTACAAAATAGTCACATCTTGTGAATGTATAAAAAGTCATAGACAATTGTTTTATATTTTAGGGATTCAGTAATACTAATTTATGAGTTTTCAAGTTTTGTGCATTCCTCTCTTGTCTTCACTCTCTTCTGGGACTTTTTCTATAATGATCCAGAAATTTCTTCACTCTAGAAGCTTACTCCAGCCCTAGATTTCACCCAGCAGAAGTACCCTTTGTCTCTGAGGTCTCTCCCTCTGATTGGTTAGTTCCTCCCAGTGTCTCTATTTTAAAGAAGACATTCAGGGCACCCATTTTTTTTATTGCTCTCCAGGTTGCATTCTTGATTCTCTTCCCAGACTTTGTCTACATTGCTCTTGCATCAGGAACTTTCATTGCTCTAACTCCTTCTACTTTTCTTGTTTTCAGTTAATTTTTTGTTACATTTTAAGTTCTGAATTGTTTCCCTCCCCTCCCTGCACTAGAGAAAGCCAACATTTGAGGCAGATTTATAAATATATGTAAAACCATACCATGAATACCTCTATTTATCAGTTCTTTCTCTCGAGGTGGATAGCATCTTCCTTCCCAAGTGCTTGATTTGAATATTTATTGTATTCAGAATTAAATTTGATTTGAATATTTATACTATTCAGAATGACTTAGTTGTTCACAATTATTCTTCAAACAATATTGCTGTTACTGTATACAATGTTCTCTTGGTTCTGTTCACTTCACTTTTCATTATTTCATGCAAGTCTTTTATTTTTTTTCTAAAACCAACCAGCTTATCATCACAATCATATACCACAACTTGCTTAGCCACACCCTAATGGATAGGCATCCCTTCAGTTTCCAGTTCTTTGCCACCATAAAGAAAACTGCTGTAAATATTTCAGAACGTATACCATTTTTTAAAATTTTTTTCCCTGATAGCTTTGAGAAATAGACCTAATAGTGGCATTACTAGGGTCCAAGGATACATACGCAGTTTGATAACTCTTTAAGCATATTTCCAGATTGTTTTCCAAAATGATTACATCAGTTCACAACTCAGCCAACAGTGTATTAATGTCCTAATTTTTCCACATCTCCTCCAACATTTGTCATTTTCCTTTTCTATTATTGTATGTGGGGGGTTTTCGTCCTTTGTTCTTGAAGAGGACCATGACATCAGGAAGATGATGCCATGATTTGCAAGTGAATTGGATTTGAGTGAGGGAGGGATGTATAAAGGCACCAGTCTCACTTTCTCCTCCAGAACCATCTGGGTCCAGTGGCCAGATATAGATCAGGACAACTAGAGATGGCCCAATATACAGTGGGAGACCTTGGCCTATTCAAGCTAAGGTCTTTCTAAATTCTCAGTTTGACTGAGGCAGTGATTAGGACTATTAAAGTGAGTCAAGAGAAGGACCCTTTAATCTCAAAACAAAACAAAACAAAACACATCAAACAAGGAGGGGAAGAACCTGGAGAGTCAGAGGAGAGAGAGGGGAAGGTTTGGTCAAAAGAGAAACAATTATTATTTACATTCACTCTGAGCCATTGTGGACCAAAAAATAACCCTTAAGTGATCCTTGGCAGGGACCTCTTGCCGGCCAATCAATGAGAGCCAGAATCAATTGGGTGTAAGGTGTGATTTTTAAGAAAGAAATCTGTCCAGGAAACCCCAAGATATCAAGGTAGATTTTGGCCATAAAAATTCACCTTCCTTCAAGCAGAGCACTCTCAGGTAGGGCATGATACCCCATGTGGAGAGAGGAAAGGAGAGAAGTAGCTGAGTTCTAAACTGGCCAGTTGGGTCCCTCATGGGGCAGCTTGGACACAGGTTGTAGTTTGTCATTCATTTTCAAGGAGACATCAGAAAGATGACAGCATGTCTTGCAAGTAAGTTGGATTTTAGTGAAGCAGGACTGTGCAAAGTCACCAGCCTCACTTTCTACTCCAAAGTCATCTGCCTCCAGTGACCAGATATAGATCAGAAGAACTAGAGATGGCCCCTCTCTCATTTTAACCAGTATGATAGATCTCCCTCCACCTTTCCAGCCTCCTTTCAAGTGTTATCTTCCTCTATTGGAATGTAAACCCCTTGAGGACTATTTTTCTGTCTGTATGTATATTCTCAAAACTTAGCGCAGTGCCTGGCACATAGTAAGTGCATGTTGACTATATTACACATTTATTTTCCAGTGCAGGAAATAAATAGCTATCCTATGACTGATGCCTACTTTGTAAATTGAGTACCTTTTCTAGAAATGATTGTATAAATTTCTTTTAGGAGAGACACTAGCAATGAGTCATGGTTAAGCTTTACTAAAAAGAGTTTCCCTTGAACTAGAGAGAAGAGGCTTAGAAAGCTAGTAAGTGCATTAAAAAGCCTGATCTCTTATCTTTAAGATCAGGCTTTTCTAGTCTATAGTGAGAGCACTTGAGGGAAGCCCTCTCCCCCAACCATAGATGACAACCTTCAGTTATGCCAATCTGGGGTCCTAACTACTTATTCCTCCGCTGTCTCAGAGGAATTAAAACTGAGAAGCTCAACTTTGTCTTGTAGAAGCTGATCAATTGCATTATCCAAACCCTTTAGCAGAGTAGCAGAGCAAGATCTTAGTCTTGCTCCGTGCTAACTTGGTGGGGTAACCTCATGATGCCATCAGATTGTGTCCTTCCTACTAGTTGTACCCTGGTACTGCCAGAAGCTTAGCTACAGAAATCATTGGCTAAAATTGCAGCTTTCATGGCAGACATAGGACTACCCCTGGCCTCCTTATACTCTATAGAAGATTAGGGAAACAGGAGAATACGGTTAGCCAGGAGCTAATGAGTAGTCTTCAGGTTTTGTTTGGTTTGTTTGTTTGTTGTTTGCTGAATTTGTTTTTGGTAAGAACCATAATGTGGTAGGTTTTTTTTCAAATTTCATCTTTGATTACTTTTTTTTTCTTTCCTTTTGGGGACTCTTTGCTCATAATATTTGAAGTGAAGAGGGCAGAACTATTTTACTCAATCAACTTCCTAGGATTTTCTTTCCAACATCTTTCCAGTTTTGATTGATACTTCTCCCTCTCATATACTTGACATTCTGATGCAGTTTTAGGGTGTAAGAACCCTAAAATACCAAGGTTCAGGAATTGGAGCTGCCTAGAAAAAATTCATGAACTCCAGTAGTGTTCTAATCAAGTGACATAAAGTTTATTATAATGCTAATAAAGGTGGGCAGAGCTCCTTTAGGGAACTCACAACCTAACAAGGGTGATGTTAAAGCTTATATAGGAAAAATTCAATGAGTGGTGTGCCAAGTATGCTGAGTAGGTGGTGAACATACAGTTTCTGTAACTTGGGCACAAGCATCACTTACTACTGGAATAGCCTGGGGAGAGCGGAAGGGTAGTTTCTAAGGGGTCCATACATCTGTATGTCTATATCTGTAACAAGAAAGCCTCAGGAGTCAACATCTATAGCTTGACTGTGTACAATTACTGTAGGAATCAGTACGTGATAGTTCTGCTGGTACAAGATAGTACTGTTCATACAAGGGAAACTCTATACAGGTCAGCTTGTTCTTGTAACAGGGAGAGATAGTTTGCCTCACTGGGCCAATTCATGAGTTATTGCCAGAGATAGGGTCTTTGACTGGGAAGAGATATGATCCTAGGGCTGGGGTCTGAGCACCCCATCAGTTCCAATCTTAGTGGCCTACTTGTTGTTCTCTACATGCGACATTCAGTCATCTACCTTCATGTTTTAGGAGGGCTGTCTCCCAAGACAAGAATGCAGTCTGTCCTCACCTCCACATCTTAGGATATCTAATTTTCTTCAAGGTTCAACTCATCTGCCACCTCCTATCGTAGGCCTTTCTTGACCTCAACAGTTATCAATACTGGCTTTCCAAAAAAAGAAACAATTGCATTTAATTTGCACATAATTTGCATTGACTTATCTGTGTACATGTTTTATCTTGTGAGTTGAAAGTAAGATTCTTTAGGGCAGAGACTTTTGATTTTGTGTCTTTTAATACAAATTCACTGAAAATAGTGGTCCCTTAATAAAGGCTTATTGAATGAATTAATGAATCAATCAAAAGGAATTGTGTGAGGAGATCATGGGTGAGGTGCCACAAAGGAAAACACTCAAAGTTTCACAAACCACGCAGTTTATTGCTCACAGAAATGCAAGCAAGCGTCTCACCAGACCTTCAGCTTCATGGGCGATCATGAATAGCAACACAGGAGTAAGTAGGATGCAACCCCAAACAAGAACCCAGAGTCCTGGGTCTTTACTTTTATATTTGTTTTTGCTAGACAGATTCACAAGGATGGGGTGAGAGGAGGACCCTAGGAAGAGTCAGGGTGACCTGCACAAGAGCATTTTAGTTAGGAAAGTATGCTAAACATGCATACATGGATTAGATGGAATTGGCTAAATTGACTATGATCAGGAGAGCTTTGTATTCATTGCCTAAATGAAGATAAGTAACTCTTATCAGTTACATAAGAACTTCTTAGTACATAGTCTGATCAATCAGCAATCAAACATGGAGTCACTCTGTCATTTAGGACCTAACTATAGACCAGTCCTCACAAAATGGAAATAGGTGTTGAAACAAGCATAGGTGTGGAAACTGAAATGTTTTCTTTCTTTTTTCCCTTCCTTTCCTTTCCTTTCCTCTCCCTTGCCCTGCCTTCTCTTCTCCTCCCTCCCCTTTCCTCTGTCCACATAGGGCATCATACCTTTATCTGTGGATGCTCTGCCCAAAGGAAAGTAAATATTGATTGCTGAAACCTCACAAGATATCTTGGGGTTTACAGGTTAATTTTCTTTCTTGAGAAAAAACTTAAACCCAAATCACTCCTCTTATTGAATGGCCAACCATAGGTCCCAGGCCAAGCCCAACTTAGTGGGTCAATGTTTGGGCCTTGACTGAATCTGAGTGAATGGACATAGCAATTATTTCTGTTTGCATCAGAAATCCTGAGGGTCATCCCCTCCCAGGTTGATTTGTTTTTGTCATTTTGTCAAAGACATCATTCTTTGTCCCATTTCTTCCCTAGGCTTAGTCATTGAATGGGTATTGCCTCAGTCGAATTGAGATCTATTAAAGACTTTAGCTTAAAAAAGACCAAGGTCTCCCAATGCATCCAGGGCCACTTCCAGTCATCCTGTTCTATATCTTGCCACTGGGCCCAGATGGTTCTGGAGGAGAAAGTGAGTCAGGTGACTTTGCACAGCCCTCCCTCCCTTAAGTCAAATTTACTTGCAAGTCATGGCATCACCTTCCTAATGTAATGGTCCTCTTCAAGAATGAAGGACAAATGACAACAACCAATCAGTACATCTTTCTCCACAAATATTTTCACAGAGCTAACCTTCTGGAAATTGATTCAGGCTTGGGGTAGGACCAGGATTATAGTCACATCAACAATAAGGATCATAGCTAAGAAGTGAACCTCATTTGGAATGGGAGGAGTAGATTCAACACACACAGTCCCCAGTCTTGTTACCTACTACCTGAGTGACTTTGGACAAATCACTTAACTTCCTCAGTCTCTGTTTCCTTATCTGTAAAATGAGGGAGATCAGTTAGAAGGGCTTTAAGCTATATTCCGTTTCTAAACGAATGATCCTATAAACCAAAGTCCCATCACTCCAAGGTTAGCACTCGTTACACAGGGGCCCTCCTTTTTGTCAAATTAACTCTGCCTTTATTCAGATACAAAATCAGGTCATTAGATCATAGATCTAGAGTTGGAAGGGAGCTATAAGATCATTTGGTCCAATACCTCATTTAAAAAATTAGAAAATAGGCCCAGAAAGATGAGGGGAGTTGCTGAAAATCACACAGATAGCGAGAGATAGAGCTAAGATTTGAACTCTGCATAGTACATTACTTTAAAAGCATCAGTTTTTCAGAGACATAATTTTTATTTGGCAGAATGACTTTCAGTAGCCAGAAGATTGAGGAGGAGTTTGTTTAATGACATGTTTTCTCCAAAGAAAGAGATAACCTAACAAACACATCTTTTGAATAAATTTCAATAAGCAATGGAATAAGCACATAGTAATTGGGAGTTTCCAGAGCTAAGGAATAAAAAGTCCATGTTTGTTGCTTTTATTTGAGGAAACTGGATGTGCTGTATAAAGGGAATGATCGGTCTTGCACAAACCATAATGAACAAATTTAACTCTGCTATCAATCCTCCTAAAGAAAGGAAAAAAAGAAAAAGTTTATGTGGAAGCAAATCCTTCATGTCCATATTTCTCAGATGAAGGGATTAGCCTAGGTGATCTCTAAGGCCCCTCTGAATCATATCAACCTACAATACATTGTCCCATAGGGGGACCTTGTGAATAGCTTCAGACAAATGCAGAGGATGGGCACAAATTTTGGATATAGGAGCCTTTACAAGGAAAGATTTTGCCTGTTCCATGGCAAACATTCGTTCCCTTAAAGACTACACAGGGGATGTCTCTAATTCAATGGTAAAATGACCCATCTAAGGAACTGAAATGACCACAAATGTGAGCAGCAGGAGCAACAACCTTCACCTCTGTGGTACTGCTGATGAGAGATGGATGGAATACCCCATCCATGACTTGTGTATACCTAGGGCCACAGAATCTGAGTCTTTGAATATTGAATTGCTTTTTTTTTAAGTCATATAAGAAACAAGTAGCTTTAGGAAAACATATGACCTGAAAAGAAAAAAAAATTTAAATTCCAGTTGTTTAAGGTTTTCAAATAAATGTTATGAGGCACTTCTTGACCTTTCCTTTTCACTAGGCCCAAGTCTTAAAATAAAATAAAATTTGAGAGTTTGGTTATGCTACATACCCTCATCATGGGTGTGTTGGGGGTTAGGGTCCTTGAAAATTAGATGAAGTTCCAGGTTTTTTTCTTTCTTTTCCCCCTATCAAGAGTGTGTGTAGACTTCATGTGGAAATAGGTGAAAATATTTTGAGATGTGCTCTGGGAAACTGAACTCTAGTTCCAATGTCTCAGTCCTGTCAGCCTGGAGGCAATGTCCTTCTGTTAGTTACTCACCCCGTAAATTGGCTTCGATTTCTCCGTTTGAGAAAGAAAATGGCCATTTGTTTTGTTTGAGCTTCCCTTACATATTTATTGATGGAATTAACCTCATTTTTCATTCCCTAAATCCAAAGATAGGATGTGGGAGTAGGGATTCATCATAACAAGATTTAAGATTATCTCCTCAGTCCTCATATTTCTAAGCACTTGCTCTAAAAATCAAGGCCCGGGATAACAGGACACTACATTCAAAACACTGATGTTTGGAGGAAGATTGCAGATTTCAAACCAAAGTCATAATAGTGTACTTTGGGGAGAAATACTTAACTTTGGGCTATTTTGGATCTGACCATGTCACTCTCCTACTCAATAAACTCTAATAGTTCCCCATTGACTGCAGGATCAAGTACAAAAGCCTCTGGCCTTCAAAGCCCTTCATAACTTAATCCCCTCCTACCATTCCAGTCATCTTACACCTTATTCCTCTACATATACTCTTAGATCCAATGACATCGGCCTCTTGACTGTTTCAGGAACAAGAAATTCCATCTCTTGACTCCCATTTTTTCTGTCTCCCGTGTCTGAAATGCTCTCCCTCCTAATTTTCTACCATTCCTTGGTTTTCTTTGAGTCCCAAATAAATTCTCATCTTCTAAAGGAAACCTTCCCCAACTCCTCTTAATTCTAGTGCCTTCCCTCTGTTGATTATTTCCTGTTTATCGTCAAAATAACTTGTTTGTTCACTCTCCTTCCCATCAGATTATGAGCTCCTTGAGGGCAAAGACTGTCTTTTACCTCTTTTTGTATCACCAGCACTTAGCATGGAACCTGGCACATAACATATACTCAATAAAGGTTTCTTAACTGGATGACTGACTAATTAGAGCAGAATTTATAGGCCAAGCCAGGCAATCTAGCCTATTTGACTATTGAGTGAGCACCCCAACAGCAAGAAACTGTCTCCAAAAATTATGGTTTCGTTACACAAAGTCTGGGGCTTTCAAGCTCTTCCATATAAAGGATGTTCTTCAGAGGTTGTGCTAAAGGGAAGCAACATGGATTTTTATTTGGGGGATTTGATTTGGGATGTATTGAAAAAATATGGGAGTTACTTTTCAAGACCCAGGAAGAACGATCTGCTTTATTTCCTATACTTACCAAAAGAACATACAAAACTGGCAATAATTCTCGTATGTCTCATTATCTGATGCACAAATAGGATCTGCTTCTGGGCCACATGGGAACATCTGTCTTTCCTTGTATTTTACACATTCAGGCTGTAAAAAATCACAAATATATTACAAGTCAGTTCCACAAACTTTTATTTGTCAAGTGCCTACACTCCGCCAGGTACTATGCTAAACACTGGCGGACCAAAGAGAAAATCAAAACTAGCCCTTGCCCTCAAGGAGCTTATATTTAACTGATGGAGTACAATACAGGAACAAAACATTATGATGAGCTTTCATTTTGTTTATTTATTTCTTCCTCTTTTTAGAGTTTTCTTCCACAAAATGACTAATATGGAAATATTTTACAATTATAACCTATGCCAGATTACTTACCATCTTAGGGAAGAGGCAGTGGAGAGAGAGAGGAATAAAAATTTCTAACTCAAAACTTTTTTTAATGTTAAAAACTGTTTCTATGTGTAATTTGGGGGGAAAATAAAATACTATTTTAAAATTATTATGATAGGAAGAAAAGAAAGCCATCATTAGCATGGGACAATTAAGGTGTGTTTGTGAGGATTTCTGTTAAGACCAAATATGGGAAGTGACTTTCTTAATGTTGCAGAGGAAGTTCTTTCAATCATTACTGAAATTGAGGCTGAGTTGAGGCAGAGTAAAATGGAGCTTAAATCTCATAGATTCACATACTGTTGGAGCAGAAGAACACCTTAAAGACTGCCTTGTCTAAATCCTTCATTTCACAGAAGAAGAAGCAGAGATTCAAAATGAATACCTGTACAGAGACTCAGGCTTATATATCCTGACTCCTTGTCTAAATGTATCCTTCCTCAGGAGGCAGGTCCTTCCAGGGCAGCAGCCTCCAGTGCCAGAATTCAATACAATCATCAGAGCCAGATGGGAAGAATGACTCCTCTCAGGAGCATCTAGGTCTGGCCCCCAACATTCTCCTAAAACCTCACCCAGGAATGCTTAAACAATCTTAGGGGACAAAGCTTCAAGGGAAAGAAAAGTCCTATGGAGGGGCAAGGTAGAGATGCTTCCAGGAAGGCATAGTCCTCCTTAAGTGTTCAGATTTCTTTTTCTCTTTGCCTAACCTAAAATGCTTTCACTCCCTACTACTTCTATTCTAGGGAAGACTGTAATGAGAAATGGTGAATTACTAATCCAAGAAAAGCATTTTCCCCTCCCTAGGGCAACCCAACCCTTGTAGGAATCCCCAAATTCCTGAAGTTAACAAGTCTTCAGCTTTGGGACACCAGAAGATCTATGAAGCAAAGGAAGGTTAAATTACAATGGAAACAAAATATTCCCAGGATCAAGGAAGCAGAGCTATCTTGGAAGGCATATCGGCTACCAGTCACCCATGTCTTTGCCAGCACTTGATGGGCTCTACTCTCCGTTATCCTATATGATAATGATTAATGTAAAGAAAGCCCTTCCCAATCTGCTTTTGATACTGGAAGGACTGCCCCCTCCTTCCTAGTTGCAAACTATACTGCAAGGAAGCCCCTGAAGGGCTACCTCGGGGGTTTAGATCACTGGATCAAGGCTTGACCTGATTCCCAACTTCTAAGCAGAGTTTAAGTCCTGCTAACCTTAGTCTTTGCCCAAGGCACCCCTAAAATAATCTCTGTTGCTCCCAGAAGTTTGCTGGATCTCAGTTGCAGCATAATAAGAGCAAATTTGATACTTTTTGAGGGTCGAAGACAAGTTAGCTTCAACCTCCCTTTTAACCTTCCTCCCCCCCCAAAATAATCTTTTATGTTCCATATAAATGTTACTACTCCATAATCACCCCCACCCCACAGTAAGCAATCTTGGTGCAAAGTGGGAAGAAACACCTAACTATTTTTTGATAACATGGTGCTAAGATTTATTTAAAAAGAAAGCTAACAAATAGCCCTCTTCCCTCAAGGAGGTATGGATGCATATTCTCCTTAGAAGTAGACTCTTTGTATCCTAGTATTATTATATCCCCCTGTAGAGTGAGGCGTACCTCCCACAACTAAGAATGTCTTTCATGTGGCTTTCCCTGGACACCATCTGTGGTGCTTGGCCCAGTTACAAAAAGTCTCATTTAGGATTCATCCTGAATCCTACCTTGTTTCTATTTAGACTCAGGGGAGCAATTACATGGGGTACCAAACACTATCTGTCATCCCAAGTCTTACTAAAGTTCAATTTTCTCCACGAAACCTCTCCAGACCCCTCTCATATTCACTGATATTTTACCTGTCCAGATTCCTATAGTATTCATGACCTGCCACTCTCCATTTTACGCTTGGGCCACTGCTATTCACAGATTGTTGTTTGTCCTTCATTCTGGAAGAGGACTAACCCCACAGATTGCTTGGTTCTGTCATCAACCTGACTTGTGTGCAGATATTATATCTTCCCAAATAGATTATAAATTCATTGAGAGCAGTGATAATGTCTATCACTCCTCTTTTATGTCCCACAGGGCCTACTGCCTTGCTAGAGACACCGTGGGTATTCACTAAGGACTTGATGAACTAAATAATCCTGTAGGATGGAGGATCCTTGAGGGTACTGTTTCAAATTTGTCTTTTTGTCCTCTGAATGTCTTACATACCCATAAGTTCTTAAGCAATGTTTGTTGAATTGAAGTGAACTGAAATTTCAACAGCATGTCCCATTCTACATATTCAAAATGCTGTTGGAAAATTTTACATTAAATTAAAATTAGATAATGGAGGCCCCCTTACTTTCAAGAACAGGTATTTGATGTATCAGTTTGGCTTAATATATATACGTAGCAATCACAGGGCCAGAGAATTGGAAAGGACCTTAAAGATCCCCTAGTTTAAACATCTCATCTTACAACTGAGGAAACTGAGACCCTGAGAGGAAGCAACTTGCCTAAGATCATGTATAATGAGTAAGTATCATAGATAGCATTTGAACCCAAATCCTGTAACTCTAATCCAACTCTAGTGTCCTCTTGCCAGTCAAGAATCTACCGTGCTACCTACCTCCACAGCATGAGTACATATATTTAGGCATCTATCTGTATGACTTCTGACACCATTTGCCCCCAAACTTCCTTCTGTGTCTTCTATCTAAGAATGTCAGACTTTTTGACATGTGGAATGAAATATTTTCTCTTATATTTCCAACTCAGTGGCATTCTGCCTTCATACTAGTTACTCTGAAGTTGTAAATTATTGATCACAAATGAGAGATTTGAGTCCATCCCACAATACAGAAAAAAAAAATGAATTTACCAGAATCGGGATATTTTTTTCGTTCTTAAAGAAACCTAAAACAGAAGCACAAAAAGAGGCGATTAAAGAACATGATGGATAAACTCACAGGATACTTGTAGCAGCAGCAGCAGCAGCAACAGCATGAGATCCTGCCTGGGATTTGCACTAACTGTTCATACAAAAATGTGTAACTTAAAGAACCAGGCTAATTTTCAAAAGACAGAGGAAGGCAAATCCAGAAAACTACAAATCAGTGAGTTAGATGTTTGTCCACTGTCAAATTCCATTACAAAGTAGGTATTTTAGAACACTTAGAAAAGAAATTGGAAGGCAATAATTAGGTATAATTATAATAGTAGTAGTAGTAATAGTGATAATGATAAAAAAATAATATAAGCTAACATTTATATAACACTTTAGGGTTTCCAAAGTGCTTTATAAATATCTCATTTGATCCTCATAATAACCCTGGGGAGCTATACTGTTATTATCACCATTTTACAGATGAGGAGGTAGACAGAGGTTAAGAAATTTGCCCAGAGTCATACAGTTAATAAGTGTCTGAGGCCAGATTTGAACTCAGATCTTCCTGACACTAGGTCCAGGGTTTTATCCTCTGTGCTAATCAACATCTCACACCTTGTACCTAAATAGGCACAAAACTGTGCATACCTTTTAGCAAAGAAAGATCACTACCTGGTCTATTCTCTAAAGAGACAAAAGAAGAAAGAAGAGTGTTATAGGAGCATCTTTCTTTAAAAATTAAGTGAAAAGAACAGAAGATAATCCAGAAAGAAGGTCCAACAAGCAGTATATCTTTGAAAACCATAGGTTGATATTATTAACACTTAAAAAGAAACAAAAGGTGTACATAAAAGAGACCTGAGTTTTCCTGTGGAGTTCTCTATTTTCTATTATGTATATGCAAATATACATTGTATTTGATGTTAAGTTCAATAAAAAAATCAAAAATCAATTTACAAAAAGTTAACATGGACTTACTGAAAATAAGATATTAGTGAATCAATCACCAAGCAAGCATTCATTAAGTACCTACTATATCCCAAGTACTGTGTTACAATGATCAGAAGAGTCAGTACAAGGACACTCTCAAGGTATGTGTGAAGAATTTTAATATTGACTGTGAGACATGGGGAATGCTGGCACAGGACCACCCAGAATGGCGTACCCACATCAAAGAAGGTGCTATACATCATGAGCAAAGCAGAATAGTAGGAAGCAAAAAGGAAACATGAGCTGCACAAATCAAGAGCTACCTCTACATTAAATGTTAGAACAGATTAGTTGGATCCAATGTGTGTTCATGCCTTCTGAACTCATATTAGAGTGATCAATCACAAACACATCATATCCTGACCCTGAGGTCAGGAAGGAAGATGTGGGAAACTGAAACACTGATGCAAGTTGTTGGTGGAGTTGTGAACTGATCACACCACTCTGGAGAGAAATTTGCAAATATGCCCAAAGGGCAACCAAACTGTGCATATCCTTTGATCTAGCAATACCACTATGAGGTCTATATCCCGAAGACATCCAAAGTGGGAAGTGGGAGAGAAGTGAGAAAGGACCTATATTTACAAACATATTTATAGCAGTTCTTCTTGTGGTGGCAAAGAATTGGAAATTGAGGGGATGCCCATCAGTTTGGAAATGGCTGAACAAGTTGTGATATGTGAGTGCAATGGAATATTACTGTGCTATAAGAAATGATAAGCATAATGCTTTCAGAAAAACCAGGAAAGCCTTACAAGATGAGAACCTTCTGATGCAAAGTAAAGTGAGCAGAACCAGGAGAACATTGTAAACAGTAACAGCAATGCTATGTGATGATCAACCATGAATGACTTAGCTATGCTCAGCAATACAATGATCCAAGATAATTTCAAAGGATTCATCATGAAAAATGCTGTCTACCTCCAGAGAAAGAAGTGAAGGAGTCAGAATGCAGATGAATCGTACTATTTTTTACTTTCTGTATTTTTTTTTCATTTTTTTTCCTTTGACTCTGTCTTCTTTCACGACATGACTAATATGGTAATGTATTTTGCATGACTGAACACGTATGACCCGTATCAAATTGTTTACTCTCGGGGAGGTGAGAGGTGAGGGAGGGAGAGAGAACTTGAAACTCAAAAATGTTTAAATAAACGTCAAAAATTGTCTTTACATGTAACTGGGGGAAAACAAAATATTATTTAAAAAATAATTTATTTCATCTGCTTACTGAGTGTACATTCATTACTCAGGGCCTTATATATATAATTCAACAGGTACTTCTCTCAGAACATAATGTATAGTTTGGCTGTTCAAAAAACCTACGTGGCAATAAAGACTAAGAACCTCAAACGAGGTGGTCAGAGGATCTTGTGACTTTTTATTTATAGGAGACCTTTGCATCTGATCAGGCATGTAAATTACCCAAGAGCCCTATTTTCCTTTTTGGCAGGGAGGTGGCACAGTGGATACAGAGCTGTACCTGAGTTCAGTAAAACTGGAGTTCAAATATGACCTCAGTTACTTATTAGCTACATGACCTGGGGTAAGCCACTTAACCTCTATCTACCTTAATTACCTCATCTATAAAATAGGGACAATAATAGTGCCTTCCTCCCAGGGCTTTGTGGAAAGAAAATAATTTGTAAATATTTGTATTTATAAGGCACTTTGCAAAGTTTAAAGCCCTTTATTATGTATTATAAGGCAGCTAGGTTGTGCAGAGGATAGGGTACTAGCCCCAGAGTCAGGAGAACCTGAGTTCCAATCTGGCCTCAGACATTTACTAGCGGTGTGACCCTGGGCAAGTCACTTAACCCTGTTTGCCTCAGTTCCTCATCTGTAAAATGAGCTGGAGAAGGAAATGGCAAACCACTGCAATATGTTTACCAAGAAAACCGCAAATGGGGTCAAGAAGAGTGGGACACAACTAAAAAAATTCAACAACAATCATTTATATCGATTTATTATTGATATTAACAACATAAATTGCTGTTGTTGTTGTTGTTATTGTCATTATTCACTGACTACCCCAGGTTAGTATCTTCTTATAAGACTTGCCCTCTGGGGGGCAGCTAGGTGGCACAGTGAATAGAGCACCAGCCCTGGAGTCAGGAGGACCTCAGTTCAAATCTGACCTCAGACACTTAACATTTACCACTTACTAGCTGGGGGACCTTGGGCAAGTCACTTAAGTCCAATTGCCCTGCCTTCCCCCCTCCAGAAAAACAAAGAAACAAACCAAAAAAATTTATGTGTATATATATATATATATATATATATATATATTTTAAAAAAAAAGACGTCCTCTCGGTTGTTCATGTCAGATCATAAAGCCCACAGCACATCAGAATGAACAGTTCAGAAAATCTTATTTTGATACTGCCTGTTTGGATTAACATGCTCAGAGCACACAAAAGTGACTGAAACAACCAACAGGTTGTTCATATTCCCTCCTATCAGCCCTGTCAGGGCTTTAACATGGAAGACTGAGAACATCGCTCACCTGAAAATGTAGGAAGTGCCACAATGAGTATCTCCATGAGCACCTTGGCTGTCAGGAGGGAGAAGGCCATGTTATCTCTTTGGAACATCCTGAATTCTCTGTGAGAAACCATCCCAGAAAAATCACTTTAAAATAAATCCAGGTTCTTCATATTGAGAGAGGAAGATATCTCAGTTTCTCTGCCACTTCAACTGCTCTCATCCCTTCCCTTTCAGTAACACAATCTGGGATCTTCCATAAACTTATTATGTTTCCATTAGCTTTAGGTTCTTCTCCCGAAAAAAGATGTTGGTCTTCATGATTTCTAAGGTCCATCTTCCCTAAGGGAAGGCCTTGACCCATGTGAGAGAAAAATTTCACATAGACACATAGCTTGAAATGTTCACTGATCTCCCTGAGTAAAACTTCTTGCAATCCTATAACCCCATCCCTTGGAGCCTGCTCTCATCCTGCTACCCAAGGATTAGTCAGAGACTTTTTCCTACTTTGTTAACTTTCTAAAGTCATCCCTCCCAGTAACACAGGTCATAATTAACTCAAAGTGCATTAAATTCTATGAGTTCCTTCCAGAACCTGGAATGTATTGGGGGACCCCATTTCATGATCGTCATCACCATCACCATCACAGCAGACACTTACATGGAGCCTTGGGATATTTAAGCACTTAAAATACATTGCACAACAACTCCCTGAGGCAATATAGATTCCCCACTTTTAGAGGGGGAAACTGAGGCTCAGAGAATTTCTATGTGGCTTGCCCATGGCCATTCAATCAATAAGTATGGATGGGGGAGGGGGTTGTTTATATATTATTTTGCTAATTGTTCTGATAAACAACTATTTCCACGGCTTCCTCTTTTTTCAGCTTTGTTCTGTCTCCCTTGGAATTTCCTATCACTTGCCCCATCTCCAAAGAATAGCAGGAACAACAGGCTTACAGTACCAGATACTTCAAGATTCCCTCAGCAAGAGGAGAGCCTGCTCTAACTCCGTCCCTGGGTCTAGACACTCAGCAACCTACGTTAGAAACAAGAAAAGTTAGAACTGAGAGTATTTCTCTTTCCTTTGGTAGTCCTGACCTTGTTGTCTCCAGTTACAGCTTCCTCCTTTGAGAGATTGGAGAAGATCCCTGAGGTCACCAAGGAAGTTTATGCCAGATTTAAATCTCTCAAAAACTTTATTAATGTCCTGGCCTCAGTAGAGGGAGGGAGAAATGGAAGTCAGGAGAGAAAAAAAAAACCAGGAAGAAGGGGAGATATGCAAAAGTGTGAGGGGGAAGGGAGAGGCCACAGAAGAGTAGCAAGAGACAAACTTCGGAGAAACAAGCAGTAAGTTTCATGAAGAAAGAAGGGACTTATGTAAGATAGATAAAGCAGTTAACAGGGGGAAGTCAAAAGACTGAAAAGATAGAAGAAAGGTGAATTGAAGTATCTCATGGATAAAACAACTGACTTGGAAAACAGACTAAGAAGAGATAATTTAAGAATCACTTCACTACCTGAAAATTATGAGTGTGTGTTGGGGGTGGGGGGAGCTACACATTGAGAGAGACATCATGTTACAAGAAATCATAAAAGAAAACTATCCAAATCTATTAGGACCAGAAGTAAAAGTACAAATAAAAAGAATCTCCTAATCACTTCCTAAAAGAAATCCCCAAAATACAAACTCCCAGGAATATTATCCAGAACTCCCAGTTCAAAGAAAAGGAAAAAAATATAAGCAGGCAAAAAAAAAATTCACCTACTGAGATGTCACAGTCAGGGTCATGTAAGATTTAAATAGCACCACTCTAAAGAAGTGAAGAGTTTTGGGATATGGTATTCAGAAAGATTTAAACTGAGAATAACTGACCCAGAAAAACCAAATACAATCTAACAGAGGAAAACAGTCTTATAATTTGGTACAGGACTTTCAAGCATTTTTGATGAAAAGACCAGAGCTGAGTGGAAAATTTGACATACAAACACAGAAGTCAAGATGAGCACAAAAAGGTAAATAGGAGTAAGCCATTAAAAAGGAACTAATTAGACTGAGAGTCTGGGAATGATTCTGTTGTACTTTGACGGTCTCAAAAAGAAAATAAAATGAAAGTAGAGAAAAGGAGCACACTGAAAAAGGAGGGAAGGAAAATAAAAGAATGACAAAATTTATCTCACCTAAGTGGGGTGTCTAAGTAGAAACCTATACAATGAAACTAAAATTAGAAGAAAAGCAGGAAATTGTAGGGAAATTGTAGGGGGGTGGATGACTTTACAATCAGTTTCTCTTATACAGTGATCATTTCTATGATATACAGAGAACTGAGTCAAATGTATAAGGATAAGAGCCATTCTCCAATACATAAATGGCAAAAGAGAAAAAATAGGCAGTTTTAAAATGAACAAATCTAAACTATCAATAGGCATTTGAGAAATGTTCCAAATCACTAAAAATGAGGAAAATGCAAATTAAAACAATTATGAGGGACCACTTCACACCCACAATTTTTAGTTTAACTGACCAAAAAAATAAAAAGGAAAGAAAGAAAGAAAACAGCAAATGCTGGAGCAGCTGTAGGAAAATAGGTACTTTAATGCAGACAGTGGGTTATGACTGTTCCATCCATTCAGGAAAGCAATTGAGAACTACACCTATAAGCTTATCAAACTACATACTTTTTTGACACGGTGATCCAGCTACCAGATCAATACCCCAAACAGGTCAAAGAAAGAGGAAAAGAGCCCATATGTTCTTTTTGTGGTAGCAAAGAATTGGAAATGGAGTTCCCATCAACTGGGAATTGGCAGAACCAGTCATGTTATGGTAAGGTAATGGAATACTATTATACTTTAAGAAATTATAAAGGTGATGTTTTCAGAAAATCCTGGGTAGGCTTTTATGAACTGATACAAAGGAAATAAGCAGAACTGAACAAATAATTTATACAATAAAGCAATAATGTAAACATAAGCAACTTTAAAAGACTTAGGACCTCTGATCATTTCATGAGCAATGATAATCCCAAAGTCTCATGATGAAACATGGTACTTATCTCCAGATAGATAGACAACTGATGAAACTCAGAATGTAGATTAAGTTTTAATTGGGTGGATTAGATTAAGCAGAGATTAATTTTATTGCAATTTAATCATTGAGAGTGTGATATACTGTGTTAGAAACTTATGAAAAAATGAGCCATCCAAAATTCAGCTAGTGGTATTTATATACTAAGATAAAGGGAAAAAAGATGGTTTCCCATTATGATGTATCTGATTATACAAAAATTAAGATAGGGTAAGGTTTTCTCATTAAGAAGAATATATATCCTTAGCTACAGGAGATAGAGAAGAAATGTGTCCTTGTTGGCATGACTGGTGGCACTAAATCTTAAGGAACTGCCTGTCAGACTCCACAAGGGAAGGGATCATCGTGTAGACTGTTGAAATCCTTCATTTTGTTTTTAGCAATTAAGTATTTTTGTACTAATTAGGAGAGGAAAGAAGACACTGAAGGCAACCAGCACTTGCAACTGGTCCTGAAGTTAATGCAGAGATCATACACAGCAAAATGGAAAATACTTAAGAAAATAGATTTAGTTATACGCTCCAAAAATCCACTTGTTCCTAGATAAAACCATTATCATGGGACATCTAATCTTAATTTAAGATTCATTCTATAATAAATCAGTTGTTTGTACAGCAAAATAAGTAAATTAGTACAGAGTTATTGCGTTATGAAACAAAAATGGGTAGCTAGCAAATCATATAAAATTTAGAACATTCTCTTTAAAATTAAACACTAACCATCAAGCAAAAATATACAATCATACAGCAATAAATCTGAGAAGGAAAAATAAGAATAAAATAAAAACAATTTGAACAAAGCCTTTTAGTAAGATCAGAGGATCATAAGTTCTAGAAGTCAAAAGCAATAACATTAAAAGAAATTATGTTCACTATGGAAGCAAAACATAATAAACTCAAAGACAGTTTGTGTAGAGACAACATAAGGAACATAAGTCTCCCAGAATAACATTAGAGGACACCTTAACAACATAATGAAGGAAATAATAGAAGAGAACTGCCCAGAACTTCCAAACAGTAAATGAAATACCACTTGAAAGAATTCACAGAGCCCCTCTTAAAAAAAAAATCAACAGTTACAAACTATAAGAGACAAAGTAGTAGTTAAATTTAACAATTCAATTCAGAATAAGTTCTACAGGCCATCAGAAGAAAGACTTTTAAATAAAAAAGAAAGGGAACGTGAATAATACAAGACTATTCTGAACCCACTCAAAACTAACAGAGGGAATGGAATAACGGGTTCCAAAAAACAATGGAGCATAAGATTCAGCCTAAGGTGAAGATGTGAGCCTAATCATACGTGAAAAAGAAATGAACATTCACTAATAAAGAAGCATTTGAAACATTTTAAGAAAGTCTGAACTAAAGAGATTATTTGCTTCTCGAACACTCCAAACAACAGAAATGCAGAAGTAAATAAAGACAGTAAGCAAGGACAGCAACAATAAAAGAATGAGAGTAAAGAAACCAATAAAAGACTTTCTAAACACACACAAGAAGAGAGGGGTGAAGACAAAAATTTGCTAGCAATAACATTGAAGAGGTAGACAGCGGCATTGTGGACAGCATGCCATGACACTCTACCCACAGGTGAATCAATGTTTGTTTGGGGGGGCGGGGGGAACTACATTACAATATGGAAGGAGAGAAAGGAGCAGGATGATTAAGAGATGTGTGTGCTGTACAGAGGTCAAGACAAGAGCTTAGGGGAAAGTGACTCCTATGGTGACAGAAAGAATCTACTAGAGAGTGAATGAAGAGAAGGTGGAGGAGATCAAAGAGGAGAGAAAGGAGAAAGGCCTTTCTCTGGTACTGAGATGGGGTTCCACTGATGAATATTCCCATGGGTTAAGAGAAATGATTTGTAAAGGGAAGCACTGTATGTGCGGTATGGCCTGGGGGAATCTTATGCTTGAAAAATCTGCTCATCCAACATATGGAGAAAGAGAATTGAAACTCCCAGGGATAATGGGTACCTAGAGGACCCACAAAACATGCAAACAGGGAGATTTTGAGGAAAATATGGATAAACAGTCACCAAGGAAGGGTATGGGACAGAGATGGAATTGATCATTGCAACATGGTGGAGCAAAGGCCCAACCCTGGGGCAGTGTTCTTCTCTGACACCTGCAGGATTTGGCATTGTTCTGGGAGTGAGGCATCATGGAAAATGGCAACCTGAGGGGGGAAATCTGGAAAGCAGTGGTAGAAACTGCCCAGAGGAGGGAGCCTAGAATGAATATATTGGAAGGTTTGATTTCATGAGGAATATAGAGAAAAGAGAGAGACCAGATAATTACAGGGGACATGAATCAGAGAATGAGAGTTTAGAGAGAAAAAGAAGTTGGATAAGGAAGGAAGTAAGAGAAAGGGGGCACAAAAATAATGTTAAAATTAATAAATAGGACTAATTGAAGGGGAGAGCAGGAGGAATCTAACCTACTTGATTGACAAGGGGGAAAAAAGGGGGAAGAATTATATAACCAGATAAAGGCAGAAGAAAAAGAGCAAAACTCAAAGCAAAAAAGGTAAAAAAAAAAATGAGGGGAAAGGATCAGTGGTAGGGGGAAGAGTACTAATGAGAATGAAACCACCTTAAAAAAAAAAGATTAAAGTAAATGAAGAAACTGACAAATAAAATGCAATAACAGAGAAACTAAGGCATGGTTCTCCAAGCAAGATCAGTTTAACAGTGATGTGTATAACTGTTAACGAAATAGGTCACTCTGGCAACCTCAGTAAAACCAGAGACCCCCATGAGAAGAAAAAAAACTATTAAATGCAAGAATAAAAGAGTTCTGGGTGGTTGTGGAATGTCACAAGTGGCTACAGCTAGGAAAGATGACTTAGCCTTCAGATGTGGATAATCTTGCCTCTCTTTGACAATTAAGGAACGTTCATTGTTTTGTAAGATTCTCCTGTTTTTTGTCATCTTGACTAGGAGATCAGAACCATCCAGTTTGATCTCCACCAAGAAGGGAATCAAAATTCCCCAAATTTCATTAAGACACAAGGACAGAAAATTGGTCTTTTGGGAGAAGATCTCCAGCCTAAGCTGATTTTTGTTTATAGACAACAGAGGTCTCTGGTTAAACTGGTTAGCAAGCAGATTCCCCACAGACTAATTACATGTGTGATCTACATTTCCTTTTAACCACACCTTTAAGCTCATTTAGTCTTAAGAGAGACCACATTCTTGGGTGTAAGTGAAAAAA
>CM053581.1:285718735-285742971 GCA_028627135.1 Pseudochirops cupreus
CAGAAAATTGGTCTTTTGGGAGAAGATCTCCAGCCTAAGCTGATTTTTGTTTATAGACAACAGAGGTCTCTGGTTAAACTGGTTAGCAAGCAGATTCCCCACAGACTAATTACATGTGTGATCTACATTTCCTTTTAACCACACCTTTAAGCTCATTTAGTCTTAAGAGAGACCACATTCTTGGGTGTAAGTGAAAAAAATCTGGCTTCACAAAATGGAAAATAGAATTGATTAAAGAATAGAACCAATTATTAAATGATACAGCACAATTTTAATTTTCTTAGAACATAATACTGTACTTACAGCAGAAGAAGGGTAAATCATAACTTAGAAAAACAATATTAAGACAGTTGGAGTAAAAAATTAACCTAACAACTATAAAAGTGAATGGATAAACAATCTAATAAAATGAAAAATAGTGATAGATTATACAAAAATATAAAATCCTATCATCTGTTGCTCAAAAGAAACACATTTAGAAAACAAAGACATGCACAAAATAAAACTTAGGGAACTGAAAAAAATTTGCTATGCATCAAATGCTTTCAAATAAGAAGTTTTAGTCAGATTATTTGTAGACTGCCTGCCAAAGCAAAAACAAACATTCAAAAGAATAAACAAAGAAACTATATTATGTTAAAATGAAAAAGACAACAAATCAGCATTAGTAGTAAAATTATATGTTCTAAATGCCTTAGCATCTGAATTCATAAAGGAAGAATTATCTGAGTTTAAGGAACATATAGATAGTAACCAAATAATGACAGAAGATTTCAGTATGTCTCTATCAGAGTTGGATAAGTCTAAAAATGGAAAATATAGAAAATAACAAATGTCTGGGGAAACTAGAGCTAAAAGACTTATGGCATCTTCTAAATAAGACACAAAATAATATAAGTATTTCTCAACACCGCATGGAATTCTTATAAAAACCAACCAAGTACTAGGGCACAGAGATACTGCAAATAAATGTAAAATTCAGAAATAGTTGATACATCCTTTACAAACCCTAACAAAATTAAAATAGAAGTTGGTTCAGGAACCACAAACAAAAGATACAAGCCCAAATGAAGACTTAAAACCAATAAAAGTGAGCGAAAGGAAAAAAAATCATAGAAAAATTCGTAGCTATGTTAAAGAAAACTGTAAAGATGAAACAACATACCAAAATTTCTGAGATGAAAAAAAAAACAGTCCTCAAGGGGAGAACTGTATGCACACCTTAACAAAATAAAAAAGAAAGGATGGACAAACCAAATGTGCATTAAAAAATTAAAAGCCAGCAAATTAACAAGCCTAACATAAAAACAAAGGAGGAAATATTAAAAATTAGAGGAGAAACAGATAAATTTCAAATAAAAATATAGAAGATAAAACAAGTTACTTCTTTGAAAAGACTAACAAAATTACTAAAATTTTAATTTATCCAATTAAAAAGAGAGCAGAAAACCAAATCAATAAAATAACAAATGAGCAAAGTGAAACAATAGAAAAACTAGAAGAAATAATTATAGTCAGAATATATTAATCAAAATTATATGCTAATGAAACCCAGTAAACACAGACACACACACACACACACACACACACACACACACACACACACACACAGTGTTGTGCCAAAAGAAGCGAATGAGATCCCAAGTTTTATTTAGCATGCGCTGCTCAGGGCCTTACCCAAATCAAAACAGGAATTGCCAACAGCAGGCCACTGGTATATAAAGGTACCTCCCGACTCTTAATGGTCAGGGATTGCATAAGCAGAGGTTTACAGCAGGGATTGGCTACTACACATTTTGAATTTCCTGCGCATGGTGGGAAACCTTGGGGAGTCTGCAGCCAACTTCCATGAAGAACAGGAAGTAGATGGCTGGCTAGGGCAGAATGGGGGGAGGGGAAGGGATTAGGGGAGCCAGATGAGGCCAAGTGCAACAACAGGAATACCCTTAAAACTATAAAATGTCTAAATTATCAGAGGACCAGATAAAGATTTTAAATAACCCAATTGCAGAAGAAAAAAAAATGTCTCTAGTTATAAAGGAACTACCAAAGGGGGAGTAGGTGGGAATCCTAGTCCTTATGGATTTGCAGGAGAATTTCAACAAACTTTTAAAGAACAGTTAATATCCATACTTTACAAATTATTCTCAAAAATCAAAAATAAAAGTAGTCTCCCAGAATATTTTTATGGGGCAAATGTAGTCCTAATAACTAAACTAGAGAAAGACAAATCACAGAAAACTACACAGAGGCCAACATCATTAATGGACATTGACTCAAAAATTTCAAATAAAATACGATCAGACTAAACAGCAAGTGATCAGAAAATCATTCATTACAAACAAGTGGGACTTATGCCAAGGATGCCAGGATATTAAAGGAGAAATCAATATAATTAATCATATCAAAAACCAAAGCCTCCAAAACCACATGGTCATCTCGAAGAGATGCAGAAAAGCCTTTGACATTGTGCACTTCTGTGCTAAGGACTATACACATTATAGTCACAGAAGGATGTTTTTAATATAATAAAAAGTATCTCTCTAAAGCCAAAAGCAAGCTTTATCTGCAATAGGGATGCACTAGAACTGTTTTTTCCAATAAATATGGGAATGACCTAAGGATATCTGCTTTCTCTGCTATTATTTGATATAGTTCTAGAACTGCTAGCAATAGCAGTAAAGCAAGAAAAGAAAATAAAGAAATAAATATAGGTAAAGAGGAAATAAAATTCTCCCTGTTTGGTGATGATATGATGTTTTACTTAGAAATTCCTAGTAAATCAGCAAAAAGTATTAATTGAGATAATACACTCAGCAAAGTTGTGAGCTACAAAATACAAAATTCTCAAATATTAATAGCATGTCTGAATAATAGCAACAAAACACAAAAAGCAATAATAGAAAAGGAAATCCCATTGCAAAAAAAACTACAAAATGCATAAAATATTTGCGGATTGACCTCCAAAAGCACATGCAAGGTCTGTATAGATTCAGTTACACAGTGGTCCTTAAAGAAATAAAAACTTAAAGAGCTATATTAGTATTCAGGACTCATGGCTAGGCCATGCCAAAATAATAAAAATTACAATGCTTTAAATTGATTTATGCTTTCAATGCTATACCAATAAAATTTGCAAGGGAATACTTTAGAGAATTTAATTTAAAAAATAAGTTATTTTGAAACAAAGGATCTAGAATATCAAGGGAAATGATAAAAATAAAAATGGATGAAGAGTGAATAGCACTTCCAGACCACAATTAAAACCAGTGGTTAGTAGTTACAGAATAGAGAGATAGATCAATGAATAAACTAGACAAAGAAGATTCAGAAACATTAGAACTCTATAACCCAGTTTTTGGTAAGGAGAAAAACAAATTATCTATCAAAAAAACCCTCTCTATTTGACAAAAACTGATGGAAAACTAGAAAGCAAACTAGCAGAAATTAAGTTGAGAGCAACACCTTGTATCAGGATTCAACAGTACATTCCAAATGGATATTCTACATTAATATTAAAGATCATTCTATAAAAAAGTAAATAAATAAGAGAAAGAGATCATATACCTATCATAGCTATGGGTCACAAAAGTATCCTTAACAAACAAAAGGTAGAAGCAATTATAAAAGATAAAATAGCTACTATGATTACATGAAACTGAAAGGTTTCTGCACAGACAAAATTAATGCATCTAGCATAAGAGTGAAAGTAATTAGTAAAAATCTTTGTATCAAATTTCTTTGATGAATGTATGTGATATATATACATATGTGCATGTATACATACTATATATGTATACACACACGTATGTATTTATGTAATTACAATTAATAAATACACATGACTAATATTCATTCCCAAATAATTAGCTGAAGGATATAAGCATACACTTCTCCGAAGAAGAATTGCAAAATATTAACAGCTACATGATAGAACACTCTAAATCACCAATGTTCCCATTCAGTCCAAGCTTGAGGGGATATTCCGACGCAAGAGAGCACAGAGCTCTTCATCAGCCTTTGCTTTTTTCTAGTGGGTTCTTAGTGTCATGCTCCCCCACAATAGTGCTGATGAATTAGTCCTAGCCTGAGTGTTCAGATTATAATTTAAGGAGGAGCCACAACTGGATCATGATTAAGTCAGGACAAACAAGCCTGGTTCTTTGTATACACACTAGGAAAGACCAACTGGCAGTGAGCTGGAAGTGATGTATCAGTCACACTTTAATAAGGCACAGAGAGTACTGAAGTAAATGGCATTAGTAATGGGGTGGCAGATGGAGGCAGACAGCACAGAAATGGATGGGAAACAGGGAAGAGCACAAGGGATCACATATCTGTGAACTAGAATGGGGAGCACTTAGCATAGCCCTGTAGCAGTTGGAGTAATGTTCAAGAGGCAGGGTCTGAGACGTTTCATTCCTAGAAGGTTCTAGTGAGAGAGACAAACTAAGTTTCATCCGTACCTAGGATTGCCTCTTTAGTACATCAGTGTCATCTTAATATTGTAAGCACTACCTATTAAAATATCAGCATCATTATTAAAATAATGTCTTTTTCTAATTTTACTGCACATGTCTGGTGTTTCCCTGAAGTTTCCAGGCCGAGGGCTATTTATTGGGGCCTAGCTGGCTTCTCTTAATCTAGCACGTAGTCACTGGGCGTGGCCTTAATTAATTTAGGAGGCATTTTTTGTACTTGGCTTCTATGTTTCCCTTTCTATTTTTACTTTCAATTTCATATTTATTTTTACCTTACACTGGCCACTTACTTATTAACTTGCTCTGCTATTAGTCGGGTGGTCATGACTACCGTAACAAGACAAAAAATTCCAACACAACCGATCACAAGGAAAGTGCAAATCAAAACAACCCTGAGGTTTCACTTCAAATCTAGCAAATTGTCAAAAATTACAACAGTCAGTGTTGGCTGAGGAGTAAATGATAGGCACATTAATACATTCTGAATCTGTGAAATGGTTCAGCCATTTTGGAAAGCAACTCAGAACTATGCAACTAGAATGACCCTTTGAATCAGAAACTCAATTTTCCTGGGCTTATACCCCAAGCAAGTCATTGATAAGGGAAAAAAAATCCCTATATACACCAAAGTATTTCCAGTAGCTTTTTTTGTGATAACAAAGACTCAGGAGCAAAGTAAATGCCCATCAAGTGGGGAATGGCTAAACAAATTGTGATACACAAATGTTATGGGCTATTATTATGTGGTAAGAACTTATATATGGGATGAATACAGAAAAGCTTGGAAAGTTCTGTATGAACTGTTGCATAGTAAAATAAGCAGGGCCAAGAAAACAAGATACATAGTAATTAAAACAATGTGGAAAAAGTGAACAATTAACACCAAAAAATCAAAGGGAAATGAGACAAAATTATAAAGATAAAGCAGGAATTGAATGAAGAGATATGAGAAAACACCACCGACCTAAGCCATTGTGAAGGGAAGATGTTCACATTGTTCTACAAGGTGTTCCACATCGGTTTTTTCATATTTTTTCAATGTATCAGTATTTGGTCTTTAAAATATTGTCGGGGGGGGGGGGCTGAGCCAAGAGGGAGGAGTAAAAACAGGAACTTGCTAGAGTTCCCACTCCAATCACCTCCAATATCTATAAAAAATTACTGTAAACAAATTTTAGAGCTACAGAACCCACAAAATGACAGAGTGAAGCAAATCTCCTGCTGAAGGCATCCTGGGAGGCCAACATGAAGGGTCTATTGCACTGAGCTGGGAGCAAACAGCACATGAGCTGCACTACCCCAGACCTGGGGTGGCCCAGTGTAACATCATGCACAAGCAACTTCCCAAAAGAATGCTACTGTGAACAACATCCAAGGTTCGGATTACACAGTATAGTAAACACTGCATTTATTCCATTACAAACATTCACAACAAATCTCAATATAATATCCACAACATTACATCTTATCACAGAAAATCACAATATAGTGTTCACAACAGCTTAACATTAGAATGGCCACATAATTTTCACTACAGTGGCCGCAATATTTAGAACAAAGAACAAAAGAATAATCATTTGATTTCCCTAAGGAGGAAACCCTCCTTACTTAATCATTCAGTCATTTTACAATACAATAATCAATCTTTCACTCATGGAACAATCATAAATTAACTCACTCAGTCACTCATCCAGATTCACAATGACCAAATATCATTAATCACTAAATACAATCATTAGAAAATTACACAAACCTTCCACCCCTCAGTGTCCGGTACACTTCAATTTCATCGTGTGTCCAAGGGGAGGCCTTTCTTCATCTTGACTCAGGGTGGTCTCTCAGATCCCCTGGATCCCCTTCCATGGTCCCAGCTCCTACCTGAATCCACCAAACAGTCACCTGTATTCAGAGGCAGACAGCTCCCAGCTCCCTGTCCAGTCCTCCAGGCAGTTCTTGTTACACACTGAACTTCACAGGGTCCAGCGCATCTCAAACCCTTCACAATGTCTGTTGCTGGGAACTGAAGGATCAACCAATCCACAAATAAATAAAGGCTTATCCTGGTCATGCTTCTTCAGTCCTCCAGCAGTTTGTCTGGCCCTAGGACCCAGAAGGAATCTCAGCCTTCCAGGAGGGAGCAACTTCAGCCTTCACCAGATTCGGGTCTCAAGAAAAACTCCAACTCAGTTCTCAGTCAGCTTCCAGATGCTGGGAGAGAAACTCTCTTTCTCTCTCTTTCTCTCAGCTGGCTTCAGTCTCTACTGTTTCAATTTCTTTTTTTCCTTTCTTCCCATAGACTTTATTTAAAGGATTGCAAACTTCAAAAATTGTCTCTCTTTCCACACACTGATTCAACCTTGCAATGTTCTTTACTGCATTCTTAATCCACATCTTTATCTCCCAGTCATATTTCCTAAGGGGTAAAACTTGAATATGAAAGTTATCAGTGAAAAGATTTCAGAGAGGGGATTTTCTTGTCACCTAAGGACAAAGTTTTAAGGTGTGAAACCCGGAGAAATACTTTCATTCAATCAGTCTTTCCATATAAAATGTTTCCCACATATTCTCTCTCCTACAATACTACATTGGATATTTTCCATTATATCTTGCTTAAAAGATATATTTGTCCAAAGTGTTCTCAGAGCTGCATTCTCTGTTTCTGATTCTCTCTCTCTCTCTCTCTCTCTCTCTCTCTCTCTCTCTCTCTCTCTCTCTCTCTCTCTGTTTTCTCCCCACATCCAACAACCTGTACTCACACAGAGCCAAGGCTAGGGAAACCTGACTTCTAAAAGAAAGGGTCAGGTTTATCCTGTATGTTCTGTATCATTTTGCTACTACTTAGACATCTCATGGAAAAATCTCTTAAACAGAGCTTAAGTATGACTTATGTCTATTATCTTCTGAAGAATGAATAAGAGGATAACTTCTAAGAAAGTCACTTTATAAAGACAGAGTCAAAATAAAGGAGTGATAGATGTCAGTTTTGTCTCAGAACCCCCAAAATTCTTTTGTGAAAAACATGCCAAACCAAATTTTTAGTGACAAAATACAGAAAAAAAAATCACAGTTAGTCATTATTTTCATCCAAGTGCAACTTAGGAAGATAGAAAGAGAAGGCAGTGGGCACTAGGATGGAGGCTTGTCAGAAGCCCAGAGCATGAGTGACTATTGCTCTGATGTAAGTTAAGAAATAGGATGAAAAAATGAGCCAACAAAAAAAAATAATAATGTGACCATAAAAAGCTACTATGGTGACAAAGATGCTCAAAACACAAAATTGGAGGAAAGCAATGACCTGAAAATATCTACAACTAAAAGCTCAAAGAGTACAATGCAGATTGAACACAAGTGCAACAAAAATTCCTGCGAGAACTAAAGGGATTTTTAAGGCCAAAAAAAAAAAAAACCAACAGATTTTAAAAAATCAAATAAAAGGGGTAGAGGAAAAAAATGCAAAAGAAATGAGAACTAAGCAAGAAAATTATGAAAAGAGAATTAACAAGATGATACATGTAAGCCTTAGAACATTATCGTCATTTGGCACACTTCGAGGAAATCTACTTAGGAGGCCTAGGTGTGAGTCTATTATGTTGGGATGATCTCTAAAGAAAAAGAAGCACCGAAAAACCCTGAAAATAACAACTCCTTAAAAACAGAAATCTAAAACCAAGAGCAGGCATGATCTGTAATAGAGATAAACTAAAAGTCTTTCCAGTACGAATAAGGGGTGAAGCAAAGATATATATTGTCACCATCACTATTCAATATTGTCCTAGAAATGCTAGGTACACTCATCACAAGGAAAAATAAATTGAAGGAATAAGTATAGGCAAAGAGAAAACATTACCTTTTTCAAACTATTACTTTTTATAAATGATAGGATGGCTTACATAGAAAACCCTAAAGAAACTAATAGAAAACTAGTCTAAACAATTAACTTTTGAAAAGTTGCCAGATACAGAATAAATCCACACAAATACTCAGCATTTCTATGTATTGCTAACAAAATTAAGCAAGAAGAATAGGAAGAGAAATTCCATCTAAAATAACAGCAGACAAAATAAAATGCTTGGAAATCTACCTGCCAAGAAACACACAGGAATTGTTTGAATGTAGTTATAAAACACTCTTCACACAAATAAAGACATCTAAATAATTGGAGAAATGTTGATTGCTTACTGGTAGACAACATATCCAAAATTAATTGACTTATTCAGTGCTCTACCAACCAAACTACCAAAGAATTAATTCATATATGAAGAAATATAGCAAAATTCATCTAAAGGATCAAAAAGTCGAGAATATCAAAGAAAGTGATGAAAAAAATCATGAAGGAAGGGGGCCTATCCTTAAAGTAATTTGCTACTAGATTAAAAAAAAAGTATAGTTGTTGATCAGCAGAATAGATTAAGTACACAATTAATAGAAGCAAAGGAGTGCAGTAGCCTAATGTTTGATAAGTAACTTGGGCAAGAACTCACTACATGACAAACCTGAGAAAACTATATACAAAGTTCAAAAGGTGTTTTAGATATAAAAAGTAATATCATAAGCAAATTTTGGAAACATGAAAGAAAGTATCTGTCCTATCTATGGGTAAGGGAAGACTTCATGTCCAAACATGAGATAGAGAGGTTCATGATAGGTAAAGTGTAACTTTTTAATTACATAAAAATTAAAAGGATTTTGCACAAACAAAACCAATGTAGTCAAAATTAGAAGAAAAGAAGGACTGGGAAAAATCATTCCATAAGTTTCTCTGATAAAGGACTTATTCTTCAAATATACAGAGAAATGAGCCAAATTTATAAGAACTATTCCCAAAAAGAAAACAATTTTAAGGGATATGAATAATTGGTTCTCAGAGGAAGAAATCAGAACTATAAATAGTCATATGAAAAAATGTTTTAAATCACACCCAATTAAAGGAACATAAATTAAAATAACTCTCGGGTACCATTGATCATTCTGGCTAACATGACAGAAAAGGAAAGTTATAAATGCTAGTATGAAATTGCTGGTTAATTTATTAACTATTGATAGATTAATAATTGAAAAGGTATAATTTAGTTCTAATCACTGGAATAAGTATTTATGAATTAGGTTGATTTAAAGGATCATTTGACTGCTTAACATTAGAAGGTTTGGATTCTTAATAAGAGTAACTTCCCTATTTTTCTGGGATTTTGTTTGGACTCTCCCTGGATGGAAAGAGGAGGGGGATGAAAGCCTGGAGTCATAAAACAGTCTGTCTGGTCATAAGCCATGGGTTGTTTAACACTGAACTTTCCAGAGAATGATAATTAACTCTGTGTTTTCCCCATTGTCATAGGTCTTGGAAATTCCTTCTGGTAAATCAGGTCAAATGTAAGCCTACCATATACTTGTATCAACTATATGAAAGATAGCCCTATCTTATCTTATGCATCCCTGGCTATTGAGGGGCTGCGGGATTGCATTTACTGGCAATTGCTAGCCTTGTAAATAAATTATTATGCTCAGAAACTTTGTACCTCAGTTTCTCTTCATCACAGATTTTTGTTGTGAAACTAGAGGAGATGTGGAAAAATAGATCTACTAACGCACTGTTGATAGCATGTGAACTAATACGTACATTCTAAGGAGCAATTTGGAACTTTGCTCCAAGAACTATTAAAATTGTGCCTATGCTTTAAACAAACAGTATCAGCAATAATTTGATATATTTCCCCAAAAGGTCAAAGATAAAGAAAAAGGAAAAACATGTATAAAAACTAACAGCTCTTTTTGTGGTGGCAGTAATTGGAAACTTAAAGGATTCCCATCAATTAGGCAATGGCTCAAAAAGTTATGGCAGATTAATGTGATGGAATAATATGTGCTTTAAGAAATTATGAAAGGAAAAGTCTCAGAAAAATCTGGAAAGAAATATGAAATGATATAAAGTAAAATGAGTCAAACAAGGATAACAATGTATAAATTAATAGCAACAGTGCAAAGATAATCGACTGTGAAAGACTCTGATCAATACACTGTTCCACCACAAATCCAAAGGAATCATAATGAAACATTCTATCCACCCCCATAAAAGATAGATATGGAATATGGGTGTATATTTTTTCTCTTTTTCTTTTTCTTGTTTTTTTTTCCACAGAACATGGCCAATTAAGAAATGTATTTTGCATGACTTCATATTGTAATGGGTATTGAATTGTCTGTCTTATAAATGTGTGAGGCAGGCACTGGAGAAAGATAGAGAATTTGTAACAATTTTTTTTAAATCAATTTTTTCTGAACACAATGTGTAGTATTTATTATATAGGCTTCTTTTTTATTTTAATTATTATTTAGTATTTTATTTTTTCCCAGTTACATGTAAAAACTATTTTAAATATTGATTTTTAAAACTTTGAGTTTTGAATTCCCTCCCTTCTTCCCTATACACCTCCTCATTGAGAAGCCAAGAAATTCGATATAGATTATACATGGGTACTCATGAAAACCTTTTCACAATAGTCATTCTGTGAAAGAAAACATGACACACACAAGCCCCCCACCTCCCCCCAAAAAAAACTTCAAGAAAAATAAAGAAAGCCAAAAAAAAATGGTTCAATCTGTATTCAGATGCCATCAGTTAGTTCTTTCTCTGGGGATGGATAGCATTTTTCATCATAAATCTTTCAGAGTTGTCTTGGATCATTGTATTGTTGAGAATAAGTAAGCCTTTTACAACAGATCATCTTGTAATATTGTTGTTACTTTGCACACAGCATATTTCACTTGCTCATGCAAGTTTCTCCAGGCTTTTCTGAGAACATCATGCTCATCATTTCCCATAGCACAATAATATTCCATCATAATCGCATAACAAAACTTGTTCAGTCATTTCCCAATTGATGGGCAACTAGCCAATTTCCAATTCTTTTTCTCCAGAAAAGAGCTGTTATATATACTTTTGTATATATACATCCTTTTGCTTTTTGTTTTTGATCTCTTTTGGCATACAGACCTAGTAGTGGTATGGTTGTTTTTGCCCTTGTGCATAGTTCCAAATTGCTCTACAGAACAGTTGATTCAGTTCACAAGTTCCCCAACAGTAAATTAATGCTCCACTTTTTCTGCATCCTCTCCATGATTTGTCATTTTCCTTTTCTGTTCTATTAGCCAATCTAATAGGTATAAGGTATAAAGTAGCAATTCAAAATTATTTAATTTAAATTTGTATCTTGTGTCCCTTAAGAAACAAGCCTCCTAGAGGATGATTGAATGATGCAGTTACTAAATGATTGTACTTTATCGAAAACTATTGTGACCACTTTGATGAAAACTATGTGGCCATTTTAGTGACAAGTTGTTGAGCTTGTTGAATGCTGTATTTTGATTTTCTGTGATAAGTTGTAACATTATAAATGCTGTACCTTGATTTTCTGCGAATGTTTTGCTCTGATTTGTTATTGAATAAATAAAGTGTTCACTATACTATGTAATCAGAACATTGAAAGCTGTTCAAAGCAGCCATCCCCTGGAAAGCTGCTCGTGCTTGGCTTTATACAGTCCCAGAGCAGAAAAGAGTACTTGTAATTGCTGAGAGACAAGAAGAGTAGTAAACATCTTCCTTAGATAATATCACCTTGGAAGAACTGAAAACTTACAGGTTCCTTAAGTATCTCTGAAAACAGCTGCACAAAACTCCTCAAGCTTGGCACAGCGTGCCCTCTACCTTGGAAGCAGAGCCCTACTTTAACAAACAGTTAACTTTCACAAGCAGTTCAAGTAAAAGGCTGGGAAAATGAGCAAACAACAACAACAAAAACCCTGAGTATAAAAAGTTATTACAGTGACAAGGAAGAGCAAAACACACACTCAGAAGAAGACAACAAAGTCACAGTTCCTGCATCCAAAGCCTTCAAGAAAAATATGACTTGGTCTCAGACCATGGAATAGCTCAGAAAAGGATTCTGAAAATCAAGTAAGAAAGGTAGAGGAAAAATTGGGAAGAAAAAATGAGAGTGATAAGAGAAAAATCTTTAAAAATGAGTCAACAGTTTGGTAAAGGAGACAAAAAAAATACTAAAGAAAACCACACCTTAAAACAGACAAGGGAAGATTATGGAAAAATGGCAGAGGTCTCAAGATTTGCTCTGACACCACCCCCACCACTGCCAAAGAGGTAAAAGAGCACCTCAGTGTAAACAAAATGTGGGGGGAGTGGCAAAAATAAAAATGAATAAGGGCACAACAGAGGTTCTCCTGGTCCAAGAAGATCTTAAGGTTTGATCCCTGTGAAGAGTAAACACCTCTAGGCAAAAGTCTACTTAAACAACAAATGGCAAACCCTAGGGTTAGCTAGGTTGGGAGGCTACCTCAAGCCCAGTTACACAAACTTTTACGCCTGGGACAGTGAGTAGATTTGGGCATCTGAGCCAGGGGAGATTGAGGGAACCTCTGCTGGCAAGGAACACCAGACCCAGTTGTGTTGCAGAGAGCAGCAGGGGCGAGAAGGCACCAGCATATTCCCCGTGAGAGCAGAAGCAATGGAGTTGGATGCCCCTGACTATGGGTATTTACAGGGGGCTGGAGGTTTGGCCTTGGTTGCAGAATAGAGGAGAGAATTGAAAATCTGAGGCCAGGGGTACCATCCACCACACCCCCGAACTAGAGGTGATTGAAAAAATTAAGCTATTACTAACAAAAAAATTACCAGGCAAAAGAGAAAGAATCCAACCAATAGAAAGTTATTATGGAAATAGAGAAGAACCTGAGTTTATCTTCAGAGGAGGATATTGAAGCAAAGCAACTCTCCCCTACCCCCAAAGAGTAATGTCAAATAGTCACCTACCCAAAAAGAATTTATAGAAGAACTTAAAAAAACCTTTAAAAATTAAACGAGTGAGATTGAGGAAAGACTTAAAAAGAAAATAAGAACAATCCAAGAAAAACTAAGAAGATTATGAAAAGAATGTCAAACAATTAGAAGAGGAAATTCAGTCTTGAGGAAGAAAATGACTTCTTGAAAATTAGAATTGGGCAAGGAGAAGCCATCGAAGTCATAAGAAATCAAGAAATAATTTAAATATTAAGAATGAAAAAATAAAAGAGAAAGTGAAACATAAGAAAAACAACTGGGTAGAGCCAAGATGGTGGAGTGAAAGCAGGAATGCCCCTGAGCTCTCCCCCAAGTCCCTTCAAATACCTCTAAAACGTGAATCTAAACAATTTCTAGGGTGTCAGAATCCACAAAGAGACAAGAGTGTGTCAAGATTTCTAGCCCAAGACAATCTGAAGGTCTGACAGAAAGAGTCTGTAACACTGGACTGGGAAAGAAGCAAAGTCTAGTGTACAGGCTGCATCAGCACAGACCTGACCACAGGAAAGTAAGAGCAGACCCCAGGGGAATGAATCTCTAACAACAGTGGCAATTCCCAGACCTATCAGCCCAGAAGAGGGGTTCTACGGAAACTGGGTGAGAGGAAAGTGCAATCCTGCACAGGGCCCATGGCAGCAACAACAGCTGCTCTAGGACTATCTGCCCACAGATGGAATGTTTGAGAATCACCTATTTGAACTTCCAGGAGCCAAAATGACAGAATAAGCAGCACTATCTCTTTGAAAAATTTAGAGAATATTACCCCCGGAAAAGTTCTGGAGTAGTGGAGCCATCAGAAAGATAGGGTACAGCAGTCTTTTAGCTCAGGAGACTAGGGGGATTAACAGGAAAGGTCCCTCTTGCTGTGACTGAAGGGGAACATTTCAGGAGGCATCCTAGCAAAGCCAGCAGCAAGCTCCACCTCAGCAGAGCAGCAGGACATCCTGAGGGCCAGGGTAGGGGAGCAGGCAAGTACCACTACCAGCAGCTCCAGCTCAGCACCAGGAAAACTACCAGACCATTACAACATCCAGCTGCCGGCACCTGAAGTCCCAGCACACAAAAGCAGTAACCAGGCCCCTAACTCCGAGCACAAGAGCTCTGGCACAGTAGCCCCTGGGCCGCAGAACAAGAGATAAACTTTAAAAGTCAGAAAAAAGGCAAACAATATGAGCAGGAAGAATCAAAGAAAAACAATAACCATAGAGAAATATGTTGGTGACAGGGAAGATGAAAACAAAAATTCGGGAGAGGACAAGATGGTGAATATGCCCACATCTGAAGCCTCAAAGGAGAATATGAACTGATCTCAAGCCCAAAAAGCCTTCTTGAAGAGCTCAAGAAGAATTTATTTTTTAATTTTATTTTTTTACTTTTTTGCTTTTTGGAGGGGGCAGGGCAGGGCAATTGGGGTTAAGTGACTTGCCCAAGATCACATGGGTAATATGTATCTGAGGCCGAATTTGAACTCAAGTCCTCCTGACTCCAGGGCTGGTGCTCTATTCACTATGCCACCCAGCCACTCCTCAAGAAGAATTTTAAAATTCAAATAAGAGAGGTAGAAGAAAAATTGAACAATTTTTAAAAAAATCAAATTGACAGATTAGAATTGGACATATGAAGACAGTGAAAAGTATAAGAGATCAAGAAATAATTAAACAAAATATGAATAATGAAAAAATAGAAGAGAAAGTGAACCATCTTATAAGAAAAACAATAGATTTGGAGAATAAATCAAGAAGAGAAAATATAAAAATAATCAGACTAACCAAAAGTTACAATTTTAAAAACATCTTGATACAATAATACAAAAAAAAAAAAACAAAACAGAAAATTGTCCTGAAGCATTAGAACAAGGAGGGTGGGAGAGGAGTGGAAATTTTAAAAATTCATCAATCACCACTTAAGGGATCCTATACAGAAAACTCATAGGAATATCACAGTCAAATTCCAAAACCCCCAATTCAAGGATAAAAGATTAAAAGCATCAGGATCAAAATAATTTAAATATGATGGTGCCACAATTAGAATTACACAAGGCCTAGCAATGGAGACACTAAAGGACTGAAGGTCTTGTAACACAACATATCAAAGAGCAAAAGAACTGGGGCTCCACTCAAAAATAGCATGCCCTGCAAAGTTAAGTATTATCTTGAATGAAAAAAAGACATTTGATGAACTCTGAGACTTTCAAGACTTTGTCAAAAAAAATCCTGAACTTAATAGAAGATTTGACCTACAAGAATCAAGAGAAATATAAGGCACATACCAAAGACTGATTATAAGGGATTCATAAGGACAGATTGTATACTTTTTAAATATGTAAAATGCAAAATGTATATCTAAGATTCTTATTAATAATTGAGTAGCTCATAAGAAAGATTGCGTCGAATCTGAGTATAATATGAGTTTTAAAAGTAAAACCATTTAGAAACACCTAAAAAGAGTAATTTTATACAAATGAGGTGCCAGAGAAAGAATCAATTCAGAGAAACTAGATGGGGGAGCAAGATTGGTGGTTCTGGTAACCTACTTACATCAGGAATGGGTTTAAGAGAGAACAAGACGCACACAGAGACACATATGTATGTATATATGTATATATGCATGCATGTATGTATATATTATTTAGAAGAGTATAAAAGTCTTCTAAATTCCAAAGAAATAAAATGGTAGGGGTATAGGGAGGGGGGAGAGGATAAGGGAGGGATCTTTAGAGGGGAAAGTGAGGGAACAAGTAAAAGGGAGATATAGAAGGGTCTTTAGATATATGGGAATGGGTGGATAGGGGAGAGGTTTTGGAGGAGGGTGGGCAATGTAATGATACTGGGATTTGAAGATCTTCCATGCCTCTTGAACTTGCTGACATAGCAGGAAGGGATGGAGCAAGAGAACGCCGGAACCAAGCTAGGCTCCATGCGGTGCTGACTGGAAGCAGTGGCAGAGGCAACAGCTGCTGTTGTGGCACAAACTCCTTTTTCTTTGAGCCTTCCAGAATCTCTGCTAAGGACTCCTGCTGAGGACTGCCAGAGATGGGAACTGCAGGGGGCCAGAGCTGCTGGGAGCAAGCTGCCTGGATGCTGAGCAGTTCTTGTGAGTGAGGAGAGGATCTTTGCCTGAGGTAGCCTGTCCTGCTTTGAAGGCTTGAGAATGTGGGTGTTTACTACTTTAACTACATGTGCCAACTTCATAACTACTGTGTTGGCTTTGACTTTCTGGTTTGGGGACTCAGTTTTCTGGTATTTAAATAAACACTCTAGCTATATTTTTTATGTAAAGAGCCTGTTACATTTTGTGATTAACAACCATATCAGCATACTTATAGTTACTGTAGGCATTGTGAATGCTGCATTGCTGATATGGGCAAGTAATAGGAGGGTAAGGTAGTGGTTAGAAGTAAAGTAGAGGAGGCAAGATGGATAGGAAAGAAGAGATATGTACAAATATAAAAACAAAGATCATGAGTGTAGAATGTTTGGGAAAGTATATGTCTATACATGTATGTATATATTTATATGTGTATGTATATATCTATAGCTATAGAGTAATATATCTAAAATTTATTGTAGTCTTTGTTGGGGGGGGGAACAAAGTAAAGTAGTGCACAGCAGAGAATAAAACAAAACTTAAAAGGAAGTAAAGAAAAGATGGACAATTCTCAACATAGCACATATTATTTCTCATACAGGCTTTCTTGAAATGAAAATTTATTGTTACATATTTTGAATCCTCTCTTATATTCTACTATGCACACCACATGCTTTTTCTTCTTTCTTTGCATTTAAGTTTCAACATGTAAGTTTATAACATGTTTTTGTGTCTTTTCTCTATTCTGTATTTGTGTTCTGGTTTTTGAGTCTAAAATTTAAAAAAAAATTTAAAAAAGAAAAATACAATTGACGAAATGGAAAAAAGTAAACTGAAGAAAATAATTCCTCAAAAAGCAGAATTGGCCAAATGGAAAAGGAGTTATAAAAGTTAGCTGAAGAAGATAATTTGTCAAAAATTAGAACTGGGCAACTGGAAGCTAATGACTCTATGGGACATCAAGAATCAGTCAAATAAAATCAAAATAATGAAAAAAATAGAAGAAAATGTAAAATATTTCATTGGAAAAACAACTGACATGGAAAATAGATCCAAAATTGATAACCTAAAAATTATTGGTCTACCTGAGAACCATGAAGGAAAAAAGAGTCTGGACAACATCTTTCAAGAAATCATCAAAGAAAACTAGCCTGATATCTAAGAACCTGAGGGTAAAATAATCATCAATATAATCCACCAATCACTTTCTGAAAGAAAGCCCAAATTGAAAAAGCCAAGGAATATTGTAGACAAATTCCAGTATTATCAGATCAAAGAGAAAATACTGCAAATAACCAGAAAGAAATAATTCATATATCACAGAACCACAGTCAGGATTTTGCATGAACTTGCAGTTCCTACATTAAAAGACTGGTGGGCTTGAAATATGATATTCTGTAAGACAAAGGAGCTTGGATTACAACCAAACATCAAGTACCCAGCAAAACAGCATAATCTTTCAGAGGAGGAGATGGACAGTCAGTGAAATAGTGGACTTCCATACTTTACTTAGGAAAAGACCAGACTTCAACAGCAAATCTGATCTTCAAATACAAGAAAAACAACTTATGTGGAAGACAGATCAAGAAAAGAAAACATAAAAATAATCAGACTACTAAAAGTTATGATCAAAAAAAGAATCTTGGTACGATAATACAAGAAATAATTAAAGAAAATTGTACTGAAGCATTAGAACAGGGGGGAGGGGAGTAGCAGAAATAGAAAAAAAATCTTTGATCATCACTTGAAAGATATCATATAAGGAACACTCATAGGAATATTATAGTCAAAATTCAAAAGTACCAGCTCAAGGATAATATATTAAAAACAATAAGAAAAAAAACAATTTGACAATGCCACAATAAAAATCACACAAGACCTAGTAGTGGAGAAACTAAAAGACTACATGTCTTGGAACAGTATATGTCTAAAAGAAAAAAAAAAACTGGGTTTCCAGCCAAAAATATCATACCCAGCAAAGTTAAGCATGATTCTGAATTAAAAAAAAAGATATTTGATCAACTGTAAGACTTCCAAGACTTTGTTTTAAAAAAAATACACTTAATAGAAGATTTGACACACTAGAGCCAAGAGACAGATGAGGTAGATTCCAAAAACTGATTACAAGGGATTCAATAAGAACAGACGATTTACCTTTTATGTATGAAAATGTTTGTCTTAGATTATCATTAGCAATCATGTAGTTTGTAAGAAAGATTAGGGTAGACCTGAGTATGATATGACTTTAAAAATTAAACCATCAAGGAACAGTTTAAGAAAAATTATCTTATACAAATGAGGTGCAAGAGAAGAAGAACCAACACAGAAGAATTAGATGGGGGAGGAAGACTACCAGTTTTGGTAACGTACTTTCATCAGGAATGTGTTCAAGAGGGAATAATATACATGTATCTAGAAGAGTATAAAGGTCCCCTAAGTTCAGAAGAAATAAAATGGTAAGGGGATAGGGAGGAGGGAGAGAACGAGGGAGGGATCTTTAGATGGGAAAGTGAGGGAAAAGGGAAAAGGAGATACAGAAGGGTCTTTAGATTTATGGGAATGGGTGGATAGGGGAGGAATCTTTGGACAGGGTAAGCTAAGTAATAGGAGTACAAGGTAATGGATTGAAGTAAACTAGAGAAGTCAGGGGGTATAGGAAATAACTGATATTCACAAACAAAAAGTCAAATATCAGGTGTAGAATTTCTTAGGAAAAAGTAGAGGTCTATATAACTATGTGTGTACGTATATATGTATGTATGTATGTATGTGTATACATATATGGGTGCATCTCTATATAAATATATCCACAGTTAATTGTAACCTTCGGGGGGGGGGGAGAGGGGTGGATGAAGGGAGGAAAGGAACAAAGTAAAAAGTGCACAGCAGAGAACAAAAGAAAATATACAAGGAAGCAAAGATGGACATCTCTCAATACAACATGTAATATTTATCACAGAGCCTTATTTGAAATGAAAATTTATTATTATGTGTTTTTAATCCTTTCTTATGTTCTGCTATGTTCTGCATGTTCTGCATGACATGACATGCTTTTTTTTCCCTTTTCTTACTTTGCATTTAAGTTTCAATAATGAAGTTTGTGATATATTTCTTTTTTCCCTCAATTCTGTATTTGAGTTCTGGTTTTTAATCTAAAATTAAAAAAAAAACAGAACTAGGCAAAATGGCAAACGAAATCCAAAAAGTCAATGAGAAGAAAAAAATGCCTTAAAAATCAGATTGGTCAAATGGAAAAGGAGGTCCAAAAGGCCAGTGAAGAAAATAATTCCTTAAAAATTAGAATGGAAGCGAACATAAGCTAATGTCTTTATGAGAAATCGAGAAACAACAAAACAAAACCAAAAGAATGAATAAATAGAAGACAATATAAAATATTTCATTGGATAAATTAGTGACCTGGAAAATAGATCCAGGAGGGAATTTTAAAATTATTGTACTACCTGAAAGCCAACATCAAAAAAAGAGGCTAGACATGATCTTTAAAGAAATTATCAAGGAAAATTGCCTTGATATTACAGAAGCAGACAGGAAAATTGAAATTGAGAGAATTCACAAATTACCTCCTTAAAGAGATCCCAAAATGAAAGTTAACAGGATTTTGTAGCCAAATTTCAGCATTCATAGTTCCAGAAGAAAATATTGCGAGCAGTAAGAAAGAAACAATTCAAGTTTCATGGGACCACAGTTAGGATAACAAAAGATGTAGGAACTTCTACGTTAAAAGATCAGAGGGTTTGGAATATAATATTCTGAAAGGCAAAGGAGCTAGGATTACAACCAAGAATCACCTACTCAGAAAAACTGAGTATTATCTTTCTGGGGGGAAAAAAAAGGGCACTGATGAAACAGAGGATTTCCAAGCATTATTTTTTTTTATTAATCTTTTATTTATTTATTTTTAGTTTTCAACATTCATTTCCACAAGATTTTGAGTTACAAATTTTCTTCCCATCTTTCCCCTATCCTCCACCCCAAGATAGCAAGCCTACTGAATACTTCTTCCCCCAATCTGTTCTTTCTTATATCCTCCACCACCCCCACCCCAAATTTCTAGTAGAGCAGGTTGGATTTCCATACCCCAGTGCCTATATATCTTATTTCCGAGTTGCACATAAAAAAAACAATTTTTTATTTATATTAAGTATATTTAATATAAAAGACTATAAACACAAGAAACCATATCAATAGTATTAATAATAAAGCTTGATATTATCCATAGAAACAGAAAATATATTTTGATCAATCCAGTATTCTTTTCTGCTAAAGACATGCAAATACAGAAAATGGAATTTTTCTTAAAATAAATTATTTCTATGTAAGCCAAGAGGGAACATTATATATAATGGAGAAAAATTTGAGATCTTTACAGACAGTACAATATTAAATCAAGAAGGCTTATTAAAACCACTACTATTTCACATAGTTCTAGACGTGGTCATTATAGTAATAAGAGAAGAAAAGAAATTGAATAAAAAGAGGTAAAAAGGAAATAAATCCATCACTTATAATAGATGATATGATGATTTAGTTAGAGAACCCTACTCAACCAAAAAATAATTGAAAAAATAATAAATTCTTCAAAGTTTCAGTATATAAAATAAATCTATATACATTATTAGCATCCCTATCCATTACGAAAAAGGTAATCAGTAAAAAAGGCAAATTTCACTCAAAATAACTACTATAAAGTTAACTTCATTATAAAACTAAGCCAGTCATTTATGCCAAAGTTATTTAAAAGTAACACAAATTAAAAATAAAAAGCTTTGAAATTCTCATAAGGCCTTCAAGATGATTTTGAAATAGGTTAAGGAGACACCAATGGTTTAAATCATATGATAAGATTTTACTTTTTTAAATTTATTTTAAGTTTTCAGCATTCATTTAAACAAGATTTTGAGTTACAAATTTTTTCCCCATCTTTCCCCTACCCACCACCCAATATAGCAAGCCTATTGGATACGTCTTCCATCAGTCTGCTCTCTCTTATATCCTCTCCCATCTACGCTCTAACTTTCTGATAGGGAAAGATGGATTTCTATACCCCAATGACTGTATATTTTACTTCCCAGTTGAATGCAAAAAAGAATTTTTTTAACATTTGTTTTTAAAACTTTGATTTCCAGATTCTTTCCCTTCTTCCCTGCTCACCCACCCCCACTGGTAAGATAAGCAGTTCAATATAGGTTGTACATGTGTAGTTACACAAAACTTTTCCATAGTAGTTATATTGTGAAAGATTAACTACATTTCCCTCCATCCTATCCCACACCCCACTTATTCTATTTTCTACTTTGAGCCTGTCCCTTTTCAAAAGTATGTGCTTCTAACTATCCTCTCCCCCAATTTGCCCTCCTTTCTATCATCCCCACTATGGTCCCTTTCCCCCCTACTTTCCTGTAGAGTAAGATACCCAAATGAGTGTGTATGTTATTCCCTCCTTAAGCCAAATTCAATGAGAGTAAGTTTGACCCATTCCCTTTCACCTTCCTGCTCTTCCCCTCCATTGTAACAGTTTTCTCTAGCCTCTTTTATATGAGATAATTGACTCTACTCTATCTCTCCCTTTCTCCTCTCAATATATTCCTCTCTCACCTCTTAATTTTATCTTTTAGATAGCATCCCTTCCTATTCAACTGATCCTGTGCTCTCTGTCTATGCATACATGTATACACATATACACACACTTACATATGTATTTATACACACATACACCCTCCTATACATATATATGTATGTATGCATACATATACATATATATTCCCTTCAACTATTCTCATACGGAGAAAAGTCTCGTGAGTTACAATTAGCATTTTTCCATGTACAAATGTAAATAGTTCAACTGTAATAAGTTTCTTATTATTTCTTTTTCCTGTTTACCTTCTCATGCTTCTCTTGCTTCTTGTATTTGAAAGTCAAATTTTCTGTTCAACTCTGGTTTTTTCATCAGGAATGCTTGAAAGTCCTCTATTTCATTGAATGACCATATTTTCTCCTGAAGCATTATACTAAGTTTTGCTGGTTTTAATCCTAGCTCCTTTGACCTCTGGAATATCATATTCCAAGCCCTTCCATCTCTTAATTAATTTGATCTACATTCAATATACATCTACACACTACATTGACTTCTTCTGATTCCATGTTTTGATAACTTTGTCCCCAAAAAAGGAGTCTATGGTCTGATTGCACTTCCTCTGCTTGCTCATCTTTTCAGCCAACTACTTGACTTTTGAGCTCTCTGCCACATTAGATCTCTGCTTCCAGAATGGAGAGATCTGCATCCCAAATTGCTGGGGATTTTGCAAATGTTGTCAGAGGTCTGAGGAGGGTGCCCTCTCTACAGCCACCACAAGCTCTGGTACACTAGCATTTCTCACCCCATGACCACTACCCAAGACAGTGATCCAGATCCAAGCAGGCCAAAGCAAGGGCAATTACCCTCGGAATGGTCACTTCGTCCCCCTACAATCTGTAGGCCAGGAGCTCTGGAGGCAGCCACACAGCAGCAGCTGCAGCTGCAGCACCTCCACCACCTCTTGCCCAGGGGCAGGGGCCAGACAGTGCTCTTCAGTCACTCAGTTCCAACAGAGTTCTCCCACTGACCTTTTACTTTACCTTTGGCATTTACGGATTGAGAAGTCTGGACACTGCTACAGCTGCCAGTGATTCATTCTCTTGAAGTCTGCTCTGGCTGGTCTGGTACAATGTTCTTTAATTATTTCTGGTATTATTATACCAAGATTCTTTTTTTAAATGACACTTTCATGTAGATTAATTATTCTTATATTTTCTCTTCTTGATCCATTCTCCATCTCAGTTGTTTTTCTTATGAGTTGTTTCATATTCTCTCTTCTGCTGGTTAATTTTTTATCTCTTGATTTATTATTTCTTGGTCTCTTATAATGTCACCGACTTCCCTTTGCCCAATTCTAGTTTTGAAAAAGTCATTTTCTTTCTTAAGAGTCTAGATCTCTGGGGGCAGAGTCAAGATGGCAGTGTATAAGCAGGAGAACTCCACAGTTCCCAATATAACCACCTCAAACACCTATAAAATATTACTCTAAACAAATTTTAGAGCTCTGGAACACACAAAATTACAGAAAAACACATCTCCCGCTGGGGGCAGCCCAGCAGGCAGGATGAGAAGGGCTCATCACAGAGTGCTGGGAGCCGAGCCCAGCCTGGCCTGAAACCACAGTTTAGCCCCAGGGTGGTCAGGACAAGTCACAGCTGGAACACTCAGGAGAGTGGATCACCAGCAGCTGTGGCAGTTTCCAGAATTATGAACCCATAAGAAACTAGGACAAAGTGAAAGGTCAGTGGGACTCAGCTAAATTTGGGGAGAAAAGCAGGTTCAGCCAACCACCTCCAGGACAAGAAAGCAGAAGAAGCAGCCCCTGGAGCCACCTCAATGTGGCTGCTTCAGAGCTCACAGCCTGCAGATTTCATGGGAGCCAAGCGATCATTCAGAGGCTAAGTGCTCTTGCCTTAACCTGACCAGATTGGGATCACAGTCTTGGGTGGTGGTGCTGACGTGCATGACCAGTGAGCCAAATCTGGTGGGGGCTACAGAGATTGCACCTCCTGATACCTCCAGCAGCTGTGAAAACCCCAGCAATTTGGGCCAGAGCTCTACCCTCTGAAAGCAGAGTTCTACTGTGGCTCAAAAATCAAATTAATTGACTGGCAATATGAGCAGGCAAAGAAAGCAAACCAAGCTCAGCAATCCAACTTTAGATTCCTTTTTGGGGGACAAAAAGGATCAAAGCATGGAACAGGAGGAAGACAACACAGTCAGAACT
>CM053581.1:285743471-285771522 GCA_028627135.1 Pseudochirops cupreus
AGAAGGTCTTGCTCATGGTAAAACTATTGCTCAGCTACTCCCTATCCTCTCCTTGCTATCATTTGCCAGTTATTGTTGTTGTTAACGCTATTGGTTACTGTAACAGAGAGCTATAAATATTCAGAATCAAGGAAGATCAGTAGGGACTGAGTGGCTCGAACGTTTTCTGCAGAGGCTGAAGTTTCTGAAGGCCAGAAACAGTAACTTTTCTATTAGAAGAAAGCTTAGGGTCTAAGACATTATAAACCAATTCGTGTTTGGTAGATGGGGAGAATGGAGATGGGGAAGGAATTGCAATTCTTCCCATTAAGGGAGACATTTTGACTTAGAAGCACAGTCTTATATACAGAATATAGCTTTAGACTGGTTTCCCTCATAGCCCTGGCACAAATCAGAACCTGCAATAAGTTGGTCTCCCAGGCACAGGACATGTGGCAGACACTGGTTTTGAGCTCCATGTTACCATATCTTTATTATTCTTACAGTATCTTTGTCAGAAGTACCCACCAGGCTATGGAATTTGTTCTAGGAAATATGATCCAATTTGTGGTAAAGATGATGTGACCTATGTCAATCTCTGCTTTTTTTGCTGGACATTTTGGTAAGTGCAGAAAGTTTCAAGATGGTTCTCCCTCTGTCCTGCCAAGTAATTAGCAGGATCCTAGCATCACCCAGAGGCATTTGCTGCCCCCATCACAAAATTCATTTGGAAACCTTAAAATACTATAGTAATGGCAGTTACCATTATAATTAAGCTTCCTCTGAAATATCTAGAGGGTCTAGACTCTTTCTGCGCACAGAACTCTCCATTCCTGGATCCAGTCTAGTATTTGGGGTTGTCTTATTAACTACCTTGGGTGGTCTTGCCAGTTATCACTGTAGCTCCATCTATAGCTCTTTATGGTCTACCAGGTGTCTCTTGGTAAACTGTTCTCTTAACAACCCTACACGGTATATAGTATAAGTATATCCTCCTAGTTAGCCAGTTCAACTCTATACTCGCCTCTATTTTCATATCCTTTGCTACCTTGCTCTATCATTACTCACTCCCAGCCAAACCCCAAACCTGGATAAGTCGTACTACTCATCTGCCTGTCTCCTTTCACTTTCTCAGCTGAGTGCCTCATCTCATACTTTCCTAGGAAAATTTGAGACCATTGGTCTTTTGCTACCCTTCTCCTAATCTCACAACCTTTTGATATTGTCCTCATTATCACTTTTACTTCAGTATCTGGCAAAGGGATGACCCTTGTTAATTCCTAATCTTTCACATATTCCCTTAATTCTACCCCCTCTATCTTCTCCATTTGAAGATGCTCCTGCTATATCATCCACTCTAAAGTCCAGTTTTTTCTTGTCTCCTGGTTACTACTTTGTTACCTACAATACCACCAAATTGTCCCAAGACTAAAAAATCTCCACTATATCCTACCAGCCCCAAAATCTTTTTATTCTGTATTTCTCTGACATTTCATAGTCAAAATCCTTGAAAAAACTGCATTTATTCACTTACTCTACTCAGTGTCCTCACTTCTCCTCATTACTCAGCTGAAATTGCTCCTTTCAAGTTATCAGTGATTTCTTAATGCCCAAATCTAGTGATCTTTTCTCAATAATTATCCCTCTTGACATCTCTGTAACATTTCACACTCTGGGAGACTCTCTTATTGCCTTCTCACCTGCCTAATTTGTTTTAGTCTCCTTTGCTCTATGCCATGAGCCCTCTCTTCATGAGAGGAATTTATACCCTCTTACTTTGTGATCTCATCAACTCCTATGGTTTCAATTATCACTTTTATGAAGATGATTTCCAGTCTATATGTCCAGTCCTAATATTTCTCCCAATTGCCAGTCATAATTAACTACCTGGAAGATCTTTAAAGTTGGATGTCCTGTAGGCTTCTCAAAGTCAAAATGTAAAAAACAGAACTTATCTTTTCACCCAAAATCCATTTCTCTTCCAAGTTTTACCATTATTAAATATCATCCTTTCAGTTACTAATGTTTAAAACCTCAGCATCAGTCATCCTCAATTTCCCACTCTCACCCACATAACTAATCATTTGGAAAATTCCTCTTCCCCAACTCTCTCAGACTTGTCCTCTCCGCTTCACTTACACAACCATTACTCTCATATGAGTCTTTATCACCTTTCACATGAACTATTTCAATCACATACTATTTGGTCTTCCTGCCTCAACTAATTCCCCAAACATAAGCATGAATAAATCATGAGACAGATGTATCAGAAAGAATGTTCCCCCAGGATTTGCCAGCATACCTGATTCCATGGTCTATGCAAGCATATGTCACCTCTACAATCTACCTATTAAACAGTCTCTGAAGTGATTTTCCTAAGTACAAGTCTGACTAAGTCACTACCCTACTCAATAAACTCTAGTGGTTTCCAATTATTTCTTAGTATCATGTATAAAATTCTATGTTAGACATTTCAGAAGTGGTATTCAAATCCCAGCTCTGCCACCCTAGATAAATTACTTAATTTCTTCTGGATATAGTATATGGAGTAGATAATCTCTCAGTCCATGCAAGCTCAAAATCTTTTAATTCCATGACTATATTTTTTTTTCTTTTGGCCAAGAAATTGGGGTTTTGAGACTTGCCCAGATAGTAAGTGTTAATTGTCTGAGAACAGTTTTGTACTCAGGTCCTCCTCACTCCAGGACCCATACACTATCCACTGCACCACCTAATTACACCCCTATGCCTGTTTAAATAGAAAAGCTACCCCCACTTAATTCCCAGGCAATGACATAACATTTACTCATAAATCACAAAGAACTGCAATTCTCCCTCTTGAACTCACATATATATTCCTAAATATTTACTATCTACTCAAGAACATTTCAAATGCAGAGACTTGGCCTTCCTGGTCCTTCAATAGGAGTGTACTTAAGTGGGGCCATAATTGAAGTACCCATCAGGTAAAAGGCCAAGAATCAAATGAGTCACAGCTGGTTCCAAAGATACTGCTGGCTTCCCTAATTGTAGATCCTGGTGTTCAATGGAAACTGGGCAAACCAAGGTAATATGACCCTTGAACTAATTGGTCGTGTTCAAACTTCCTGTAATTTACAAACATTTCCAGATTCCATGGGAACATATAAGGACATGATGTCTATATTGGACCAAGTGAATTTGCTTCTTACAATGACTCTAATGTCCAAAATCAGTGTACACTCTTCCTATATGGGTAAGGCTATCTGAGAAGTTTCCCCTTGGCTCCCATAGGACAGTGCTGAGGTTTTGCATCTACATGGATTTTTTTTTTCTTTCTTCAGGCATGAATATGAAGGTAGAATACGTTTTAGGAATTTTGGTCACTGCTTGCAAAGGGATCAAAAGACACAGTTTTGAAATGACTTTTTGGACCATTCCATTCCATGAACTGACTGCAGACAAATATCTTCTTCTCAACTGGTCTTGCCTGTTCATCAATTATTGTATGCTGAGCAAATTGTTTTATTCAGAAAAAAAATCTTCTTCTGATTATTCCTCTTTTTGAAATCATAAGACATCAAGTCTATATTCATTCCATCTCCCACCCAGACATATTTAATTAAAATGCTATTTCTGCACCAACACATGACTTGATAGAAGGTCAAATTTTCTACCCAGGCACATGAAGATGAACTTGTGCAAAAACGATAATGGAACATATGTGATTTTCCAGAGATTTGGGGGAGAATAGTAGTACTAGAAAGAAAGAGGCTATCGTGTGAGTTAAAATGATCAGGATCTAATTTTGGCTCTGTAATTAAATCATAGTGCAACCTAGGATAAGTCAGTCCTCTCTGCAAGCCTCAATTTCCTCTTCAGTAAAAATAATGGTGTTCCAATTATGAAATTCTATGTTACATGTTCTAAAGCACCTTTCCTCTCTAAAAGTCTTCAGTTTAGTGTGATGACACCTCCCAGAAGCATAAACATGGTTTCATCATTCTGTCAAATGAAATATCCATCCTGAAAGATTAGATTCTCATTCATACAGATGTCTCTAATGAAAGTGGATCTTAAGATCTGAAGCACTCACATAATCTCCTCAGTTCTCCAGTTTTTATACGTGTAGATATCGTCTTCCTATCACATTACACCTCAGTATCCCATTGTATAACCCTCTGCTAAATCCTGAGTAGACTGTATACACTGGCTTGGTGTAGAAAAATAGCAAGATCTTAGAGACAATACAGCTGGGATCATGACATGGCTCTTTCATTCCCTCATCGTGTAACTCCAGGGGAATATCTCATCCCTCTAAGTCTATCTCATTATCTACAAGATGTTAAACTACGTAATCTTTTAGAACTCTTCTAGCTTTGATGTTCTTTGATAATGATTCATGATGATTAGAAAAGAGTTCAACAGATACCCACATTCTCTTTCTTTATGATGGAATTTTGGACAATATTAGATGTGGAAAAGACCTATCTACTCTAGCCCACACCTAGACAGGAATTCCTTCTCCAATATCCATTACAAGGTCATTCTAGCCTTTGTTTTGAAGACCTGAAGAAATGAGACACCAAAGAATACTGCCCCTGAGGTAGCCCATTCATTTTGGGGCTTCTTGAATTGTTAGGAAGTTTTTTTTCTTTACATCAGTGATTGCTACTAATTCTGATCATTGGACATAAGCAGAGAAAAGGCTTTTCCCTCATTAACATCATAGCCTTTCATATACTTCAAGACAATAATCCTATTTCTCTTAGGTCTTCTCTTTTCCAAGACAAACATAGTGCAATGCACTATGCATTTGTAAAGTTGATTTATCACTGCACAGGCTTATCAGGGCAAAAGGTATATTAATAACTTGACAGTAAGCAATGCACGCAATCAAACTATACTGGCTATTAACAACACAGCAACAATCTTTCTAGAAACAGTTCTTAATTCCTAAAGGTCTAGGCAGCAAGGGTAGGGAACCTGCAGCCTCAAGGCAACATGTATTTCTCTAGGTCCTCAAGTGCAGCCCTTTTACTGAATCTAAACATCACAGAACAAAACCATTTAATAAAAGGGTTTGTTCTGTAAAACTTGGACTCAGTCAAAATAAGGAGCTAGAAGGCCAGATGTGGCCTTGAGGCTGCAGGTTCCCCACCTCTGGTAGGGTAAGAGTGTCTCATATTAACTCTCACCTTAAGATTCTCTATCTGCTCAGTTGTGTCTCCTTCTTAGCTCTGATAGGTCTTTGTCAATTAGCACTACCCTCAAATGAATACAGGATGCTTGAATTTTGAAGTGAAGGAAACAGAGGAGTCTGTCTTTGTCATGACCCCAGAGCGGGCTGATAGCTAATATTGATGGTACACTTGGGGGGTTCTTGTTAAAGCATTTACAAATTCTATCTAAGTTCTGATTGGTGATAGATTACCTAAACTTATGACAAAGAGAAATTATCAGTTAAAATTAACATCATTAGCAAGTATTTATCAATTATTTACTAAATCTGGGGGATCATGTACTATCATTAGTAGTTTACCAAATTAGTAGTATGTTTACACATTCACATTTAGTAACTATTTACAAAATCTGGAGGACACGTGGATGTTATTATAAAAGTACTAGCATTCAGTAAGCACTTAATCAGTGCCTTTTCTATTTATTCATCAAGAGGAATAGGGGTTATACACAGGGTTGAGATAAATGGATGATTAGGGCTAGTCACTCAGCTGAACTCTCCCAATAATCCCCTACAACAAACTTTAAATAATGCCTCAAATCAAAATTTGGAGCAGCAGAGCCAACATACATTTAAAATGATACATTTTTTAGACCTAAGAAAACTTAAAAGGTCAGCAGGAAAAGTCTGTAACAACAGGGTAGAGCCCAGTCCCACACATGTGGCAGCCATGTGCAACAACAGCAGAAGCTTTAGGATCTCTCAATACAGAGAAGGAAAGGGGGTCAGACACCTGGTCAGAAAGAGATTTCAGGGGCAGCTAGGTGGCACTATGAATAGAGCATCAGCCCTGAAATCAGGAGGACCTGAGTTCAAATCTGACCTCAGACACTTAACACTTACTAGCCATGTGACCTTGGGCAAGTCACTTAACCCCAACTGCCCTGCCTTTCCCCCTTGATGCAGCCACTTCTTAACTCTGTAGCCTAAGGGCCAGCCTTAGGCTGTATTCTCAGGAGGGACTGAAAAGACCAGAAGTGAGAGAGAAGTGTACAGCAGCTGTCCTTTATTGTATTGTAGCTTCCTCCTTATATACCTTAGAGGTAACATGATTAAGCATGATCTCCATGTGCGCTGGAGGGAAGGACCAATGGGAGGACAGGCCGAGCCAGCCAATCTCAGCTGCCACTCATCAGGCAAGTGGTCTTGCACGACTTTTCCATGAGTTTTAGCAACTGAGTTGTGACCCTCAGCAGCACAGGTGCTTTTAGACTCACACTGATCCCTACAATTCCTCCATTTTATTTTAGAAAGTGCCAAGCGAGGATCAGCTTGAATCATGGCTAAGCTATTACAAAAACATTAAACCAAACAAAGGAGAAACACAAAACAATAATATGCCTCAACTATGAGGTTTTAGCCATTAACACAAAATGTCCTATACTTAAAACCACAGTCCAATGCTGTTTGAATTAGCTGCGGATATTAAATCAATTCTGGCTTGTTCTTCATAGCCTTTTGACACATTGAGCTTGCACCATTTGGTTTTACAGAGTAGATATAGACATAGCAAGAGACTACCTGTACAATTCATACAAGTCACATTAAACACTTTTTGAGCTCCTGTTACATTGTCCCCACATTCTCACTATGCAACAAAACACCAAACACGAAGTTGGATCATTTTAAAAGGATATGAAGGACTTAACTAAATGTAGTATTAACCATTTGCAAAAGAGGGTTATTAGCAGCTATACAAATTACCAGTCCATGGCAAATCTTACATTTGTATAAACACCAACAAAACAATTCAATGAAGGAATTCCTTTTTTGGCATTTCACGTTATAACTGAGATACAAAGAACATTACAACTGAGATACAAAGAGTGCTTCACTGGAAATTTCCCAACAATTCCTGTTGACCCTTGTCAACAGAATTACTCTATAATATGCACAACTGTTTAAAGATAGGACTCTTTGAAGAGGAATGGTAACTGTCCTGAGCTTTTTTCCCCAAATATGCTTGAGCGTAAAAGCTACATCCAACATTTGCTTATGCTTTCCAGTCCCCAGGCTCAAGCACATGCAGCCATGTTCCCCAATGCTGTCCCAAGCTGTTATCACAATTGGTCCTGTGGAAACCATGGCTTTCCATAGACCTTTCCAAGTTCTTTCCTTTGATGGACTCTGCATTTGCACAGGAACAGAACATATTGTGTGTAGCTTATGATGTGCCATCAGTAGCCATCCATTGTAGCTTGACTGATGGAGCCAATGGTGTGGGAGGTTGGCTATGTTGTTCCGCATGAGCAGGTGGTCAGATGGCAAGCATGGTGAAGGCAGCAGTCAGCAGCCACATCCCTTGCTGATTCATCTGGCATGGTCTCTGCCATCGTCGGGATGGACACCTCCTCTTTTTCCTTTTCCGCTGCTGGTTTACAGATAACGCAGACACTCTTCACAGGAATCCACTGTTGACCTTCATCTATGGAGATACAAGCATATCCTGGCCCCACATTATGAGGGAATAGAGGCCTTACCAAGTACCTGTGGGTGTCTTACACCTTACTTTTTCACCACTGCCACCTCTTTGCCAGCACCCTACCTTCATACTCTACAGAGCTGGCACATAGCAGGTGTGAGATTCTCAGCAGTGTATAAACAATCTTGTTTATGTGGTCCTGTCTCACAGGGCCTGGGCCTTCTCCCCCTTTTTGTTTAAAATATAGCTCCATAAGGTTGGGGGGCTAAGGTTGTTGGGCGATAGGGTCAGCCACAACCATGTTTGTCAATAAGTGATCAGCCCTATTGTTGCCATCAAAAACAAGATCAAGGCCATCAATGTGAGATCACACATGAAGAATGGAAATTGTGTGTGCACAAGTTCAAATAGTTTGTTGGGCATGGAGGAAAAGCTCTGATATCAGTTGGATCCTTCTTTAGGATCTCTGTTAACTGTCTTCTCCATGTTGTAATAAACAATAAGAATTTACTAGGTTTTTCTTACACAACATTTTTCTTTTTCAATGTCAAACTTAAAAATCTCAGAAATCTTTTCAAATATTTTGCAAATTTCCCAGCAAGTTCTAAAATAAACAAGTTGCCCTCTCATACTGAATGACCTTGCCTCTAGAGATCATTTTCATGGGCTTTTGGTAGTTTTACAACATAGGAATAACTGAGAAGGACTTTAAGGAGGGGCTGGTGGTGATGCCCCTGCTTTGTCAAAATCCCATATATGTGGGAAGAATGGTCTGAATAGACAGAATTAATCCAAATAAAGTTTTCACTTAATCTCCTCCTTTCTACATAGAGCAATCAACTAACAACTTTAGGTTTTGTTGTCAAAACAGTAAAGTAACTTTGATAATAATTTCCATAAGTGATAGCCAAATGGTTTTAGATATAACTTCCTTTTTAACTGTAGGTAAAGGTGGAAATAACTGGTTTTCTATGGGGCACACACAAAACGCAAGTGACCTGTTTTTAAACAAATTCTCCATCTTTTGATTCCAACAAAATTCATTTCCAAATCATTACTTACAAAAGCTACTAGCAAAAAATTAGGCTTTTCTCCTCTCCTCATAGATGCAGAGTCTTATTGTGGATTTAGAGATTTGAATGGAGAGGTTCATTTGTTTATCTAAACAAGGTGTGGGCTTGAGGGTGCCTCAGAGCTTTTGCTAGTGGGATCCTTGTTAGAACTTAATTTCCCTATTATTTTTGTAGCACTTTCTCTCTTAATCTGCTAATTTTATCTTGTATTTCAGTGCTATATTTACTCCTAAAAATTTCTTAGAGAGTGAAATGCTCTTGACCCCTATTCAAAGGGAGTGGAACTTCTGAAAAAATTCTCAGAGGTGCACCTTGTTCCACTTCCCCCAAACTGGGGGACTTGAAGCTCTCACCTTTCAAATGTTTCTTTACCAGATCTTAGCAAAATTCCAATTTGCCAAAATGCCAATTAGTATAATAAATTCTGACTTATCTTAGCACAAGGTTATGAATGGCATTAATTCACTTTTTCACATTTCCCATAAAATGATCAGAATAAGTTCAAATTGATACATAAGATTTTTTCTCTAATGGGTGAGGCAGAAAATGGTTAATTCTTACTTATTTACCTTTTCAATCTAAGGGGAAAATTCCCATATTATTTCTCATCACCTTTTCCTCACTCCACTTGGCCAGAGTGGAATGAAGGGAAGGAGATTTTTAAACCTTTGAAAGTCTCAGAACTTCTGTTCACACTTCGACAAAATGACAAAGGACTCTCACACACTTCCTCACATAAAGACATAAAGACAAAACAGAGAGACACAAACAAACATAATGGATCCAAAAGCTTCACATAGAATTTATAGGAGATCTCCTGAAAAAAATTTAAAAGTTGCTAGCTCTCCAGATAGTAACAGAAGCCAGGTGAAACTTACTTGATAATATTAGAAACAGCTGTATCACACCTAAGTGTTCAAGCCACCTGTGGCACTTTCAGTTCTGATGCTGAACATATCATTAATGTACTCCACAGAAAAAATAGCAGAAATTGGGAAATGCTGGAGTCCCTCCTTCTCCCACTTCAATTGAAATTTTGAAATATACGCCTAGGTGACTCCCCCCCACCCCGGCCACATGGGTGTCAGTTGGCAGAGATTCCCATTCAGGAACCTGCATTTGTGTGGGGAATATTGCCCTGTCAGCCCCTTTGTCAACCAGGCCAAAAAATACTCTCCCTCCTAATCCAAGGGTCATCATAGGCTTTATTTGTTCAGTTTGTTGCAGGAAGAAAGTTTTCTCCACAGATTTTAAGGGGCAATTGAGGAGCATGCCTTGAGCTATGGGAGCTCCTTTGTTGATATAAGTGTAATCAGCATCTGTATTTAAAAGAAGGATGGTGTTGGGGATCTCATGATATACTCTAACAACCAGAGTGGCCATAGAATACATGTCAGGGGGAGCAATAACAAGAAAAGAGGGAAAAACTTTTGAGAGAGATAGAATTGGGACTTCACAGGTGCTGTGTGGGGGAAGGCTCAAGTAACCTAAACTCCGAAGTTGGAATATCTGAATGGTTGCTGTGCTGCCAAGGCTGCATAATGATGCCTCCCCTCGGGCATCTGTGGTGCCTGTTTCCCTTGAGCAGCAAGTACCTGAGGTTGCAGGGCCCTCCTTTAATCTGTCCTCTTTGGCCACAGGGATCTTGCTCCAGGCATGGCCAGCACAATGAAAGATATTTAGATAGGCCTTCTCTGTATAGCCCAATTGTTGGGCTGTATCTACAGAAGGATCAGCGCCTGAAAACTGCTGAAACACCAGCTGCATAGGTGCACCAGGTGCCAATTCAGTGGCGTGGAGGCAATATTGCTCAGTGTATTCCATCATCAAAAAAACAGCCTGCACTGGGGTCAATATTGCTCTGGCTAATGCCTTAAGCACCTTAAAAGAAAGAGTTTTATGCGACCTTCTCACCTGTTCTTCAATGACTGGGAAGAATTCCCAATTGCCTATCATATTCCCTTTTTCTCATGCTTTCTCTAGTGTTTTTTCTAATGCAGAGTGTGCGTGCAGAACACCTGAGGGAACTCTAGTATCAATTTTTTTTTGAGCCATAGTTCCCTTTTCTACATCCCTAGGATGACAGCCTGCACTCTCCTCAGGAGGCTTGCTTTCTCTTCTGGCGTGAGCGAGCTTTCAGGATGGTAATCCCTTCCCCTTTCTGTTGATTCACCTGATTTTTGCCCAACTCTATTTTATCAAGCTGCTTCAGCCTTTCCCTTTTGCCTAACTCTATAATCCCAGCATCTCTGCAAGCAGGCATGGGCGGCTGGAACCATTCCCTCTCTCTCTCTGGGGAGGAAACCCTGCTTGGGTCATTTTCACTAGGAAAGGCTGGGCCGTTTTGAATACAGGCAGGGACCATAGGAAACTCCATTCTCTCACCTTCAAAGGCATCTTTCACTGGTGGTAAGTTGTGAAATCGATGCTCCGGACTTCCTCACCTTGGGACAGGTCCTGTAAACCTCTCTCTCCCCTGGTATTATTTTGCCTATATATTGTCCCATTTTTACTCACTGCTCTCCAAGCCTTTTGTCGATTCCCAGATATCGCACAGCTACTCAGGTATCCTCTCCTGGACCCTCTCTGCAAATAGAGGTGTTTGTACCCCGTCTCTTTTGGGGGTGCACTAGCGTGATTCTGGGGTTCTTCTTTCAGCCCTGAGGGATTCTTTTATCTGCCCTGCCCAACGTTGTGGCACCAGCTGATGCTGCTGCTTCTTAACTCTGTGGCTTAAGGTCCAGCCTTAGGCTGTATTCTCAGGAGGGACTGAAGTGACCAGAAGTGAGAGAGAAGTGTACAGCAGCTGTCCTTTATTATATTGTAGCATCCTCTTTATATACCTTAGAGGGAACATGATTAAGCATGATCTCCATGTGGGCTGGAGGGATGGGCCAATGGGAGGACAGGTTGAGTCAGCCAATCTCAGCTGCCACTCATCAGGTGAGTAGTCTTGCACAAGACTTCCCTATGAGCTTTAGCAATTGGGCTGTGACCCTCAGCACCACAGGTGCTTTTAGACTCACACTGATCCCTACACCCCCTCAAAAAAAAAAGGAAAAAAAAGGTTTCAGGGGACCCTTTGCTAGCAAGGAGTGCAGCTGGTGCTGATTGACAGCTCTATTACCCAGTCTAGATAACTTTTTGCAACAGTGTCGCTTGCAAACCTTAAAATTCTACCAAAAGGCTAGCTGCTGTTATTATTACCATTATTTTTATTATAAGTAAGAGCTGTTTAGTATGATAGGGCGACTAGGTGGCACCAAGGATAGAGTACTTGGCCTGAAGTCAGGAAGATGACGAATTCAAATTCAAATCAGACACTATCTATATGACCCCAAGTAAATCTGTTTGTCTCAGTTTCTTCATCTATAAAATGACCTGGAGAAGGAAATGGCAAACCTCTCCAGTATCTGCAAAGCAAACCCCAGATAGAGACACAAGGAATCAGATATGACTGAAACAACTGAACAACAACAACAAAAACTCTGGGCAGCAGTTCTGAATCACATTTCTAGACTGAAGAGGAGCATTGTTGGTTGATCCCAAGGGAGCAGGGGCCCTGATCATGCTACCAAAGTGAAGAGGAATGCTAGTATTTGCAGCTATAGGAACCCTTCCTGGATAAAATCCAGAATGAAAACCAGGAGAATAGTGACCACACCTCACCCAGGATGACAACACCCTGGAAGAACAAAACACTTGCAGAACTATTTCTGAAAACCACAGTGCACATACACTCACACACATACACACACACACACACACCCTGAAGCATGGGACAGTGCCTTCTCACCCCCAAGTGAACAGACCCCAACTGATATAAAGCTCAAAGTAAAAAATAGGCTAAAAAAAAATGAGCAAGTAATAACAAAAAAAATTTTGGCATGAAAAGCTACTATGGTGACAGGGAAGAACAAGACATAAACTCAGAAGAAAATAACAATGTGAAAATAGCTAAAAACAAAGCCTCAAAGAAAAATGCTAATTGAACCCAAATACAACAAGAATTCCTCAAGTAGTTAAAGAAAGTGATAAGGGTGGTAGAAGAAAAAGTAGGAAATGAGAATAATGTAAGAAAATATGAAAAAGAAAAGAATTAATAGCATGGTAGAGAGGCACAAGATACTACTGAAGAAAATAATATCTTAAAAGACAGAATTGGTCAAATGGAAAAAAGAGGTACAAAATCTTACAGAAAAAAAATTACTTAAAAATGAGAATTGGACGAGTGGAAGTTAATGACTTCATGACACATCAAAAATAACGAAACAAAGTCAAAGGGATAAAATATTAAATATCACATTAGAAAAACAACTTATCTGGAAAACAGATGAAAGAGATAGTTTAGGAATTATTGCACTAGATGGAAACAATATGGTGAAATAAAGGCAGAAACTCACTTGAAATCTCCCAAATTCCTCTCCAAAAGAATTTAAAAATATTACTTCAGAATGAATTTTTGAGTGGCAGAACCATAAAAGATAGGAGTGAAACAATATGCTGAAACAAGAGAATTTAGAAGTTTGGCAAAAAAAAGTCTGTCTCATTGGGGTTGAAAGTGGAGTATATTGTAGCATAGGCAAAGCCTCAGCAAACCAACAACAGGCTTTGGTGATGGCAGAATCAGGAGTTCTCAGCTTATGGATGATAAGGGGGTCAGACAACTGGTCTGAAAAGATTACAGGGAATTGTTAGCTGGTATTGGGTGCAGGACTCTGTCGCACTGCCCACATGTTGCATTGCCTGTATGCAGTTCCAAGTCACAGCCCCAGGGCAAGGAGGAGCACTACCATAGGAGCACCTTCAGTCACAGGGGAGTAGGCGCCCTGGTCTCAGTTCCAGGTCATGAAAGAGTATTTGTGGTCACTCACAAACAAGAACACAGGCCAGGAGAGCAGAGACCACACCTTTCCTTAGATCATACTACCTTGGAAGAGAAAAAAAAAACTTACAGACCCCCAGAACTATTTCTGAAAACAACAGTAAGAAAGACCTGAGGTATAAAATACCTGGGAGTATACCTGCCAAAACAAATCCAAGAACCATACAAACAAAACTATAAAAAAACTTTTTTACAAATAATATCAAATTTAAAGAATTACAAAAATATTAATTGTTCATAGGTAGGCAGGACCAATATAACAAAAATGAAATTTTTACCTTAACTTATTTATATATTTAACACCATCCCAATTAAGTTACCAAAAATTATTTTCCTCAATTAGAAAAATAATAACAAAATTAATTTGGAACAACAAAAAGTCAAGAATATCAAAAGAACTAATGAAAAAATGTAAAGGAAGGAGGTTTATCAACTATATTATAAAGCAGTAATTATCAAACCTATCTGGCACTGGCTGAGAAATAGAAAGGTAGATCAGCAGAACAGAGTGGACATACAATTTACAACAGGAAATAAATATAATAACCTTGTATTTGGCAATTATAAAGACTTAAGATTTTGGGATAAGAATTCATTATTTGGTCAAAATTATTGGGAACACTGGAAAGTAGTATGGCAGAAACCAGACATAGACCAATATCTCACACTAAGGTAAGGTAAGGTAAGGTAAGGTCAAAATGAATTTAACAATCTTAAGTGAAATAAATGAGTATTTACTAAAATATAAATTGCTTAGATTAAGAGGAGAGGAAATAAAATTTATAGATAACCCCATCTTAGAAAAAGAATTCAAACAAACAAACAAAAAAAATGAGCTCCCTAACAAAAAATCCCCAGAACCAAATAGATTTCATGAGTGCATTATATCAAACATTTGAAGAACAACTAATTCTAATACCATTAGAATATAAACCATTAGGAAAAGTAGGCAAACCAGGAGTCTTACCAAATTTCTTCTAGTGCTGACACATATCAATGCAAAAATAAAAACAAACCAAAAAAAAAAAAAAACACCCCTCAAATATAAAGGAATTCTGGTTGAGTCAGAACAAAATTATTTATTAAAAGGGAAAGTTAGGCATGCATGCTGGGGTCTCAAATCAAAAGTTACAATGGAACCTACAGGTTAGGAAGGGTAGGGGTGATTTATGCTTAAAAAGCACAAAGAGGAAGGGTTATGGTAGAGAATGGATAATCTGTCATAGAAACTGGTGGCGCACAGAAGCATGACAAAAATGTAAGGAAACAATATGACAGAAACTAAATAGAGACCAACATCTCACACCAGATACCAAAAATAAGGTTAAAATGGGTACATGATTTAGACATAAAGAGTGGCACCATAAGCAAATTTCTAAAAAGAAAAAAATTAAGAGCCTTTCCTTAATTGATAAATGGTCAAACAATATAAACAGGCAGTTTTCAGAAGAAGAAATCCAAACTATCTATAATAATATTTTAAAAATGCTCTAAATTCCTATTGATTAGGGAAATGAAATTAAAACTACTCTAAGGTACCACCTTAGACTTCTCAGAAATAATCAATGCTAGAGGGAATGAGGGAAAAACAAATATACTAACGAACTGCTGGTGGTCCCAAGAGGGCAGTTGCTTTCTTGGGTTCTGAACTCTTAACATTATATCTCAATGTTCCTTTCTCACTGTGGGCTTCCCATTAGCAATCAACCAATAAGTTGATTCAACTTAACTTCCATCACCTCAGGTTAATCAAGGCTTAGTTATAGACGCAGTTATATTTATATAAAATGTAAAAGTTAATTTATTTTGTCTTATCCACTCTGTTTTCTTCTTGTCTCAAAAAGTGGTTATATCTCTATAAGGGATCAGGACATCAAGTTTTATCATTAGTATAACACTTCATTAACACCTTGTGATTATATTTTGACTCTTCAGTGCCAACATCAACTGAGGTGTGTATGTGTGTATGTATGTGTGAGTATGGTGTGGACAGAGTAGAAGAAAGTAGAAACAACTCTCTAACACTTGTGAGGGATACAAGTAGAAGTACTAAGGCCCCTTACCATCTTGTCAATGTCCTTACTGAATTTTTACCTGAATCTTTCACCTAGTTCTGAGTCCAGATGATTACTGAATTTTTACTAAAATATGGTGTCCAAAAGTAAACAAAACATCTCAGGTATTCCCTGTGTTCCCATCCCCTGTTTGTGTTATAGTAACACAGGAGAGAAATATCTCCTTGTACACATAAGAGAATTTTTTCTTCTCATTTGTTTTGCTATGGCATTTAACTTAATGTCTTTTATTTTGAATTAATGTCTCCTATGTTTGATCCAGGAAAAGGCAACACATTAATAAGGGCTTATGAACTGTCCTTCAAACTTCATATATCTTTTTACAGGTTTGAGGAAAGTGCTGTATTAGCACCATGAATGGTAGACTTCAATTAAAAGGATTTCACGCACATCATATAATGTCTATAGCATATGGGGAGTTTGGTTAAAGGCAAAACCCAAGTAACAAAATTATACATTCTATTACTGTCTCTGGGAGCTCCTGATATTCATAAAATAGATTTTCGAGGCTACTATGAAGCCATGACACTCAAATGGTCCCGTTTTAAGTCTGAAATGAAGACAGCAGTGAAAAAATAATATTGATTTTGAAATCAAAGTTTAGATTCGATTCTTACCTTTAATATTTATTGTTTATATGACCTTCAGGAAATCACTAACCCTCCCTGAGTTATTTCCTCATCTACAAAAGGAAGGCTTTGGACTAGATGATCTCCAAGGTTCCTTCTAGCTCTACCAATAACCTGAATTTGAACTCTACTTCTGACACTTATTGTATGTAAGTCATTTATATTCACTGGACCCTAGGTTCCTTATCTTTAAAATAAGGAGGTTGGATTAGATGCTTTTTGAAGGGCCTTCCAGTTCCAGATCTATGATCCTATGGTCCTGTAACTTGATTTCTCCAGTTTCCACCATGGCCATAGATTTGTTCTTGGCCTTCAGAGAGTTGCTAAGCGTGTAGATCAGCAGTTCTCAACCTGTGGGTCGCCACCCCCTTTGGGGGTTGAAGGACCCTTTCACAGGGATCACAGGGGTCACCTAAGACCATTGGAAAACACATATTTCCGATGCTCTTAGGAACCAAGGTACCGCTCCTCTATCTGTCTCCGGGCGAGTCTGCCCACATGCAGATACGCCCACATAGGAGTATTAAAGAGTGACCGCATTAGAAAGGTTGAGAACCACTGTTGTAGATGATAAAGATCCTGCTGCTGCTGATAATGATGATAATGACAATAATAATGGCAAACATTTGTAGAATAGTTTTAAGTTTTGCAAAACACTTTCTGCATACTTTCTCTTTTTGTTTTCACACCAACCCTCTGAGGTATTATCCCTATTTTAAAGATCAATAAACTGAGGCTGAGGAAGGTTAAGAGTCATGTAGCTTAAATGTCTGAGGCACAAATTGAACTCAAGTGTAAGAAAATTTGCCTTCATTCTTAAATTTTCCTACATCTACCTTTGAATCTCTTTGCATCAATAGAAAACTGGTTTTCCCCAAAGGATGCTGATCCATTTCTACCTTCCCCAGAGATCACTGAGGCAGTTATTTCTGGGTTTAGGACAGCCTTGTAAGGGGCTCCTTTGTAGAACTTCAAGCTTCTTGATACTTATATCTTTAGAAGTGAATTAGTGTTAGAAAAAAGGGGAAAGACTTTTTATGGTGCTGGAAGAGTGTAGTCTGGATAGGATGGAAGACATGAAAAGGAAGATATTTGCTAGTTGGTGAGAGAGTAGAGACTAATGCACACTAGACAGAGAAGAGAAATAGACTAAACCTAGAAAAAGAAGGCAGATCTCTCAGGGGAAGCAGGCAAAAGATCTATGGCCAGGAAGGATCTGGCCTGGATGGAACGTCTTTCTGAATTTGGGACTCCTTAGGCATTGTCTCTCTCCAGCCTCCTATTATGAATAACCAAGAGACAGTTGATATCCTTGAAACTTCTTATCTAAAAATACGCAGCCAGGCCCTAGTGAATACCTTCACAAGTGTGGCCTCAGGGTGTCGCTGTCCTGAGATCTCATTGTTCTCACAAGCAATAAAGGGAAGTTTCCATGGCTGAAGAAATAATGCCAAAGAACATTCAGTGCCCTAAAGGAGTCATTGGGAATGAAGGGAGGGGGGAAAGGGGTAAGGTATAAGTCAAGGAGCCTTACATATCATTATACTCTGATTTCTATCTCTGAGGTGATATATATGGGTTTTAGCCTCTTACTCCCAGGCAACTTCTATCTCTTATCGCTTAGGAGGAAGACAGAGCTTTGTCCTATGACTAGGCATTCCCCCAAGTTACCTTCTTGGTTCCTTTGTCTCTGTCTCTATGCTCCTCCCCATCAACTTGTATCTTATTATCAATTATTTACTAAATCTGGGGGATCATGTACCCATATCATTAGTAGTTGTTTACCAAATTAGTAGTATGTTTACACATTCACATTTAGTAACTATTTACAAAATCTGGAGGACACGTGGATGTTATTATAAAAGTACTAGCATTCAGTAAGCACTTAATCAGTGCTTTTTCTATTTATTCCTCAAGAAGAAAACGGATTATACTAAATAAATAATGCTTTGGGAATTTATATTCCTAAAGGACATTTTACACCAAATTAGTTTTAAGAAATCCTCATATTTGAAAGCTCATTTATTTATTTATTTATTTTTTTGCTTTAAGAAGGGAGTTTTTGTTTTAAGTGGAAAGGCTGAAATTGTGTGGTTATTGAATTTGAATTTAAAGATGGGCATTGATTATGGTAAAGATATAAATTACCGTGGTTTGTATTTATTACTAGAACTGAAAGAAGCAGTTAGAATATTGGCCCAGTATACTTTAACTGACCTGATTATAACAGGTGATTTCAAACTGCTTGTAAACTTTCCCAAGAAAATGCAAATGTGAATGGGGAACTGAAATATCAAGAAAATATACTAATTTGTGGATAATATTTCCTTTTTGAGGGCTAAGGGCATTAGAACTTAGAAACGTATGGTTATATGATCAAAAAGGTACATATTGTTATTTGGCATTAAGAAATTGATTTACTGCATGGCCCCAGAAAATTTTGTTTACCTTAGTTTACTGTTCAATAAGGGGGAATCCACATCCCTAGGAATTTTATGGGACTAATATAATTGTAAAGGTGCTTGGTATCAAACAAAAATGCTATTTGAGTGTAAACTGTGTAAGCTAAAGTTAGTTGCTTTATGTTTGTTAACCTTATGTGAAATTTTCCTTGGGTGTGAAGTTCATGCCAATGGTTATGGGACAAATGATTTTCTGTGCAAAGCAATTTGGAAATGATTAAATTAAGGTCACCATATTGGTAATTACTTGATTTTTTTTCAAAGTTTAAATTTAGGTACATGATAACTGTTACTGGTAAACAGTTGTATTTATTATTTGTGTTACAGGAAAAGCAGTTTTTCTTATACTCCAAATGCTGTTAAATTAAGAATTATACTGTCAGAGGAACAGAAAACTGATGAATGGGGCACTCTGACCATGTGTTATAACATTTTGAAATGTAATTTGAGAAATCATAAACTTCCAAGTTTGTCTTTGTTTTAAAGGAAGTTTCAATTAAGATTGTTTGATATCATTTATGAAATATGTGAGACTGTTAACCAAGCTATTTGGGGTTATTGCATAAATCAAGTATTTATAAAAGTATGCTTGTGAAAAAGTAATTATTGGTAATTATGTGAAGAAGAGAACTGTGAATCCTCTTGTAAGTTTTGTAAAACCTAGAATTGTTAATGTGTATGGAAACCATTCATATGGAAACCAGATGCCCCTGGAAACAATCTGTGTGGGCAAGGTCATCAACCCTGGGAAGGGGGCTTATTTTAGTTATGAAGCTCCTAAACAATGAACTTGACTTGCTGAGAAGTAGCAAGGCTATGTACAAAAGATTACAAAGGATTTCTAGCAATTGGCTTTTATACCAGGACAAGTTTAAAATTTGTGAAAGGAGAGTTAGCAATTATATAAAGCATTTGTAAGATTTCTTGTCATTTTATCAATTATGTATAGATTTTATAATATTCAAACTTACTGTGAATTTTCTGAAGTTTCTAGATGGGACCCTAAGATTTGGGGAGTTCAGGCAGGATGCCTAAAGAGTCATTTGATTTTTTACAGATCAGATTAAGAAGAGAGCTTCACCACTTCCCACCAGGAAGGAGTGGGGAGAGGAAGCACTTACAATAAGGGCCTCTAAAGAAGTCTTACTGAGGGGCAGGGGAGTTGGAAACCAGCCAGTCTTCAAACTGGCCTTTCAAGTCAGTAAAATAGATTTCTAGTAATTGGATTCTAGTACAAATTTGGAATTTAGAACAGGAATCCTGGTAAAATGTTAAAGGGAATTCCTTATGTATGTGAGTCCTGGTAAATCTTTGTGGTATATTGCAAATCAATGAGAGTAAATTCATGTTAAGGTAAAAGAGTTTTGGGATGATACTGCATGTGGATGCTTTGTCCAATCAGGTCCCTACTTTCATCTTTATGACAAATCAATGAAAAGTTAGGCATAAGGCAAATGTATGAATTTTTGCTGTTTTAGGGACATTCTTCCAGAATGTTATGGGAATAATTAGATACATAATTCATCAGTTTGTGAGGTTAGACGTTAACCTCTTTGTTTTATCTATTCTGGGATTCTAGTATAGAACAGTTATGTTAGTAATGGGGATCAGACAGTTGAAAAGATAAATGAAGATTGGGTTAGAAATAGGGATTACAGTATGAGCTCAGATTGAATATAGTCCCAAGAAGATAGGGACACTTGGGAAGTAGATGCAAATCTATTAGAGCAATAATTTATAATCCTGATGGGAGATTTGATTTTTATGAGCAAGAATAAATATAGAAATGAATACGGGTTATTTGAGGCTCACTTTAAAGATGTTCGTTAACCATTGTGAGATTATAATCATATCTTAAACTGATTGTCGGAGCTTGTTATTTAAGTCTTGATGGGACTGTTAACTGACTATTTCTTTGCGTCTAACTCCTGGTATGAGTATTTAAAAAGGCTATCCAAGCTATCCAAGCCACTGATCCATGATGCCAAACCCTGTGAAGTACAGGTATGGAATGCAGAGGGAAGGTCAGGAGAATGACTATTCTGCATGAGCTGAGGTAGGATTCCTCTGACTCAATTTCCCCTATTGACACCTGGCAGACTTTTAAGCTTTGCTCAATGCAGATTGAAGCTTGGTATACATTTTGCCTGAAATTGACATTCTGAAGTTGGGAAATATGGTTCTCTCACTACAGTTTTGTCCCTATTCTTGGTGGCAAGTTTCAATAATCAAAAGCTTTGAAAACAACAACACCAACAACAAATCTATTAAATATTTGATTCTGGAACATCTTTAGTTACTATAAGATGAAGCTATTAGGCTTAGGATTTAATGTAGGTATTCCTGTATAAGTCAGGGTCCTTTAGTTCTTTGTAATAATATAGGGACAAGTAGGTCAAGGGTTTGTGGGAATATTATTCTGTTAGTAACACACTTGTCTCAGCTTTGTTATAATTAGTTAATGTTAAAAGGAGTATAGTTTCTGAACTACTTGGTAAGTATTATAATTATTTTAATTGTGACCTTAATGTAAGTCCCTTAGTGAAATCCCATCTTCCTGGTGAAGGGGTTAATAATGGATTAATGCAAAATATAAGAAACTGGTTTTAATGTGCGATCATAACAATTGACCAAGACTCTAATTTTAATTTTGCAATGATAAGGGCTCTAGAGTGATCATTTAAATAGGCTTCAAGCTTCCTTTTGTAGTAAAATGAATGAAAGAAGGCAGAAGAAAGAGAGGCTGCAATGCAGGGCTGAAGACGGATGATTCTAAGGATCAGAGGACTTCTATCAGATGGTATACCCCTCAGGCAGTGGTGTAAAAAGAGACTTTTGGACTTTGAAGGGACAATTGTTTGTTATTGTTTTCTTTTAAATTTCTGTATTGGGGAGGGAGGAAGGGAGAGCCAAGATGGTGGAATAGAAGCAGGAAATTCTGTGTGCTCTCCCCACAACCACCTCCAATTCCTGTAAAATATGACTCTAAACAAATCTTACAGCTACAGAACCCACAAAGAGATAGAAACAAATCTCCCACTGAAGGCAGCCTGACAGGCCAATTAAAAAGGTCTATTGCAGCACACTGGGGGACAAGCATATCCCAGCAGGTCATGTGGCTGAGCGGTTCCGGCCCCAAGATGGCCCCAACCAGTAGCAAAAATGGCCTGAACAGACTCAGGAGAGTGAATCACCAGCAGCTGTGGTGGTTTCCAGATGTCTCAACCCATAAATGCCAAAGAGAAAATGCGAAACTCTGTTCAAACAGGGTGATGGAAGAGCATGGTCCGGCCCCTGCTCCCAGGGTGAGAGGTGATGGAGGTATGGCAGCTACAGCTGCAGCCACCTGGCTGCCTCCAGAGCTCCTGACCTGCAGATCATAGGGGGACCAACAGACCATTCAGAGGATAATCATCTTTGCTTTAACCTCCTTGGATCTGGATTGCTGTCTTGGGCAGTGGTCCTGGGGTGAGAAACACCAGTGTGCCTGTGTGGTATCTGTAGAGAGGGTGCCCTCCTCATAGCTCTGACATTTGCAAAACCCCCAGCAATTTGGGACAAAGCTCTCCACTCTGGAAGCAGAGTTCTACCGTGGCAAAGAGCTCTGTCAAGTAATTGGCGAAAGATGTGCAAGTTGAGGAAGTGCTATTAGCCCACAGAATTCTTTTTTGGGAAACAGGAAAAATCAAAGTGTGGAAGGGGAGGAAGACAACAAAGTCAGAACTCCTGCATTAAAAGCTTCCAAGAAAAATATGAGCTGGTTATAGGCCATGGATGAGCTCAAGAAGGATTTTGATAATCAAGAGAAGTGGAGAAACAATTGGGAAGAGAAATGAGAATGATGCAAGAAAATCATGAAAAGTGAGTCAACAGCCTGCTAAAGGAGACCCCCCCCAAAAAAAATACTGAAGAAAATAACACCTTAAAAAATAGACTAACGCAAATGGCAAAAGAAGCCCAAAAAGCCAATGAGGAGAAGAATGCCTTAAAAAGTTGAATCCCCAGATGGAAAAGGAATTTCACAAACTCACTGAAGAGAATAATTCCTTCAAAATTAGATTGGAGCAAGTGGAGGCTAAATCTCTGTATCTGTACTTATAAAGGGGACTGTACTCTGGTATGTTGTCAATGAGACAGTCTTATTTAAAGGGGAGATGAGAATTAGAATTAAGAAAAGTGGGGAAACGGTCCTAATTAAAAACAAGAGGAGGTCTATCAGGAATGGTGTGAGGAAACTTCAAGGTGAATAAGAAAAATGGGGGATTGTGAGAGATGACACACATTGAAGTTCCCTCATTTCTTTTAACTCCCTGTTACATTCCTATCTCTTCTCCATACTTTGTAAACCAGTTTGGTCTTGCAAGTAACTCATGATTTCCCAGAAATGAGATTATTTGAAAGAAAACCATACTAGTCCACTCCTGATTGGGCCCTTCCAAATTTGGTAAAAGGATATACATAATGAAGAATTGAAACGGCTTTGTGACAATTAGAAAGATTGTGAGCTTGCCTCACCTGCCAATGGTGAGGTAGGACAGGTGTTGGAGGTAGAGTTAGGATCAGGACAAGAGAAGGCCACAAGAAGCTCCCACACTTCACACTTCCACACTTTACACAGCTTTACACTCCCTGGCAGATGCCATTTGAGTGACAGGGGCAGTGCCCTTTCTCATGAGAAAGAATAAAGACCTTTTCTGATCTCAGACTCAGACTCCAAAGTCTCATCTCACACATATGCATGATAAACAAAAAAAAAAAAAAGAAAGAAAGAAACTGAGTAGTAGTCACAGAGGAAAAGAAACAAGGAAGAGTAGTGTTTTGAAAATGTAGAGAGGAGAGAGAATCCAGGCAGAAAGGGTCATCATCAATGCTAAATCTTGCAAAGGTCAAGAGTAATGAAGATTGAGAAAAGGCCATCAGAATTGACAATTAAGAAGTCATTGATAACTTTGGTGAAAGCATTTTCAGCTCAGTAATAACATCAAAAGACCAATATCAAAGAGTTGGATTTGAAGAGAGGAAGTAGAGGCAATGAATATGAGAGAGTAGCTTTTTCAAAGAATTTGTTTATGAAAGGACAGAAAGCATTACAGTAGCATGTAAGAATGGAAAGATTAAATGAAAAGGTTTTTTTTTCCTTTTTTCCCCAGTATAGGAGAGATCTGAGATTATTTAAGGCTGCAGGGAATGAACCAATAGATAAGAAGAGATTGAAAATTCAAAAGTTGAAGGAGAAGTGATTGCTTGGGCAATATTCCAAAAGATGTAGATGAAGATGCCATCAAGGGTATGTGTAGATGAGTTGGCCTTGGCAAGAAGGATAGCCTCTTGATTAGACTTTTGGCTAATGGAAAAGAAAACTGGGGGAGCTATAAAAGGGTTTTGAAATATAGATCAGATAATTTTTATTTAAATTTTTTAATTTAAAATCTTGAAGTTTTTAATTTAAATTTTTAAAATGTAAATTAGAAAATTTTTAATATTTAAAAGTTTAAAGATGGGGGTGGCTAGGTGGGGCAGTGAATAGAGCACCAGCCATGGAGTCAGGAAGACCTGAGTTCAAATCCAGCCTCAGACACTTGACACACGTACTAGCTATGTGACCTTGTACAGATCACTTAACTCCAATTGCCCTGCTCTTCCCCCTGCAAAAAGCAAAAACAAAACAAAACAAAAGTTTAAAGCTGACTCCAGTATGCCCTTGATTGTATCTCACATCAGGGAAACCATGGATACTTTAAGTATTTTAATTAACAATGTTATTGTAATCAGGGAGATGTGGTATACTTGAAGATATCTTCATCTCCAAGCAGAGCATCTGACACACAGCAGGGACCTAAAACACACTTGCTAGTTAGTTAGTTGACCTATTAGAGTTGATCAAAGTTGCATAGAAATTGGATAGCAGAACCTGGGATCAAAGGTCACCCATTAAGAATAAAAGCCAGAAGGGCAGCTATGTGGCAAAATGGCTCAAGCACCAGCTTTGAAGTCAGAAAGACCCAAGTTGAAATCTGGTGAAGGAAAGAAGTGAGTGAAGGTCAGAACTGTGGTTGTTGTGCTATGGGTAAAGAAAAAGAGAGGGATGTGACTGATATTCAGGAAATAGAATCAACAAGACTATTGATCAAATATGAGGGAAAGCTGGAAAATCAATTTTTAATATTATAATTTTAAACTTTAAGTTTTTTAATTTAAAATTTTTATTTAAGATTTAATTTTTAAGATTTTAATTTGTTTCTAAATTTCAATTTTTGTGTTTTAATATATTTTTAAATTTTAATTTGTTAATTTTAATATTCAATTTTATTTGTTTAGGTTCTATGCTTTTATTTATTTTGTATGTTTGATTTTATTTATTTATTCACTCATTTAATTATTTATTTATTTAGTGAGGTGCATTCAAGTGTGATGGGAATGAAGTCTGGACAAAGCCCTAGTAAAATTTGAGACAGGAAGTAATACTTTGAGCTCATGAGATGAAAGAAAGGCTTCACAGCAAATATATTTTGGAGGCAATATACTTGGGACCTCTAGATGGCATCCGTGTACCAGCAATATATAGGAAAAATCCATTATTTATCATATAGACATAAATTAATATATAGTCTATATAATTTTGTATACTACATAATATATTATAATAATACAACTATAAAAACCATATAGACATATATATATGTGCACACACACGCACACACACACACACGCACACACACACACACACATCAGGGTTAGTGACTTGTCCAGAGTTACACAGCTAGTAAGTAACCGATGCTGAATTTCAAGCCTCCTGACTCCAGGGCCAGGGCTCTATCCACTGCACTCTCTAGCTGCCCATAAGGACTACATTTTATATTTCCCTTATCTCTAAGCAGCTGTTGGCATAGTACTAAACAGTTGATTAATAGACCCATATTTAGTTATCATTGTTTAGCTGACTGTCTAGCTGATTTTCTATCTAACAATGATATTTCATTGAGCTAAAACAGACTTGTACCCTCTCTTTTTACAGATGAGGAAGCTGAGGCCCAGGAAGATTAAGTGACTTGACCAAAATCACACAGATAGTAAATGTCAAAGGCAGGGCTTGAACCCACCACCTAACTCCACTGCCAATGCTCTGTCCTCTAGACCACACTGCCATCAATCTAATTCAACACTTTTGTCAAGTGTTTGCGGTATGCAGAGTCCTCTACTAATCGATGAAGCCATACCAATTGTAGCCAAGTCCTAGTCCCTATCCTTATGAAATTTGAAGTCTAGTAAGGGGTATGATATATGCACAGATGATAGATATTTAAGAGAGGCAGTCTGGTATAATGGAGAGGGTGGTGAACTTTAAATTAGGAATACCTGGCTTCAAATCCTACCTCTGACATTTACTACTTATATCAACAAGGACAAACATTTAATGTCTTTTATCTTCAGCTGGTCAATGCTATAAGGCATAAGGTGTCATAATTTACCTGTGGTGGAGGGAACTTCCACAGCAGAAGTTCTGAGACCTTCTAAATTTGGGGGCAGCTAGGTGGCACAGTGGATAAGGTGAATGACCTGAGTCTGAAAGACTTGAGTTCAAACATCAAATCTTTAGAAGATGTGTGACCCTGTGCAAGCCACTTAACTGCTGCTTGCCTCAGTTTCTTCATCTGAAAAAGGTTGATAATAACTCACAGGACTATTGTAAGCATAAAATGAGGTAATATTTGTAAATCATTTTTCAAATCTTAAAGCATTATCTTGCCAGTTTGCTAATCCCTGAGCATGGCTGGCTTCTTGAGTCACTTTTCTATTTCTCAATTACCATTCTCTTTCTCTGTCACTGGTACCATGTCTTGTTGCCTGTTTCTATTTCAATCGTATCCATATCCCCAGTACGTAGCATCATGTTTGAAACATAGTAGGTGCTCAATAATGTTTTTGATTGATTAATTGGCACCTACTCTTTTCTCCTTACTACTCTACTACTCACCTGAGAAAATAAGAACAAGAATTTTCTAGGGTTTGTTTACAAAGGAAAATAGGAGCATTCAGCTATATCAGTAAGGAGTATATAATGTGAGAATCAAGATTAGGAGTTCAAATCATTTTAAATGTTTATAAATTGTTCCATCCCAAATAGACCAGACAATATTAATATGGCAACTACAAAAAAAAAATACCCACACAATAATATGGGATCCATCCGACCAGGTGTTCTGGATGGAGTTTTATTACGTCTTTCTACATTCTCTCTCCACATACTTTCAGTCAGTCAAGAAACCTACTTATTGTTAATACATTCCAGGTGCTCACATGCCTATTGACTCCCTGGCTCTAGATATTTCCTAGGTAATTAATTTAGGAGGTACTTTGTCCTTAGTAACTAAGGGCTAAGTACTTCTGTGAAAGAGGCAGAGAGTGTGAACTCTGTCTCCTGTGTGAAAGAAGCAGAAGGTATGAACTCTGTCTCCTGGAGGGGGTTGGCTGAGACAGGAGGCCAGTGTGTATATATAAGTATATAAGAAGAATGCCAGAGACAGAGAATCAGAATCAGAATCAGGTGGCTCCTAGTGGAGGAAGAATTGTGGAGACTGAAGCGGGGAGAGAGAGAGACAGAGAGAGAGAGAGAGTGTTTTTCTCCTAGCATCTGGAAGCTGACTGAGAACTGAGTTGGAGTTTTTCTTGAGACCAGAATCTGGTGAAGGCTGAAGTTGCTGCCTCCTGGAAGGCTGAGATTCTTTCTGGGTCCTAGGGCGAGCTGTTATGGGAATCTGAAGATTTTCCCTGCCCCTAGGCCCTTTGGTAAACTGGCTACCTGACTCTGAGAACCTTCCCAGGTTTGAAAGTATACCCTGTTCCCTAATAGGCTGAATGTGGTCACGTGGAGCCTGTGGCACCAGGCTTGTTTTCCAGGAATGCCCATGCCTTGTAGCTTTGTGATTGGGCAGTGGGTCTAGAGGGCTGTGGCATTCTCCAAGCCAGGAGAAGGCTATATATACACCCTGATGTGAGGTTTTGGTTTGGGGCTCACTTTGAGAAGAGTTGTGTGATTTGGCCAGACGAGACTCTGGGCAGCCGGTGGGGCCCCCCAGCTGTGAAAAACCCAGATGTTGGTGCTTCTCTCTCTGGTAACTGACTAGGTAACTGATGTAATGGTCAGACGCTGGAAGCCGTCTGCTGATCTGTTTTTCTGTTTGTTTGTAACTTCTGTTTGTATTCTCTGAAGTTCAGGGTGCTGACTTTTCCCCCTGAACTAGTTAAATGATATGCTTGATTAAAGTAAGATTGTTAACCCATTTTGAGTTGCTTTCCTTTAGAAA
>CM053581.1:285771622-285785756 GCA_028627135.1 Pseudochirops cupreus
TTGTGCTGGGGTGCTTGCTGATACACCAGCCAAACTTCTGGAGGACTGAAGAAGCATGATCAGGATAAGCCTTTGTTTGTTTGTGGCTTGGTGGATCCTTGAGTTCCTAGCAACAGAAGTGATGAAGGGTTTGAGATGTGCTGTACCCTATAAGCTTCAGTATGTAACAAGAACTGCCTGGAGGACTGGATAAGAACTTGGGAGCTGTCTGCCCCTGAATCCAGGTGACTGTTTGGTGGATTCAGGTAGGAGCCAGGACCGTGGAAGGGGATCTAGGGAATCTGAGAGACCACCTCAAGTCAAGATGAAGAAAAGGCCTCCCCTTCAGAAAATCTGAAACTCAAGTGAATGTGGAACTGAATCTTGTCAATTAAAAGTAAATAAACAAGTCATTTAAAAAAAAAAAAGAAAAGGCTTATCCTTGGACACATGATGAAATTGAAGTGTACTAGACACCAAGGCTGGAGGGTTTGTGTAATTTTCTAATTATCGTATTTAGTGATTAAGGATACTTAGTGACTGATTGTTAGAGAAGTGACTGATTAAGTTAATCCATGATTGCCCCACAAGTGGAAGATTGATTATTGTATTGTGAAATGACTGAGTGATTAAGTAAGGAGGGTTTCGCCCCTTAGGGAAACCAGGTGATTATTCTTTTGTTCTTTGTTCTAAATATTGTGGCCACTGTAGTGAAAATTATGTGGCCATTCTAATGCTAAGCTGTTGTGAACATGATATTGTAATTTTCTGTGATAAGATGTAATGTTGTGAATATTATATTGTGATTAGTTGTGAATGTTTGCCTTGATTTGTAATGGAATAAATGGAGTGTTCACTATACTGTGTAATCAGAACCTTAAAAGCTGTTCACAGGAGCATTCTTTTGGGAAGCTGCTTGTGCAAGGTGTTACAATTTGTTAATTTAATATTTAATTTTAAATTACATATATACATGCATAACAGTCTTCTCCATACACTCCCATCCTTTTTAAAGTTCTTCTGTTTGAATTTTCAAGACATTCATCAAATGTATTCTTATCAGCCTTCATAGATATACTCCATCTCTGAATACACATCCGTAATTCCTGTATTTTAAACAATAGCAGTCTAAAGTACAAAACTTTTTCTTACATCTTACCTTTTTCGTCAATTTTTCACCTTGAAAATGTTTTTTCTTCCTTATTTCTCATCTTTAATTGGTAACTATTAGAAAAATACAAACCTATGCTCCTATGGTCTTTAGTTTCTTGGCCAAGAATTCCTAATCATTGACTGTGCTTTTTAGGTTCCTTCTGGAAGCATATATCTGCCCTCCTGAATCTCTCAGAAATACTTTATTGTTCCTTAACAACCTAGAGGGTGGGAAGATATTCTTCCAGTAACTTTACCTTCTTCAGGGAGAGATCAGCCTACATTTATTAAGAATGGAGATAATACAATGACACAGATAATAGTCACTGGGGTGTGGAAGAAATACAAACACCACCTATTCAGTGCCAGTCACTGAACCCCTATCCCACTTTCCACAATGGTAGAGATTGTTAGCTGATTTTTTAAAAAGAAAAACTACTCGTGGATCTTTACATTTCAACTTTAAATCACTAGCTTACATTGTTACAGTCAATTGTCAACACTTATTAATCTGACAACCCCATTGAATTTGTTGTCCTTAGTCTCAACTGCAACTTCAGAGTTGTTCCCATCTTCAGTGCGGTATCCACTCTTGTCTGTTTCAACACCTTGTCTCACCCATCCACCCACTCTATCATTTTACTCTTTGAGTATATCACTTATCTTTCCTTTCTTATCTTGCCAGAATTTTTTTTCTCCTTTTCTTTCACATCTTCCTTTTCAGGTTCTACTCCTACTCTTTCTTAATCCTTTTAGATCCTTCTTAATTATTTTTGGATCCTATCCCTCTTTATACCCAGAAGTAGAATTTGGACATGTACCCTAGGAAGCTAGGTGGTGTTAATGGATGACTGGACCTGGAGTCAGGTGGACCTAAATTCAAATCCTGCCTTCAGATGCTTACAATATGACTGTGGGCCTAACTTATCCTGCCTTCAGTTTCCTCCTATAACATGAGGGTGATAACAGCAACTACCTCCCGAGGAAAGTAAAAGTAAAATATATGTAAATTTACCCATAAATCTTAAAGTGCTATATAATGATTAGCTATTATTATTCCAATTTTCCCCAATTTCCCTAAATATCATCTGCCCAAATCTAACTACTGACCATCACATTCTCTAAGTCATTAAGATTTCCTCCTCCCCATTTAGCTCAAGTCCTTCTCACTTCTCCCCAAGGAAGCTGGAAGAAGTAGCCTATAGGAAGAAAAAACAGAAGCTTATTACTGACAATGTTTTGAACATGAGAAGGGATATAAACCATACAAGTAGGGACTTGTGTTTTGGTATTCTCAGTGCCTAACACAATGCTTAGCACATATTGTAAGAGATAACTTTAAAAATGCTTGTTAAAGTGAGGAGGTGGTGAGCATGTAGAGATAGTGGTTTAGATAACTCCTCCTGGGTGTTTTCCCTAGAAAGGAGAGATAAAGATTGGTTGAAAAAGCACACACATACACACACACACACACACACACACACACACACCCCCCACAAAGAGTTTGACAAGTTAAATTTTCTGGGCATGATGGCGTATGACTATGGTCTCTGCTACTAAAAAAGCTGAAGCAGGAATAAGCTTGAGGTTGAGAGCTGTGAACTGCAGAAAGAAAGGGAAGGGAAGGCAAGGGAATCACATACAGGATATGCTGAGGATGGAGGTGGGGGAGAGACACCAGTGGTAGGGAAGAAGATGTATTAGAAATCTATTGAAGTATGTAATAATCAAGTTGATTCTGTATCATTTTTAATTGATCTTATTTACAGTTAATTGATTTTTGTCCTGTAGCTGCCTAGGTCATATTTCTTTGTCTTTGAACTTAGTTCAGAATTCAGCTGGCCTACAATGGGTTTAGAAATCCAGTTCTCTAATCAATCACTGTTCTATTTTTATGTCGAAGAAATGTTACCCTTGAAGAAAGCAGGTGGACACCAGGGAGTCTGGTCTATTTACCACCAAGCTATCCTTCAAGGATGTCTGGTTTATTATCCCAAGAAGTCTGACTTGCTATCTTTTTCCTCGAAGATGTAGCTAGACTCAGACAATGATCACTTCTTTGTCACAGGAGGGAAGGAGGCTGTTGCTAGACCTCATCTCCAATTTCCATCCAATCATATTTACTTCTATCTATGATGCTAGCCTTACTATTTTCTGTACTCCTCAAAACCATGAAAGAGAGGTGACCCTCTCATTCAGGCTCTTAAGCTTAGATAGGAAAGCTGAGATCCTATGTAGTGATAAACTGGTGCTTTACTAATAAATTGATTGTACTCAGAACTTCGTGTCCCAGTCTACTTTAATTTTAACTGCTACAAGTCATAGAGACAAAATATGATGAGATCCAAGGTGAGGAAATAGAAAGGAAGAAATGAATATAAAAGATACTGGAGAAGCAAACTCAGTAAGATTTATTAATAAATTCCATGTGGAGTGAAAAAAATAACTCAGTGTCTGCCTGATTAGGATAGTGGCTCCATCAACATGTAACTCATTTCTAGGCTCACAAATTTCTGTAAGTTCATGTGGACTGGGGTCAATTCTGGAGGCTGACTCTAAAAGGTCCATTTTATCTCTGGATCATTTTCTCTCCTCGAAGAGTTTACAGTAGGGAAAACTCCAAAATATGGCAAAGGGAGTTTGCTCACCAGGAGTTCCTAGTGGTCCATAATTTTGTCTCTGTAAGTGTTATCTGTAAGATGGGCATTTTAATATCTATACTACCTGCTTTGCAGAGGAGTTAAGCATTTCATCAGTAATCAAGTCAACAAGCATTTATTAAGTACCTATTACTTAATAAATAGGCATTGTACCAAACAATGGAGATACAAAGAAGGGCAAAAACCAGACCCTGCTTTCAAAGACCCAAAAGCATAATAGGGGAGATAACAGGCAAACAGCTGTGTACAAACAAAATATATCCAGGATAAATTGGAGATAGCCAACAGAGGAAAGGCATTAGTATTATGGGGTGTTGGGAAAGGCTTCTCAAGAAAATAGGATTTTAGCCAGAATTTGAAGGAAATCAAGGAAGTCAGGTGATGAAAATGAGGAGGAAGAACATTCCACCCATGGAGCACAGCCAGGAAAAACACAGAATCAGGAGATGGAGTGTCTTATGCCAGGGACAACAAGAAAGCTTTGTAGATCTCTAAGCTGCATAGAGATATCAGTTATCATTATGTTATCATTGTATTAGCATATCATTATCATTACAGACCCTGTGAGGTACATAACAAACTAATCAGCATTTATGTAGCTCTTAGATATTTACAAAATACTTTTCCCACACAATAACCAATTGAAGTATTAATGTAAACATTTGTATCCTCATTTCACAGGTGATAAACTGAGCTACAAAGACATAAAATGATGGGCAATCTTCTACCCCTACCTTACATATCCAATCAGGTGTCGAGTATTGTGCTCACATGTCTACATTTCTTCCTTGTCTCCCCGTCTTTTTTCTCATATGGCCACTCCCCTGGGTGAGGCCCTCATTGTCTTGTCCAGGGCTATTGTTATAGCCACATAACTGATCTTCCCTTCTCTAGCCTCTTCTTTCTTCAATCCATCATAAATACAGCTATTAAAGTGATTTTCCTAACATAGGTATGACCATGGCCCTTCCCTACTAAATCAACTCCAATAACTCCCTATTGTCTCTTGGGTTGAATGTAGCCTCCATTAGCATTCAAACTCTTCACAAATGGTTCTCAATCTAGCTTTCAAACATTATTATACATTACTCTCCTTCAGACATTCTACATTCCTGTCAAATTGAACTCTCATCTCCAAACCTTTGCATTAGCTGTCCACCATGCCTGGCGTGCACTTCCTTCTCAACTTTTGTGTCTTTGAATCCCTTGTTTCTTTCCACACTCTACTCAAGTTCCACTTCTACATGAAGTCTTTCCGGCTTCTTGACCCATCCTGACTTACTAGTGGCCTCCCCACATCCACCCCTATCAAAATTACCTACAGCATTTGACCCAATCAATTGCCTCCCCTTCCTGGTTTTTGTGACTCAGCTCTCTCCTGGTTCTTCTGCCTGTCTGGGTCATGCCATGACAATCCCCTCCTGGTTTTCTTCAGTGTTACACCTAACAGCCATAGCCTTCTCTCAAAAAATCCTCTCCTGGGTCCTCTTCTCTTTTTGCTCTATAATATCTCACTTGGTGATATCATCATGTCCCATAGGTTAACTTATTATTTTTGTGAAGATGATTCCAAGATCTTTTTATCCAGTTCTAGTATCTCTCCTGAGCTCCAGTCCCACATCACCAACTCTCTTTGGATATCTCCACCTGGATGTCTCATAGACATCTCAAATTCACACTGTTCATAAGAAAACAAGACAAAATAACTCCCAATCTTTCCCACAAACCCTTACCTTTTCCAAACTTCCCTATTACTTTTGAAGGCACCACTCTTTTCACAGGCATACAAGTTAACACTCTTGGTTTCACCCTCAACAATCCACTCTCACTTACTCCACGTACCTAACTTTCCATCATATCTTGCTCTTTCTACATTCACAACATACTGCTTATGCTTCCCCTTCTCTCTATTCACACAACCAGCAGCCTAACTCATTGCCTTACCATCTTGCCCCTGAACTAATGCAAGAAACTTTTAACTAGTCTCCCTGCTCCATTTCTTCTTCTCCCTGCTCTACTCCAATTTTTCTTCCACTCAATTGCTGAGGTGATTTTTCTAACGTGAGATCTAACCATACTACACACACACACACACACACACACACACACACACACACACACACACAGACTCCACATACAAGTACTTAATGAGTTCCAGTAGCTCCCTATTACTTTGAGAATAAAATATAGACTCTTCTATTTAGCATTTAAAGATTCTAATAACCAAGCCTTTAATAGAACTCCCTTCCACACCCTATCTGATGTAGCTATACTGGTCTACGTGCAGTTCCTCACATAGGACACTCCATGTCCTACCTCATTCCTTTGTATTAGCTGCCCCTTGTGCCTAGAATGTTCTACTACCTTACCACCCTGCTTGCCCTTCTCCCCAGGATTTTCCCTCTGAGATTACTATATAGAGATAGAGATATATAATTACTATATATATATATATATATGTATGTATATATGTATATATATACATATACATACTATGTGTGTATCTGTCTGTGTGTATGTATGTATGTACACACATATACACATATATATGCACATATGTATATATGCATATATGTACATATATAGGTAATTGTGTGTATATCTATATTTATATATCTATATAGTTGTTCAGACATTTTTATTCATGTCCAATTCTTCAAGACCTTATTTGGGTTTTTCTTGGAAAAGATACTGGAGTGATTTGCCATTTCCTTCTCTAGCTTGTGTTACAGATGGGGAAACAAAGGCAAACAGGGTTAAGTGACTCGCCCGAGGGTCACACAGCTACTAAGTGTATGAGGCTAGATTTGAACTCAGGAAAACGAGTCTTCCTGAATCCAGGCCTGACAGTCTATCCACTAATCCATCTAGCTGCTTGGGGGATATCTGGGAAGAGAGAAAGTGCCCAGTGCTCTATCCATTTCCTTTAATTAATACTACAAAAATGCTACCCAACAAGCCAAAAACATTGGTTTAAGCTTTCTAATACTTCATGAATGTGTGTGTGATATTGGTCACCCTCGTTCAAGCCCTTACCCTTCTCCCTTTGATGATCACAGGGGAGCCCCAATTGCTTTCCCACTTCCGGCCTTTCCTCTTTCCTATTCATCTTGAACATAGCTGCCAAACTGAAGGTCCTGAAACACAAGTCTGACTGTATTGTTCTCTTTTTTAAGAAGATCCATTGGTTTCCTTTTTCTCTAGGACTAACAGCCTTGGGCTTTTACTCTCTTCCCTGGCGGATCACACGTTGTTGTCCTTCATGTGCTCTATGTTCCATCCAAACTGATCTACTTCCCATTGTCTGTGCATGGCAGTACATCCCCTGCCTCCATACCTTTCTCTCATACATAGAATACTCTTTCTCCACAAGTCCCAATCCTAGACCCTTATGTACAGTGGAAACCAGAGTATGAGAATGTGACCTCTGACCCCACAGTTAATGTAAGCTATCTTTAATGTAAACAGCAAAAGAAGCTCTACCATCCCATGGAAGACTTGCACATGACCACGGACTAGTCCTGGCACTATGCCTTCTGTTCTCTGTTTCTATATAATACCTGGCCTGACCTGAGGGTGGTATGAAGATCTGTACTGCCCTGCCACATCCCAAGACAACTGGTTTCATGAGAAAGCTTCCCACAATAAAATCTATTTACTTCCATGCTGGTATGAACTGCCCCCCTTTAGTATCTCAGAATTCTCTTGGAGGAAGGACTCTTCCTCACGATACTCTGCCACCCTATAATTGGCATAATCAGGGCAGAACAGATGTGCCACCTTCCACCCTAGATTCATCCAAAGTTCAGCTCCAATGCTACCTCTTAGGAGAGGTCTTTCCTGATTCCCCAGTTACCAGTGTCTACACCCACGTTACTCTATAGTTTATGTTGTATGCACCTAACAAGTACTTAGCTGGGTATGTGATAAATTCACCAGTAGAGTATAATCCCTTTGAAGGTAAGGATTCTCTCATTACTGTCTCTAATGCCCCACCCCCCACCCCGGCACCTAAAATCTAGTGCCTGGTGCATTAATCACCTACTTAATATTGAAGATATTTTTGAATGGAATTAAATCTAATATTGGCAGTTTAAAGATTTGTTACATGACAGGGATTCAGTAAATGTTGAATAAATGAATGAATGAATATCACAGTTTCCTACATGACATAAGAACAATTCAACGTAAATATGCAGGGAAAATTGCCCCATTGTCTTAGAGCAGTGGTTCTCAACCTTCCTAATGCTGCAACTCTTTAATACTCATATGTGGGTGTATCTGCATTGGGTGGGCCCGCCTGGAGATGGATAGAGGAGCGGGGTCTCAGTTCCTAAGACCATCAGAAATATGCATTTTCTGATGGTCTTAAGCAACCCAGTTCGACCCCCAAAGGGGTTGCGACTCACAGGTTGAGAACCTCTGTCTTAGAGGATAGGCAGAAATATTACCTGCTTCCCATCTCCAGGCCACGCTGACCCTATAGCAGGGTGCCAAGGCTGTGTGTGGTTCCACCAAAGTGCAAGGTTGCATTATAAATATACGTTAATATAACTTCAGTACTCCCAAATATCTGATTGCAACAACATAGATTATATGTGCATCAGCTGTCTCACATCACAGATAATAGTAACTAATTTTTATGTATAGCACTCATCATGTACCAGGCACTGTGCTAAGGGCTTTACAATTATTATTTCATCAGTCTCACAACAACTCTTCCCAGTAAATGCTATTATTGTTCCCATTTTATAGATGAGGAAACTGAGGCAAACAGTGGTTAAGTGACGTGCCCAGGATCACACAGCTAGTAAATGTCTGAGCTCATATTTGAACTCAGGTCTTCCTGACCCCAGGCCTGGAGTTCCTGGCACTAGCTACTGCCACACCTTCACAAACTATCCAAACCTTAAATGCTTTCATGAATTGCTGTTGTCATAACTTTCATTACCTGGTGGTGTTGAGGAAGGATTGTTAGCACTATTCTGAGTTCTGGTGAGAGATACAATTAAACCAGGTCAGTCAAGGAGCTTTAACAATCCAACTAAAATGAGTAGAACAGACCAAAAATGGGAAAATTTCTGCAATTTCCATAGGAAACTATTTTCTCCACCAATAACAATTGAGTACTACAGTTGAATTCTAATGTCACAGTTGTATACGTGCTGTGTGAGTAAACTCCCTATTACATGCAGCATGAAGGTGTCAAAATGGATGTTAATGAATAAACATTATTGTGTTTAAAGATAAGAGCAATTAGAAACATTTATGAGTTATATGGAACAGCTCCTTGGAGGATGGTTTCCTGAAGCAAAGATTTCTTTGTCTACCAAGTGTTCTAGTGTGGCATAAGATTTCTCAAGGCTAAATAACCTTCTAAGAGGCCTCCATAGAATTCCAAGCAATTATCTCAGACCACAAAATTTGCATTTAAGTGCCATGTTGAGAGCAGGGTTCTTATCTAACAGAAAGGGTAGACAAGACAAAGATTCTATGAAATAAGAGTATATGAAATTCAATAACATATAGCCTTAAGGACACCAGGATAAGATGAAAGTATTGCAGATATAACGGAGTTGAATCCACCTATAGAAGCCATCTTAGGGAAAATACACTCATGAATCCCTAGGAAACTTCTGGGAGCTCCACGTATGTGGTTCTTGGCATTTCCAGGGTGATCAATTCTATGGCTATTGCTTCTAGCCACGTGGCAGCCCAAATGACTTGGCTGGGTTGACCAGTAGTATGGCCTCTGCTTTGGTGGTCACATTCAGAGCTAGAGTGATGCTCTTGTTCTTTCACACAGCTGGCCTCACTAGGAGCATGGGCTTAATGCAAATGTCTCTGAATAACTTTGTGCCTGTCTATCTTTGTTTTTCATTGATCTTAGGCAAAATCAGAGGTCCAAAGGCCATCTAGGGAAGTTGCTCTTGCTGTATGGGTTTCTTTTTGTATAATGAGAATATTAGGGTCTCATATTTATACATAATTAAAAATGTAAAAGCAAGGCCTTCTTCTAGAACTGTATCCCAATGAGATCATACAAGTGAAAAAGGACCTGTATGGACAAAAAATGTTTATAGCAGCTCTTTTTGTAGTGGCAAAGAATTGGAAATCAAGGGGATGCCCATCAATTGGGGAATGGTTAAACAAGTTGTGATATATGAATGTAATGGAATACTATTGTGCTATAAGAAATGAGAAACAGACAGATTTCATATTGACTTGGAAAGACTTATATGAACTAATGCCGAGTGGGGGGAGCAGAACCAGGAGAACTTTGCACACAGTTACAGGCAATCTGTGATGACGAATTTTGACAGACTGGGCTTCTCTTAGCAATGCAAGGTTAGAAGATAACTCCAAGGACTCATCCAGAGAAAGAGCTACAGAGTCTGAAAGCAGATTGAAGCAAACTACTTGTTGTCTCTCTTTTTTGTTTTGTTCTTTCTTTCTCATTGTTCATTCCATTGGTTATAATTCTGTACAACTTGACTAATGTTTAGTGCGAAGGTTTTTGCAGAACCTATATTGGATTACATGCCTCCATGGGGGAGCAAAGGGGAAGAGAGGGAGGGGGAGAAAATTTGGAACTCAAGGGGTTGTGGAACTGAATGTTGTAAACTAAAAGTAAATAAATAATTTTTTTTTTAAAGCTAGGCCTTAATGCTTAGCTGAATTGATTAGACTGTAGCTTGGATTGCTCTCTCTCTCTGTTAAGATTAATTGACTTTATCTTCATCAAGCATAAGTCTGACTGTGATATTCACTTCCCCAAAAAACTCCAACGACTCCCCATTACTGCTAGGACTAAATATAAAACCCTGTTTGGCATCTAAAGTCTTCTATAATCTGGCCCCTTTCTGCCTCTTCAGTCTTCCACCCTGCTTCCTTTCAGGTATTCTGCCATCCAGTAGCACTGGTCCCCTTGTTGATCCTGGGACAAAATTTCATCAGAGGGGCTCAGAGCATTTTCATGGGCTACTTCCCATGTCTAGAATGCTCCCCCTTCATCTCCACCTCTTGCCTTCTCTGACTTCCTTCAAATCTTAGCTAAAGACTCTGGTGGCACAATTGAGAAAATGAGCTCCCAGCCTGAATCAGAAAGAGCCAAGTTCAAACTGGCCTAACACTTACTGTCTGTGAGATTCTAGGCAAGTCACTTAACCTCTGTCTGTCCTAGTTTCCTCAGTCATAAAACGGGGATAGTACTTACCTAGTAGGGCTGTTGTGAGGATCAAATGAGACAGCATTTGTTTTAAAAAAAAAAAAGCTCTTAACACAATGTCAAGCACTTGGTAGGTACTTTACCTCTACAAAATGTCTCTTCCAGTCTTGCTTATTCTTAGTGCCTTCCCTCTGAGACTAGCCCCAGTTTATCTTGTACATATTTTATTTGTATATAGTTCATTGCATATTATCTCCTCACGTTAAAACTGTGAGTTTCCTAAGAATAAGAATAGATTTTTGCCTATCACTCTACACCCAAAACTCAGCACAGTTCCTGGCACATAGTAAGACAATAAATGCTTCTTGACTTCACAGAGGGGGGTCCCCAGCAGATTAAGGGGCCAGAGGGCAGCATACCCCTATGTAATACCTACAGAAAGCAGGCACAGGAACTACATGGGATAGAGTTGTGGCCTGTGCAGCTACTTGCTGTTGTTCAGTTGTATCTGATTTTTCATGACCCCTTTGCAGCTCATTTTAGGGAGAAAACTGAGGCAAACAGGGTTAAGTTCCTCACCCAGGGTCTCAGAGCTAGTATATGTCTGAGGCCTGAGCTGAACTCAGGAAGAAGAGGCTCCCTGGCTCCAGACCCAGCTCTATCCACTGCACATAATAACAAGGATGATAATAATAATAGCAGGCATTTATAACATTTAGATGAGGAATCTGAGAGAGGTTAAGTAACTTACCTAGTGAGTGTCAGAGGCAGGATTCAAATGCAAATTTTCCTGTCTATCTGCTGCTCCACGTAGCTGCAGCTGGACAGAGTACCAGTACTCGTGATGTAAGAGATTCATTGAAGACACAGTGGGGAAAAGGCTGAACTTTGGAAATCCAAAATTTAAATTCACATTCCTGCTCTCTGACTTACTATCTATGTGACCCTGGGAAAATGGTTTCACCTGGATAGGCCTCAGTTCCCAAATCTGTAAAATGACAGGGTTAGATTAGATATCTGTAAGATTCTTTCCAGATCTAAGATCTAGACTGTGATTCTTTGATCCAGATGCAAATATTCTCCTCAACATCAATCCATCTCTGTGGAGGTATTGCTGAAAATCATAAACAAAAGTGAGTATCTACTATGAATAGGCTGGTTATCAAACGTAATGTGTATAAACCTGTTTGAGGAAGGCCTTGTTTATTTTTGCACACACATGTTCTTCTAGTCATGGGCTATAAATAAAGATGATAATTCTGCGCAAATCATCTTCTCCCTTCCACGCCTCATTTTTTTCTGTGGTTAAGTGTGATGTATAGGACTAAACGATTTCTAGGTTCTCCTATGGATCTATCGTTCTGCGAGATAATTGATTGCTTGTGAGACAAAAAGAATTCACCAGTCACCCAAGGCTTCAGCCATAGAAAGCTTATATATCATGTTGACATTTCTAGGCAGACCCAGAAATCGCACAAGGGCATACTTTCTTTGTAGTTAATGTTGGCTCCCTACCTGTTCAAGAACATTTTGAAGGCTACCCTAAAATCTGGGTACACTAATGAAGAAGAGGTGGCGTGGTGTGTTAGACAGACGACTGAATTTGTAAAGTGACTTATGTACAGATGCTGACTCTGATACTTTACACCTACGGTAACTCCTGAAAAGTCATTTAATTTTTCTGACCTTCATTTTCCTCTTTGTACTTTACCATGAGTACCCTTGGATTTAATAATAAGCACATATGGAAATGGGGAGGGAATAGAAGTAGGTTCTGAAAATAGGTCATCAGCACAGACATGTGAAATTAGGAATCTTTATGCCTAAGCCTCAGGCAAGTAGCACCCGCAGGTAAAAGAATATCAGAACACTGGCTCATGGAAGGAAAACAGAGCCTCCTGAATAGAGAGGCTCTTATTTTAACTAGTTATTCTTAGGAAATAGGTAGGTGCTAGATTCTGTTGTTTCGACCTGTAAAAGGACTTCAAGTCCTATCAGCACCATCTATGTTCAGTATCCGAGGGCAAAAACCCTGTTACCCCATCCCAATTATGTTCTGTCTAAATGTGATAGTCCTAGATTTGGGGAGCTCAAGAACAAATACATGACGGCAAGAAAGATAGCCATGTCACATACAGGCTAGAACATGAAACCCGGGATATAGAGCCTGGGTAAGCATTGCAGCTGGGAAGAAAGTGGAACTCCTGTCTATAGTTTCATATTTAGGAGCCCTTGAGTTAGCCTTGACAGAAGTTCAATTAGAGTTCACGTTTTTCTTAGTGATTAAATAACCAGAGTCATCAAGAGAAATAGACTTTATTATGCAAATTTTCCTATAACCCATAGGACATATCTCAGAGAAGTGCTTTGATGGCCTTATAGAAGCAATATCTGGATACAATTTTTCAATGAACAAATCAAGCTACAATCACAAGGAGATTCCTGGGCAAAAGTGAAGAATAGTTCTCTTGAGGAGTATGTAACAGAGAAGGGTTGAGGACAGACGTCATCTTATGGAAACCTCAAAGAGTCAGCAGCCACCATAATGCATAAAGTAAATTGTTGCTTGTAAATTTCTATGGAACAAAAGACAGAAATGAAGATGAATCCAATATTATAATGTGGAGATTTAAACATCTCTAAACCCAAACAATGTTAATGTCATTATCAGATTTAGTGATCATAAAATCATAGAGCTAGGGCTAGAAGCAATTTCAGAGGTCATCTAATCCATTCTCCTTAGAGTCTCATTGTTCTCCACCCTAGTCAGACCCCATGTGAAGTACCATGATCAGCTCAAAGTACAATTTCTATAAGTTAGAATACCTCGTGAGGGAGCTATAAGTCATGTTATATGAGTAATGACTGAAGACACTAATAACGTTAAGGCCTAAAGAAGACAAAACTGAAAAACACATAAGGATTGTTTTCAGTTATTGGAAAGACTGACACAATGAAGAAGGATTAGATTTATTCTTTGTGAGCTCATAAGGGAGAATTAGGATCAAGGGAGAAAGTAATAGGGAGGCCATTTTCAACTAAATACAGAATGTTCCATAAATTAAAACTTCCCTAAGATCTGGAGAGTGGAGAAAGAGAGAGACGAGAAGATGGAAGGAAGGATGGAAGGAAGGGAGAGAGAGAGAGAGAGAGAGAGAGAGAGAGAGAGAGAGAG